>OZ016496.1:3735000-4335000 GCA_963966615.1 Tenthredo amoena | reverse complement strand
GATGATTTTTGAAGAAAATCGCGGCGAGAATATCCCGAGGAAAATTAAGACGCGATTCTGAAATCGCAAGAAAATTCTTGAATTGCAATTTCTTCACGAAGCTCACGGAGCTTTATCGAGGATGTCGGGAAAAAGGGTTGACGCATGAGATCGCGGGGATATTTATTTGAAAAATTCTCGAAACAAGAAGCGATATATATCGGTTAGTTAGAAAAGACGTAAAGATTTTCCTTCCATAGCTTTTCTCCCGGAGCTTTTCTGTTGTTCTACTTTTCTGTTCTATTTTGGTTTTCTTTATTTATATCTCCCGATTCAATCAAATCGCAGATTCTATTTTCAGGCGTCTCCGTGCAAAAAAAAGAACGAAAAAGAATGAAAAGAGAGATAAAAAAAACGGGCATACCCCGTTAAAACAGCAACTCGAATCTCTGACTTTTGTAAATAACAAAAGTTTTGCTCGTTTACGACCGCGGCACGCATACGTGCTTTCTCTCTCTCTCTTATTTGTATTTTTTTCTTTGCTTCCTCTTCTTTCCTTATTTCTCGCTTTTTCACAACCTATTTCTACTTATACGCCTTTACTAAAGCGTCGGCTATACCTTTTACCTGAGCGTGTTTACGCGCACGGTCAAACCTGCTTCACATATTCGTACGCACACAGGCACACACGTAGCGACGAGGGTTGGGGTGAATCTGCGAGAGTGGGTGCAAGAAAAGAAAAGAAAAAAACGAAAAGAAGAAGAAAAAAAAAAAAAAAATATGGCACTGGTTCGAAAAGCTCGAGAAACAAGAAGGCAATTCAGCTGACCTCGATGGGCCCTGATGCTAGAAACTTTTGCCCGGATTTCACGAGCCCAAAAAATATCATTCTCGAATTTTGGAACTAGTCTCAGTGATCAGAGACTCGAAAAGGAACCCATGTACCAAATTTCAAAGAACATCGGTGAGAGGAAAAATCGAAGGCTTTTATTAACTTCGAAACTGGTTAATCGATCGATTCCAAAATTTGATCGAACCCAAGTTGGGCCAAGCGCTGACGATTAGTGAAATTTTGGAAAAATCCGTTTATCCGTTTTCGAGATATGATTGATTTTTTTTTTTTTTTTCTTTTTGATACTTTAGTTCGTTGTTCTTGATTTTTTGCGATACGTTGTGCCCCTTTTTTATCCCACCCTTCAGACGTCACTGAGTATACTTCCCCATCCTTTTCCTCTTCCCTTTCAGTGAGACAGAAATATCCGAGGGGAAATAAATAAAGAAAAAAAAATACAAAATAGAAATAAAAATAACCACGACGTCGTAGTATCTATATATTGATTGCTGCCGTAGAAAGAAACGCCGCGCTGTCTACCACAGAATTTTCCCATGATCCTTGCAGGGATACCCTTAGCTGCCGTCTACGTCTGCGTACGAGGGTACCAGCTTGTGCTATATCTGTACAGACGACGGTTCTTCGTAGGAGAGCATCCAGAGCTAATTGTAAGCTCGAGCTTGCATCGAGAATAATAATTAGTCGAAGAAGCTTTGTAAAAGGAAGGAATTAGCAACCCTTATTCAATTCCGAGGGCATTTATCAACGCCTGCACATCAGGCAGCGGTAATTTTCATTCCATGAGAAGCTAAAGCTCATCGAAAGCTCAATGATAAAAACGGGATTCTGAATCCTTATCAAACGTCGTTCCTACGTCCGATAAACGATGAATGAAATTTGAAGGGATGCTAAATGATCCCGGGTCATAGAAACACGACCCTATATCCTAGCTGGTGGTTGTTGCAGGATGGGTTTCTGGGTATCTGGGGGTAGCCGACCCTGTTTCGTTGTTTCCCTCATCCCGTTACACCACCCACACCACATTGTCTGCCGCACTGCTGACGTAACAGACCTCTCGCTCACTCCCTCGTCTATATATCTTTCCTTCTCTCTCTGACGTCACGGGTTGATATAACGCAACCCCTACGTCGAACGAGGCACTGCAACGAAGTTGAACTTTTGGACGGTACATAGTATATGCGGTCGAACTTTGCCGAGGCGAAGAATTGTTTCTTATTTTTATTTCTTACCCCTTCAGTGCCCCCTTGTGTGTCTGCACATATCTAGTCATGGATAGAAATGGAAGGAAATGGTGTTGATTTATGTAATATATAGCCATCGAAACCCTCACCGACATATTTGGTACGAATCTGCGTGGGGGATGAAAAATCGATCCCTTGGGAGGGAGTTTTATTTTTCTTTCTCTTTTTCTGCTCTTCATACTTCTTCTTCTTCTTCTTCTTCTTCTTCTTCTGCTGGTTGTATTCACCGCGACGACGACGCGTCCGCAACCAAATCAATCTTCATTATGTACCGGCGTTTCCACCCCTCTTCGAGTACGGTATCTTTTCGGTTACCTACTTCCGACTCATTGGCTAACTGCACATGATTGTATGTACATACATAAAGCCGAGAGAATAATTAACAACGATTTGTCAACACTCTATGCACACCGGAGTGATGGAGGGTTGATAGTCGATTAAAAGTAACCGTAGCAAAAAAAAAAACGTTGACTTTCACAGCCCAGGAAGATGGGATATTCAGATCGGTTTAACGGAGGCGATATTTCCATGTAGGATATCTCTGTGATTGATAAGCTAGATGTTCAGACGTAATGTATTCCGAATGTGTGACGTATCGTTTGGATATGTACATTTCGGAATATCTTGTTATTGATATATCCAAGTGATATGTATTCATGGGAGGTTCGAATCAGGTCTGAATATATCAAACTCGTGACCAAAGAATGAACGAAGGATAACCCAATATCCTGCCATGGATATACATACCCTGGCTGACATCCATCTCGCCTTATCCATAAGTCGATATTTACATCAGATGTATGAACCATTCGAGGGGAATATACCTAAGGAATAACACATCCGGATCAGACATGCCGTTTTTAGATCCATTTCAGAGTGGATGGTAATTATTATCCATGTAATGTTCGCGGAATATCGGAATTCTTTAGGAATATCCAAATTTATTGCATCCGGAATACAATATCGTATGGATATATCGAATGACGATCGAGTTAGTTCGGTGTATCAAGAAATTGATATACCTATCCGATATGGGTCTTTGAAAAAGCATATCCATAATCATCAGGCGTTTCGTTTCAACATCCATTTCACAATATCCATTCATTATTATCCACATTTTGTTCATCGTATGGATATCCCGTGACAGAAATTGATGTAGGCATCGGACATGAGTCTTTCGAAGAGGATGTAGATCGTGGATAACATGATTCGGTACGAGGCACGTCGATTGAACATCCATTTCAATAATTATTATCCACATTCTGTCCATAGAACATTGAAATTGGATATGACGAATATCCAGTGCTGGTCACATCTTGTCCATAAAATCGTACGGATATCCAGGAATTGATATATGAGTTTCGGACAGTGACTAGTTTGGATATCCATTTCAGGATATCGGCATGAATATTTATCCAAATTTTGTAAATCGAATATCGAAATGTCGATGAAAGACTTTTTTGAGAACGTAGGCGATACGAGGTGGTGTTAAACTTGAGGGAGTGGCTGCTGCAGGGTTTTGCGGCAACATCGAAGACGTCTACGACGCAGTGTTTCAGTGTGGTTTGGGTGTTCGGTGGTGGGTGGTCGGTGTGAGGGTCTCGAGGCTATATCCCGAGGGGTAACCAGGATACATTGCGCGGGAAGCCATAACTTTATAACCTTTTCCAGAAAGCTTGTCCGTGTATTTACCCTGGGAATGAGAATGAGAATGAGGATGAGGATGAGGATGAGGATGAGAATGTGCACAGGGGTCCACCAGTTTCACACTACTGAAAACCACACACCCACAGATACACAGACGTAGAGATACACGGTTTAAGACGAGAATATCTGCGGCCATTTTCGTTTCCGCAATCGCAAACTCGCCTCATCTTGGTACAGGGTCAACGGAAATGCGATGCTTATTCGAGAATTGCACCCGAGGCCACCCTCCTTCCTGTTTCCCGTCTCCAAAGATATCTTATGCTTAGCGGATTTAGAATAGGAAATAGAAAGAAAAAAAGAAAAAAAGAAAAAAATTCATATTGCAGTAAAGCTGCGAGTTCCTCTTTCCGCAAAGTCACTTTTTTGCAATATAATATCGGTTATATCTGACAACCCGATCGCTAAAGATCAGAGGAGCATAAAAGAGGGCGTTTCATTGTCACGTCTGTTCAAAAGGCACCAATTTCCACTCGAGACCCAAGAGCCCTGGAGTTCTGGGCCACGGCTTGAGCCTCGGGGTGGACTAATTCTGATATAAAATATCTGTACACATATCCCGATGGTCGTGCGAACTAGCCTCGTAATAAAAGGGGATATGGAAAGTCGGGAAAGGGTAGGAAAAGAAAAAAAGAAAGAAAAAAAAAAAAATACCTAACCGTTGAAAATTATTTAATCCTGTTTCTGATTTAGACCGGAAATGAAATCCTTCGGGGGCACTAAATAGAGACGCGTCGTAATTTTGGTTTCAGGTGAAAAGCTGTGGATCGGAGGGCTTACCCTCGGCCCCAGGAGTGGCCCAGGGGTTACCCTGGGGACCCGATCGCGAGCCCTGAACGAAGGTGGCTCGTAGCTGCAGGAGCCAGACGCTATGAACGCCAGCGTCAGCGTCGAGAGGAACTCCTGGCGGCTACCTCCCGACGAGACCGTCCAGGTCGCCGACCCCCGGTCAAAGTCTGCCCAGGTAAAAGAGGTAATTCGACGCCAGCTTTTCTTCTCGGTGTTCATCGTTGTTCGTTCGTTCGTTCGTTCGTTCGTTCGTTCGTTCGATCGATCGATCGTTATCGTACGTTCGTTTGTTCGTCTTGCAGTTATTTAGGACGGCATGTTACACCCTGAGCACCTATCGACACGATTCGTTGGTCAAAAATGACACCAAGGGGTTAACCACTTCGTTAAGTACAACCGATTTCAAACGATTTCGTCAATATCGCACGATTTTTTATTCGATCGTAACGAATTTTCTCAAATTTTTAAAATTCAACTCAGACTTCGTTCGACTTCAACCGATTTCTACACGGGCTTACCGATACTCCACGAATCCCTTTCGATTTGATTAAAATTTCAGGAATTCTAACGATTTTCATAGAATCTGAAACATTTTGGTCAAATTCGGTCGAAATTTCACGATTTTTTATAGAAATTTAGCCATTTATTCTAGATCTTATCAAAATCCAACCGGTTTTTCTTCAATTCTATTTCTATTCTATCGATTTCTTTGAGAGTTTGCTGATATTTGATCAATTTCTTTAAAACGTCAGTGAAATCGAACCGATTTCGTTATAATTTTTTTGAAACCTAACCGATTTTTCGAAATTCGACCGATTTTTTTCGTAATATCTTCAAGTTTTCGCGAACTAATCACAGAAATTTCATAGACTTTAATGAATTCCCACGAGATTACCGATGCTTTGACGTAGCGGTACACTAGATTCCAAAATGGTTAACCCCTCGTGAACTATACCGACAACGAACGGTCGCAAGCAAAAACTAGTACCAAAATCAGTGGTAAAATGAATAGAAATAATTCACTGTTCACCGTTGCACATCGCACCGTTATAAATGTATAGAAATTCCGGTGCTTGAATAGTCACGACAGTTTTCACAGACTTCACGAGGCCATTTCATTCACTCTACGTTTCTAATCCCATTTTAAATATTCCCGCCACCACGACGAGGCGACTAAAAAAATTTCCCATTCAAATATCTAGCCGCCGCCTAATTCGACCAATTAAAAATTAACTTCCCAGACTATGATCCGTCACGTCTCCTTCGCGAATGAAATGCGCCTACACGTCCCGGCTTTTCGACTTTAAAAAGCCACCTGAAACCCTTTCGTTACCGTTCGAGGAGGGTAATCCTGGCCGGGCACACCGGGGATGAGAATCCACTCGGATTTGAATAATTCCGTAGGTTCTGATTTTTTCTAAACTCCGAAGACTCGTTTTTCCAAAGAACCTTTCAAAGATATGTCAAAGGGAAATAAGACGCTCAAAAACCACCCCTTGTTCACCCGGACATAATTATTGCGCCAATTATCGGACAGACATGTCCAGTTTATCCGTGAACTTGGTCAAGGCTTGGTAGACAATAGTTCGCACGACGTAAATTGGTAACTCGATTACCACCTGGGAGCCTGGAGACCAGGGTGGGAATAGCCCAGAAACAGTAGTCTGGCTGAGCTTGACTTGGCTCGGACCAGCTGAGCTTGGCTCTTATTGCCAGTGGCGTAAGTGACAGACGCAGAACTCGACGTTTAAAAAATAGTGCAGAAGTACCGAGACCAGTTTGCCAATTCCGAAAGCCATGGCATTTTGCAACACAGTCTGTAGCTGGGTAGGTAAGATTGAGATATATGATAATCGGTCGAATACGAATACGAATATTTTTATTATTCCTCTACGTCGATCATGAGGAACCAGCGAATCGAGCATTGGTTTTAGTCTCTTTTGCCTCTGACCTCGTGACGTACGGATTCCGACGAGGGATTTCCTCTCCGATCGCTATATCGCTTTTGATCTTGTTAGAAATATGCCGTTGTCACGTGGCCGGGTGTTATACCGTCCCCGAGACTCTGGGAGTTGATGAGCAAATATTTCCACGACATGGTCCTCTTCGCGTTCCATTTTCCGTGTGTGGAAAACGCTCTGGGAACGAGTCATTAGCTCCCTTCCACTCGAAAGTCACCTTTTTTTAAAACTGGTCTGATGAATAGTTGATGATGAAATCGAAGAATGGGAAAGGAGGAACGGGGAACGGGGAGAAAGTGGTGATCGTTTTCGAAAACGGAGAATAAGAATTGCCCGGTGTTCATGGCGATAAACAAGTCGTTGAAAACCGATTACCGCACGCTGATGGTGGCCAATCTATAGATCGTTATTTCGCCGTGGAGTCAATCGTTTGTCAATTCAAAAGTCGCTCTATTTTCACAAGTTTATGAGGATACGATGACGGCAGATGCGATAGCTCCAGAAATTTGTTTCGGTATCTTGTCGCCAGGTCTTCGTCCCATCTGTCTAATGGATGGTGTATAGAGCCCGCCGATCTATGAGCCAGAAAAAGAGCGCGATAAACAATGTCCGAGAAGCTATAAGCGTGTGGGCGTAGGCTAGGTTGTCGACATATTTTTAGAACCGTCTATCCTCATCGGGTAAACATACTAACGGAGAAGAGAGAAGTAACGGCAAAATACATGAAGCGAAGAGCCCGCACTTTCCTCCGTCGAGGAAGACGTCCTCTTCCACGACTCTTCGGAAATTCTTTTCACAGTGTCGTACGCTGTTCTTTGATGGACTCTAATATCCCGATACATCGTTACATCGACGCGTGCTTCTTCAGCGATAGTTCGGAAGCAATCATTTCCTACGATGTGGGAAATAAACCAGCTAAGATTACCCCCAGCCCTCTAACAATCGCAATTTTGTTAGGAGTTTTTCATACGACATGTGTGTTGCATTTATGGGCACTTAGAAAAATGCATGAGACAAGTGTGTTCGATTAGATAACGAATTAGAAGACCTTTGATGAATATCGCTGAAGATATTTCTCGTCTGAAATTTCCGCGGCGGTGTATCTCGTCGTATTCCACATTTGATGTACATCAATGGCATGCTCGATGCTAAGGCAAAGCTTTTATACGATAATTAGAAGCGAAAAAAAAAAAAAAAAAAAAAGTACGGAGGCCTGTGGTAGATGATAATTATTATAGCGAACCTTCTGCAGCGAGCTGGTCGTTTTTCAGGACCTTACTTACGCCGAGGGTGGTCACAACTGGAGGAGTATAGTATTTTCTCTGCTGGTAATCGGGTTCGTGATAGCAGGCATCGTCACCGCGATCTACCTCCTTGGGTGAGCGAAAACATTTTACTTTATATAAAACGTTGAGAGATTCGAAAGGTCGGTGAGCGGATTCCTCGCGAAAAACCGTGACGATTTTGTCCCAGCGAAATTCTCGTAGGTATAATAGTTTTTGAATGGCGAGAGAGTTTAAGTTTACCAATCACTGGCTGCCGCGTGACTGCGACGACCGTTATTCGACGTCGAACGGTGATTGGCCAAGTTAAAACTCGCTGCCGTTTGAAAACTGTTATACTCTCGAGGTTTTGGCTCGGGAAAGTTTTCCTCAATTTTTCACAAAGCATCCATCCGTCAAAGGACCGTCGAGAATAGAAATGAAAAAACCTTTCTGCCGGGTAAAAGCGGGGAAAAAAAAAAAATCTGAAAATCCTAAAATACAAGACATTCCATCTGCACACGGTGCAGTTTTGAATTCGATCGATCCTCAGCCCTCGGGCATTACGAAACCAATTAATTATCCTTTTGACAAGTCGCTTCGGTGCGACAATACGGGCTTCGGATGACCCGGATAGCAAAATCTCCCATCTATATCTGAGCTGAACGGTTTGTTGTTGAATGTGGTGAGTCCGTGGGGTGGGTAGAAAAAGAAGAGAGATACTACGCGGAGAATATCACCCTGAGACTCATTCGACCCTCTTTCTCTCTCCGTTATTTTCATTTTTTTTTATTTTTATTTTCTTATTCTTCTTATTTATTTATTTTTATTTTTTCTATTTACTTGTTCCGTTCTACCCAACGCCCAGGTACGTCGACGAGCTTCTTTACTGGAGCGGTAAACGTCTGACCCTGGAAGAGTGTCTCCGGGGAGATCTGACGCCCCATCGTCTACCACCGGCCTGGTTATCCCACGACAAGTTTGTCTTCCAAGCAGACGACGGCTCTCTTTCTCTACTGGACACATCAAACAACTCGGTCTCTCTTCTGGTCTCAAATCACACCCTCGTAAGTTAGGTATACTAGAATCCACACACGGAAGATCCAAGTATCTTACACACCTCATATACGTACTATACACACATCGATGAAAGAAGAGCTACTCCTCGTGGACGAGGTCCAAAAATCCCCGATTATGCGGCGAGCCAAAACTCGGGGCAATGGGCATCATCGATCCGCTCTGATCGCACCGGGGTGCGCCGCCCTCGGCACCGCTCCAGGCCACTCCGCACCCCCGTTACTCTTCCTCATATATTATAGGATATGTAAAACAAGAAGATGAGAACATGGGGGAAAGCCAACTCTGACACTGGGAGTCGCTCTCCTTGAAAATCGGCAACCCCTTTCCAGGCGGTACATTAACGATCGATTTGTTTTTTTTTTTTTTCCCAACCGATCTTTCGATTTCACTGAAACCAGACATTTCTCTTCCATTTTTTTTTTTTTTTTTGGATTTTGACAATATAACCGCCTGGTCAGGAATGAGACGAACAAAATTGGACAGATTTTATCCGAACAGTACGAAATGATCAGAAACGTGTAATTCCTTTTTCTTTTTTCATCCCTCACAGAGGCAGCTTAATGTTCAAGGCTATCAGTGCAGTTCCGATCTTCGCTATGTGCTTTTCAAGCACAATGTTAAACCGGTAAGTCGCGTTGTTATTATTCCGAAGAATTTTTTTTCAACAGTTTGATAAAAGTTTAGCATAGAATTTTAAAGCTGCGTGTCTGCTTCACGTATATACCTATTATATAACCGGAAGTTATGCATTAAATTGTTGGTATAGGTGTAATTTAAAAATTAAAAGTTATACGTTGCATATAGTATAGGTCTATTCGCCGTGACCGCGCGCCGCCTGAGAGCGTTAATTAAACCGAACTTTTAATATTATATATTTTTAGAAGCTACCTACCCACTCCGATTCTACTATACGTATACAAGTCCCGGCTTGTAGGTATTCGGGATTTAACAGCTACGTGTATACCTTTGCATAGGTGTAGGCGTATACCGCGCACCTTTTGCCCCTGAAAATTGATTACACCGAGCTTTTATAAGTAGCTCTGATCACGCAATACCCTGAATGCACACCCACCGCCATTACTAAGGACTGGGAATTACCAATTCTCGTGTAATGCAACTAGCCAGAGAGTTAGTCTAGCTTTAATAACTTTTATTCATCAATTGCTCCAACTTCACTATCAAATTTGGTCAGAAAATCACTTCATCTAATTCCATGGCGAGTAGTTTCCGAAAAACAGGATCTTAGAAAGACCGGAGAACAGATTGCCATATTTTTCTAAATTTCAACTTTCGCCTCTAAGAAATAAGAATGAAGATCATCAATTTTTACCCTCTGGTAAATTCTCAAAAATGATATCGTTGAGTGTGCAAAATTCCTGGAGACTAGTCTAACTACTTATAACGATTTGTAGTTTGCTCTTGTTCCGTCCGTCCAGGGTAGGGTAAACTCCCAAGTTTGTTTTCCTCCCGAAGTGTTCAATTAATTTGTTGGTCATTGACTCGGCAGAGAGCTAAGGCCGAGACCGCGTGACGTGCTCAGCATCTCTCCTTCCTAAGTAAACAGCTCATCGTAGCTAGTAGCTAGACTGTTAGGAACAGTGTGTGCGTATATCCATCTAGGCAATGCAGGTAGTATTCGATACAAAAATTTAATGATCTATCAGAGAATCGTTCGGCTCTTTCCTGTACTAATCATCAAATTTACTATCTTCTATCCAGGTATTCCGACACAGTTTCACTGCACACTACACGGTCTACGACGTCACCAACGAGTGAGTTTCTTTCCATTTTACTTTGATACTTTGAAAGATTTTTTGGAACCAATGCATGGAACGATTTCCCATTGAAACTAGTGAGCTTTGGGAATTTAGTGATGATCTGGAGAGCACGTTTCAGATCATACTGATTCAGGACCGATAGTTGAGTCGTTGGAGAGTGGAGGTCCTGTGGTAGTCATAAAAAGTCATTGGAAGTCCGAAAGTTGTCCAGAATCATTAGGAGTAGCTATTAGTTTCCATTGAGGATTTGTAAGTCGTTTAGAATCTGTTGAAGATGTTTTCGAGTCATTTCGAGTCATCGAAAGCAGCTTTGAGTCGTTCGTCACTCGTACATTCGAGATTGAAACGAATACAGTGCAATTGATGATCATGCATTAATGAATGTGCAGGAATAAAGTCGAGTAGTTTGAATTCCGTGCCATTCCGGAGTTCTAGGTATGAGATAAGCCCCCAACCCCTAACACTGTCTACTTTAAACCCTCAGTCATCACACTCCTCTGCGTCTCCACTCATCACCACGAGTGCAGCAGACGAGACTTCAGTTTGCTACTTGGCTGGGTAACACAACGTCTCTGGTCATGATCTCGGAGAACGACATATACATTAGAGCGACTCCTTCAGCTGGAGAAGACACCCGTTTAACGGACACCGGGATACCTGGGGTAGTTTACAATGGGGTACCGGACTGGTTGTACCAAGAGGAAGTCTTGCCAAGGCCTAACGTCGTCTGGCCGAGTCCTGACGGCTCCCATATCCTTTTTGCTTCCTTCAATGACACCAAGGTTTCTGCCTTCGAGTTTCCATGGTTCGGTACACCAATTGGTCACGACGGTGCCGAGGGAGGACCTCTGACCTCATCCAGACAAGGAACCTTTCCTGCTTCCAGATCGGTACGGTATCCCACACCCGGTTCCCCAAACCCTGAAGTCGACCTTTGGCTCATCGACCTGGCCAACGCGACGGCCACTAACGTGACAAACACCACAGTACCCAGAACGAGGTTGAAACCTCCCCCGGTTTTTGATGGACAGTAAGTTAAGGGGGTATATACGCCTTTCAATGTCCCAATCGCTTCTCAATGTGAGACGTAGTCCGGGGAATTCTTGCTCTCCGAATGTTTAACTGCGTCTCATGTTGCAACAACGTCAGGATTAACACTTGACGATTATTTTCAGGGACTATTACCTAATATCAGCGGGCTGGGTGGGCGACGACGCTACCCAGATATCAGTGGTGTGGATGACACGGTCACAGAATCTCTCCGTGGTCTCGGGTTGTCGTGCTCCGACCTGGGACTGTGAGGAAACTCACTCAGAACGTGCTCCAGAAGGTCAGTGGTTGGACGCCCAGCCACATCCAGTGTTCGCGCCGGACGGAGACAGCTTTTTGCTTCTGGCCGCTGTCCAGGAAGGTGGCCAGGAGCATTTCACTCATATTAAACACGTCACTCTCACCCAGCAGAGGATAGCGGTCTTGTCTCATGGACGCTATGAGGTCAGTAGCCTCGGGAGACTGGAAAACCGTAGGAAAATATGATGACTCCGACTCTTCTAGGTCAGCGAAATCCTCGCCTGGGACACCCAAGCTCATCTTGTCTACTACCTCGGTACCCGGGAGCTTCGCCCTGGTCAGAGACATCTCTACGTTGTTAGGGATCCCACAACCGACGACCCCAGACGACTGGAACCACTCTGCGTGACATGCGATCTGGGTGGAGTTCTCTGGAGCAGTCGGTACGTGGAATGAGAAACTGTGAAGCGATTCTCTCCCTCTTCATCTACCTCATCGAAAATGACGAGTCGTGATTTTGGTTGCAGGTTTTACTACACAAACTGCACTCACTTCAGTGCGTCGGTTAACCCTCTTTCGGAAAGCGGTGGCCAGGGTTTCTACGTCCTGCACTGTGAGGGTCCTGGTCTTCCACTGGCTGGTGTTCACTCCGTGATAACTCACAAGATGATTCGCGTCCTCTACGACACGAGGCTTCAACGGGCAGACAAACTTTCCCAACTTGCCCTTCCGAAGCGACAGAGTTTCGAGGTCAGTTATCATGGTTTGCAGTTTGCACACTCGATTTTCCACCTATACGTAGTATTCTAGCACGTGGTACTATCGCAACAAGTGCCAGACGGAGTATCTCGACCATCTCATCACGAGAATTGTGTATAAGCACTTGGCACAGAGTCCTTTACCAGAGTATTCCTTCCGTGAACGACAACTCTTGAAGTCGGAAGTGGATTTGCAGTCCTGCTGAGAGCATTACCGTGTTCTCTTTTCAGATTCCACTTCCTCAAGGTTGGAGAGCGCAGGTACAGTTGCTGCTGCCTCCATCATGGCGTGAAGAATTGAGAGACGCGGCGTTCCCGGTTTTAGTTGAAGTGAATGGCCGTCCAGGTAGCGAGGCAGTTACAGACAAGTTCAGGATAGACTGGGGGACGTACATGTCTAGCCACAACGATGTGGTATACGTAAGGCTTGACGTCCGTGGTGCGAGAGGTCAAGGGAAGCGTGCTCTCTTCAGGAGGATCGGTGGCGTCGAGGTCCAAGACCAGCTCACGGTCCTCAGGCACCTTCTCGACACCCTGAAGTACCTGGACGAGACAAGAGTCGGGGTCTGGGGATGGGGCTACGGCGGATACGTTACCGCCATGGTCCTGGGCAGCCAGCAAAACGTTTTTAAATGCGGGGTTGCGGTCAGCCCCATAGCTGACTGGCTTTATTACAGTAAGTGACTGAACTCTAGCCTCGCAAGCTTGAGAATATGAAAAAATCCAGGCTTATCGATTTACTTTCACAGATTCAGCCTTCACGGAGCGAGTCCTGGGGGCACCTTCGGAAAACTACAAGGGATACGTGGAGGCCGACCTGACACAAAGGGCGCGTCTAGTCCCGAGCCACAGTCTCTACCTTCTTCATGGTCTGGCGGACCTCACAGCGCCGTACACACACGGTGTTGCTTTTGCGAAGGCTTTGTCGGAAGCTGGAGTGATCTTCAGGTATCAGGTGAGTGAAGATTTTCGTACTACTGAACGCCCGTTCGCGTCCCGTGGTATTTAAGACTCGTCAGTTTCCTCTAGCGAGAGAGAAACGTCACGCAGCGCCATCCGTCGTCAATATTACGAACTATTCCGTATTTTCAGAGCTACGCTGACGAGGATCACCAGCTGACAGGCGTAATCGAGCACGCCTACCGTTCCATGGAGGACTTCCTCGCCGAGTGCCTCACCCTGGATCCCTCCTAGTGCCTGAGGCTAATTTCCTCTTAACCGGTGGCGTATTCCGGCCTATAAATAAAAAGGAAGCGAGCCAAAAACTAAAACTAATTTCGAGGAAAAAGTTAGTATTAAAGAAAAATAATAAAAAAAAAAAAAAAAAGAATAAGAAAAAAAAAATGGAGAAAAAAAAAAATTGAATAAAAAAAAAAAAACAAACGATCATATAAATAATGAATATACTATTATATAGCTATGGTAAATGATTGATTAATTACTATTATTATTCCGAGCGATTCCATCATATTTGTATGAGCAATATTGTTATATTACATATAGCGTTGTATATCTACGCAGGGCTAATACGCATCCGCATCACGTTATATAACATAAATTAACATTATATAACATAAAATAACATTATTAACATATTCGCTAAAAATCTCATCCCCTATTTAGTACAGCGACGTATGTACATACATATATATATACATACATACATTCAAATCATACATTAATTATTACTACTCGATACGATTCAATTCTTTGAATATTTAATCGAGTCAATGTCGATTGATCATTAACATCCCCTTAAACATCCCAACCCCCAACCCCTACGGCCTCATTATGAATTGTGTTGTATAGCTTCGCGTCTAGTGTATGTACAATAATGTTATATACATACATGCGGGTATATAATGTATAAATTAATTCATAGCGATTTATTTATACATTGTATATCAGATACAGGGTGTTGAAAATTTTTTACAAATATAAAATGATCACAGTCGGTCAGAATCGGTTGTGTAAAATTTTCAAACGAAAATAGAAGCTCTTCTATATAGTATATGCGATTTATAGTTTTTTTTATTTTTTTTTTTTTATTTATTTATTGCACTGTATTCTAGAAGAAATCGAGACAGGTGATCGTTTTATAGGATATTTGAGACACCCTGTGGATAGAGATCTACTTAGATAGTTGCCCCCCTCGACCCTGAATATTTGTAAATAGTTAATCGTTCCCCACCGAGTCCGCGAGATCCGCTTTTAACCCTCCCAGATAATACTGAAGCCAAAAATCGAGTGAATGACGTCGTGAAGACGACTTCTCTAGGGTTGGATTTACTTGTTGGATTATTTTTGACCTATTTTACTACTTACATCATCGCTGGAATGACTTTCAATAATTAGACGGACTTGGACGACTTTTATTTCCGTCAAATATACTGTAAATATCTTTCAGACGACTTTTGTTGCATGAAACATCGTAGAAAAATTTTGTAGACGACTTTTGTTGCATAAAATATCCTACAAAAATTTTGCAGACGACTTTTGCTGCATGAAACATTTCACAAACATCTTTTATACGACTTTTGTTGCGTGAAACATCCTACAAAAATATTTCAGACGACTTTAGTTGTATAAAACATCCTACAAAAACTTTGCAGACGATTTTTGTTGCATGAAACGTCTCACAAACATTTTTTATACGACTTTTGTTGCATGAAACATCCTACAAAAATATTTCAGACGACTTTTGTTGTATAAAACATCGTAAAAAAATTTCGCAGACGAGTTTTGTTGCATAAAACATTTCGCAAACATCTTTTATACGACTTTTGTTGTATAATACATCCTACAAAATTTTTGCAGACGACTTTTGTTGCCTAAAACGTGCCGGAAAAATCTTTCGAATGACTTCTATCGCAAAAGATATTCAATAGATAAATTCTAGACAATTTTTGTGGCATAAAACATGCTAAAAAATTTTTTTCGCACGTCTTGTGTTGCCTGAAACATCCTACAAAAATCTTTCACGCGAATTTTATTCACTGGACAAAATTCGACTTCAGTATTTCTCTGGGATTCTTTTTGCTTCAAATTATTTATTCTTTAAATTTTGTTAACTGTATGCGGGTTTACGCGGCACGCCACGCTACGCTGCTGTGCCAGCAGCCTCTATTATGCCGACAATCAAGGCTAGTGCAACTAATCAAACAATAAATAAATAAAAACTAATAAAAATTAAATATTGATCCTGTCAATACAGCTGTGCTGTACTATCGTATATAAAATTAGAAAAAAAAAAGAAAAAACTTGAAAAATTAATAAAAAATAAAAATAAAAATAAAGAAAAAATTCGTATTTTAATTAAGCGCGCGTGCGGCACGCGTGCATGGCCGATTCCGCGCGCGATTCTTAATAATTAAATAATTCAGAAAAAAAAAAAAAAAAACGAAGTGAAAAGAAATGAAATGAATAATGATATTTGAATTGGAAAGGAAATGAAACGATATGAATTGATATGAATTGATATGAAATGAAAATAAAATGAAATAAATTGTTGCCTGTTTACCGTGAAACGTACGTACGTATATAATTAATATAATATACATCCTAGTATAAATAAATAATTTTAGATTATTATATATATATATGTATACTTACGGAATAAAAAAAAAAAAAAAAAGGAAAAGAAAAAAAAAACGAAAAGAAGAAGAATAAACGCGTGAGAAATGAATGAATGAATGAATGAACGAATGATGGGGGAAAAAAAGTTAATCAAGAGCGAGACATATATGTGAAAAAAAAAAAAAAGTTCAATACTAATTTAGTTATACTATAATTATAGAGTTGTCTAAATTCTTGTTAATTTTCGTTAATTAAGAGAATATTTCTTAATACAAACGAAATAGGCGAATTGATTAATTGATAAATAATAATTGGCCTACAGTATTGATTAATTACTGATAAAATTGCTTGAATGATTATTAATTTGAAAAAAAAAAAAAAAAAAAAAATCGCAATGCCTAGATAATGATTAATTATAATCAACGATTCTGATCAATATTAGTTATATTAATCGTTTTTAAATATTTACTTAATATAATCTCTATTTCGTACCTTATATTAATGAGTTGAAAGCAGAAAAAAAAAGAAAAAAAAAACAGAAAATAATAAAAAATAATAATTAATGCGTCGTTAATTAAAAACACACAGTATAATATATTATTAATTAGTAAAGAATTATATTTTTCAAATATACGTATATATATATATAATTAACAAACCATATAATTATATTATTGTGTGTATTTTATGTACACCAAGGCTGCAGAAAGATATATACTATATATATATATATATTTGTTATTTGTTATTAACTGTGTAAACGTATAACAATATTTATTTTTTTCCTCATTTAATGAAATTTTCTTATCTCGTCATTTACAATCGGATTAAGAATCGATTATTATTATTTTTTTATTTTATTTTTTTTCTACCAAAAGAGATCAAAATCAAACAGAAATATAGACAGTGTTGTATTCTACGAGATAACGAATCTAGATACCGCTTATTATCTGATAAGAAAAAATCACGGGGTAATATAATTATACCGAAGTGGTAGAAATTTTTATCTAGATAAAACTAATCATGAAATATAATTTTCTGAACTGTGAAACAGTTAGTTTGTCTCGGTTTCTATCTGATCTAGATAATTACCGGAGAAAAGATAAGATCGTTGTATTATTATCTGAATAAAGATGAGATAATGCTGTTTGCGAATTTGTCTGTCGCGTATATTCATTTTCTTTTTATCGACAAGCGAGATGAGATAAAGATAAATATTAATTTTATCCGAGATGAAATTCATATCTGAGATAATATATTATCTGGAAAAAGTACAACGCTGTCTTCGGAACGTGAACTTTCACGTGAATTGATTGAATCGTTGAAACGAACAGGGGGGGGGGGGGGGGGGAGAAAAAAAAGAAAATAAATACCGAACAACAAATTGACGAATACAATTGAAGATAGAAAAAAATCAAAAAACCAGTTCATAATGTTTTTAATCCGGTTGGAAGATTAATTTTGTTATGAAAAAACGATAATTTTATTTCTCATTCTTGATCTACATTAGCGTCAATTACTTACTTGTACCATAACCTAAATTTTTGTTCGAATTACAGAAAGAGAGGAAAAAAAAAAAAAAAAAAAAAAAACGATGATAAAAAATTGATCACTCTTACGATTATATTGCAGGGTGTTTTTTATTATGCAGCTACATGATATACGCGTTTATATTAGGTATAAATAGAGTCGTATAGTTTAAAGAAATGATAGAAGAAAGAAAGAAAGGAAAAAAAAAATGGAGAAATTAATTAATTAATTAATTAATTATATATAATTATGTATATTATTATTATTATATAGAAATAACGTCAGAATTTGACGGCAGGCTGTTGAATACAGGGGTTGTGCGTAAATAAAATTTGTTCAATATTATAATTGTATATGATCGTGTGCGTGCGCGTGTGCGTGGGTGCGTGTGTGTGGGCGCGTGCGAGATTAGTATATATGGGGTATCCTCGCTTATTCGGGACACTCTTTGGCTCGTCGTTCCCCGATTTTGGTGCCGCGAGAGATTTTGCTCAGCCGGGTGTATGAATCGAACCGAAATCTCTCGTGGCAGAAAAATCGGGGAATCACGCGCAGAAAAGTGTCCCGGATAAGCGAAAATACCCCAAATATATATACCGTGAGTATTTCTCACGGTGGAACGATCCGTGCGCCTGAGGCAGAGGCAACCAGAGTTACACGTCACGTTCAGGCTGCGGACCGTATCCTGCCACGGCTATTCCCTACCTCAAAGATTATTTGATGAAAGTACGGGGGTTCTATAGCCTCATTATTGCCTTGGATGATTGTCGTAAATTCAATTTTTCGTCAGCTTTAACATTTCCTGATGTTCAGTTTATCTTGAGAAATAATTTTTGAGGTTGGCGATGGCCGTGGCGGGATACGGTACTCGACGTAAACATGAGGTGTAACTTCGATTGCCTCTGCCTCAGGCGCCCGGGTCGTTCCGCCGGTAGAAAAACTATAAAAATGAGAAAGAAGGAGAAAAAAGAAAAATATTTAAGGTCGAAAGCTGATTATATTAATTGTTTCCGAGGTGATTTGAAAATAGTAGATGCGTATACCGTGTATATACGAAGAATGACGAAGAACAATAAAAATCAGCAAAGCCAAAAACAGGAGAAAAAAAAAGGGGTTTGGTTCAAGAATCGTAGAAGGGTTAATAAATATAGATATATATACATGGGTATGTGCAGAACAGCGGCGATCAATTTATTAGATCTGCAGCCTTTACTAATATATTAATTATTATAAAAATTAATGAATAAAAAAAAAAAGAAGGTTTTATTATAGGTATTCTATCGCCTTTGAACTGACGAAGATCGTATATAGAGAGCCTGAGAAAGAGGAAGGAAGACAAAAAAAAATAAAAAATAAAATAAAAAACCCATATATATTACCCCAGAAAGCAACTACAATCAATTATTAAGTATAATTATTATAATTGTAAAACGACAAATTGACTAATATATATATATATATGTATATGTATATATATGCATATATGTGTATATATATGTAATAATAATAATTAATATGACTGTAGATATTGAATAATGAATAATAATAATTAATAAATATTAAAATAATAATACCACTAATACAATGATGAATAATAAATAACAATAATAATAATAATAATAATAATAATAATAATAATAATAATAATAATAATAATAATAATAATAATAATAACAATAATAATAATAATAAAATAAAGAAGAGAGGAGAAAAGAAAAGAAGAAAAGAAGAAAATTATGAATTATTATGATAATTAATTAATACATTACATATAAATGGAGAAGAATAATAAAAACAAAACAAAAAAAAAACAAAAACAAAAAAAAAAACAAAAAAAAAATCTCATATATGCAGGTAGCAGCGCATAGGGGTTGCAGTTATCTATAACATTAATTATATAGCTTTTGGTAACACGTGTATCGGTCGCTAGGCTATATAATAAAGATACCCTTAGATATGGTATAATATCGATTTTTGTAAATCGGTCTATAAGAATAATAAAATATTGAATGACGATTGTACATGTATATATACATGCTACATATATGTATATGCATATATGTACACGTATATGGATGTGTATGTATATATATATATATATATATATGTATATGTGTGTGAAAAAAGAGAATCTGCGCGGAATCGGTATACGGTTGATTAATAATGATAAATAAAATAAATAATGAAAAACATTGAACGAGTAGGAAAAAAGAATTAATTAATTAATCAAAGTTACTGCTGTTTTATTTTTATTTTTTAAAATTTTTTTCTCTTCTTCGGTTATATATTTATTCGAGTGTATACTATATAGTATAATAACATTATTTTAGTCTAGTTAGTTTTTTTTCATCTTTCCGTAACTCATACTCGCTATAGGTATATACCGATATATAGATAATTGAAGTCAAATAACCAAATATATATATTATATATGTATGTAATGAAAAAATACCGATTCCGTGTAGTATATAATGCATATGTGTATGTGTAATAAACACAATTCATTGGATATATACATATACATATACATATACATATACATATACATATACATATATACATGTGTATATTACATATATCGTATGTATATTAGAGAAAAGAAGCGTGCGTTAAATTTCGAGTAACGCGTACGTCTCGCCCTCGTCCCCACCCCCGTCGACCCCCAACCCCCTCTTACACAGGATAATCAATATCGTGTTATTAATCCGCGTTTTTTAATATCAAGCGATAATCGCGCCAGAAGATTGAATTAAGAAGAATAAGAAAAAAAAAAAAAAAAAAATGGAAAAAAAAATAGATAAAAAAATGAAAAACAAAAAATCAACAGCACCGCGCGATTGCTGTGCGGCGGAGAAAAAAAAAAAAAAAAAAGTGTTTTCAATAAACTGTTACATTACCTGAAAAAAAAAAAAAAAAAAAAAAAAAAACCAATGCTTTTGACGTGTTATTTATTTATTATCTCTCTCTCTCTCTCTCTCTCTCTCTCTTTCTGAAGTAAAAAAAAAAAAACAATGACAAAACTGGTGATTCTAAGAAGAAAAAAAAAAAGTTATTTCCATTCAAATCCATATCCTATATTATGCAGAATCGCCGCAGACTGAGTTCAGCTTCAAGCTTCAGTGCTTCAATTTCAGGGGATGATCGGAGGGGTCTGGCTTAGTACCCTGTCAGTAGAAATACCCGTCTTCATTGTGTGGCGTCGGTGAGATACTAGTAATTTGAAAAGTAGCTTTAAAGCCTGCATTTAGGCAGCCAACTACTCAGAGACGAACAGCGGGCTGTCTGCTCTTGTGCGCTGTCATAACGCTTTTACAGTTTAAAATCGTGAAAATCGTTTACGGGCTGTGTCAACCAACTCACCGGATGCTGTTTTTGAATTCTTGAACCGGAAGAGTGTTGTGACTCGCTTCAGCGGTTGTGGGCGCCTGAAACTAGACAGCACACTTTTCGTTTCTGTATAACTGGTTGCCTAAACGCAGGCGCCAACGCGACTCAAATGGCCTGTATCTCACCGACGCCGGGTTCTTCTAGCTTTTTCTGTTTTTTTTCCATTTTTTCGATTTTTTTTTTTTTTTTTTTTCTTTTGTTATTTTCTCTTGTTTACAATTTCGTTGGTCAATTATTATCAGCGATAGTTATATACGTAATATTACAGCGTCAAATTGAATATGTATAATGCGTTCACCGCGTCTGAAGAATCTGGAGGATTGCAGCCGCAGGATAAAACGTCGAGAAGGAAAATCTTTTTACAGGAAAAAAAAATGGTCCAAAATGACCAAAACTCTAATCCGCAGATACGGAAATTCGACCGATGATCAAATCGGGGTTATGCATCTGTCAAATTGTCGACGTAGACGGTGAGAAAATTCTGATAATTATTCTCACGTCTAGGAAATAGGAAATAAATGAGAAATCAAAAATTGCTGTGAAATAGAAAACTGAAATTAAAGTTAAAGTCAGGAAAAATGATTCATCTTCTGATATTGCGTATTTGTTTCTCCAGAAACCTGAAAACTACGAGTGTAAAAAATCTGCAAATTCCCGCCGCCAATCTTCAGTCTTCAATCTCCGTTGGAAGTATTTCGAGCGTTATTTATCTGGGAAGTTTCAAAAAGGTACCTCAGCTCATCGTGATCGAAGACGAGGATGACGAGCCTCAAACCAATGAGAAAAATTGATTTCAATCAATCATCGAATTTGTAATTGCAACGAAAATTATTTACACATCAATATTGACAAAAATATAAAACAGGATCTCATATATTTTGAGAAAGAATTATTTTTATTGCGGAAATATCATTTGCGAAATTTCTGTTTCTTCGTTTTTTCATCAACGCTGTAATTTACTTGTTAAAAAAATTCTTGGGCCTCTATTTTTCGGGGTAAGTAAACGGTGGTTAAAAATCTGTGGGATAGACTGGCGACAGCTTCGATTTCGACTTTTCCTTTTTCTCCCATTATTTTAAGCTGGTTTGAAATTCCATCGTCTATGTAGCTGCGGTCTTTCAGAGACGTGAGTCTCGCTTTGTCAGCGTTGGTAAAAATCTGCGGCGATATTCCGAGCCCGGAATATTCCGACGGGTGGATTCCTAGCCAGCGAACTATTGGGCATGACAACTGTTCATTCTCCCGTGAACGAACGGTTGAACCGAATCTGTGGATTGAGAAGAAGAGAAGACGGTGAAAGTTGAAGAAATTAATAGTTTGGGTTGAAGAAAACATTTTTTGAATTTTTTTTTCGGATCGGAACGAAGGTGGGATTGACAGAAACGATTAGAATCGGTCGAAAATTAGAAAAGTGATAAATCCTCATCGAAAAATTGATTTTTGGTCATCGGTTTTTATCCAAAACTGAAAATGACGCGAAACGGAATTCGAAATTGTTGAACAAGTTGAAAAAAAACGGAATACGTAAGTTCGAATATTGGATTTTGTGTTTCCTTTCTCAAAAAGAAACAAGATACCAAATGCTATCTCCAATTTTTCGAAATGTTGAAAGATCAAAAATTTAGTGTTGAAATCTTTTCTTTTTTTGTCACTTTTCTCCCAATACGGAAATGGAATGATTCTAAATGTTGAAAAACGAAGACTCCTAATTCGGAAGACTAAATTTTTCACATTTTCCTTTGTCAAAAAAATGTTGAATCGCTCAAAAAGTTGAGTTTCAGGTTGAAAAATTGATTTCCGGACATTTTTCTCCGATCGAAACGAAAATAAAACCAAAAAAGAATGTCTAATCGTCGAAAAACTTGACATGCGAAAGCTTTCGGTTGAAAATCTGATTTTTCTCTATTCATCTTCATCCAAAATCGAACTTGTATTAGCTGATGACAATTTTTTGAGTTTACCTGTATATGCACATAATTTCTACACCGAATGGATCAGCGTCGACGAGGACGTATACTGGGATGTTGAGTTTGTTGCCGAGGAGACTGACGAGCATCCTGGTATTAACATCGGGGTATCCTTTCCCGGTAATGATAATGCAATTGAGGTAATTGGCGCAGTCTTCTTCGAGCAGTTTTTGAAAAACTGCATCTTTTTCAACCACTAAGACGTACCTGGCCACGGTGCGAGCCAAGGTTACCCGGAAAATGTTTTGCGGTATCAATACACCGCCTGGTATATTGCAGTTGACTGAATCTTGCCCCGAAAAAGTGAGGGTGAGATCACCAGACACTAGACCTTTACTCGTGGCTGTGAAACCTTTGGAATGGATTCGAAAACGATGATGAAGAAGGTGAGAACGAGGTGGGATGTGGAGATGCAGATGAAGAGGATTTTGAAAGTAGATTGAAACCACGAAGAGCATGACGAAGAACGTTGCGATGTTCAAGAAAGTCGTGGAAAGGATTGAGAAGAACATGAATCAGATGAAGAATGACGTGAAAATGTTGGAGAAGTATGTGAAAAGTATGAAAAAAATGGAAAATATGAAGAGGAAGGTGAAGAACATGAAGAGATTGAGGAAGAGCATTGGAAGGATGGAGGAAACGTGATACAGAGCAAGCACTCGAAGTGGAAGCTGAAGAGAGACACGACGAGATGAAGAAGACCATGAAAAACATGAAAAAGAACACGAAGAGAGTAAAAAACGCAGAATAGAAGATAGAGAGAGCGACAGAGATGAGGAAGAGGTAGAAGAGTCTGAAAAACGCGACATAGAAGACGAAGAAGAGGATGAAGAGATTTGGAGAAAACTTTTTCACCCAATTCCCAAGGTGCGCGTTCCAGGAGGCTAGCAACATGGTTGACCGCATCATCGAGGACCCGCTGATTCCTGACGATGCCAACGTTTGGTTCGCCTTGTAATTCGTAGTACAAAGATCTCCGGGTCCTCGTGTTTCCATTTATCAGCATCTTGTGGACGTGGGACATCACGGTCATAATCAAAACAAGATTTTTCCTGCTTCTCTTCAACCGGAAATCAACTGTCGTCGTATTTCTGATCGGTTTAAGGGAGGCTTCTTCTTCTTCTTCTTCTTCTTCGACTTTGGTATTACCTGAGCGATTTATCCGGTCAATGGTTCGATTCAACGATCATTATACAGAGCTTGAAGATTCTAGTCATTACCTGGCTCAGCCTCTTCGTGCTGCTCTTCTCCATCGTCGAAGACCCAGCTCAAGGACTTTGAGCTATCGAAAGAAGCCGCGATATCCGATTCGCGAACTTCCAGATTTCCTGATTCGGAGCGAATTCAAATTTTTTAAAAATACATGAAAACAGACGTATTAATGATTAAAATAGTACCAATTACCCGGAAGAGAGACATCACCGGATTTTTTATCACCCGGTTTTTGAACCGCGGAATTCGAACCCTCTAAAGGACGATGGCAGTATGTGATCTTAGGAAAGTTTTCAGACTTAATCTCTTCGATTATCTTCAGGGTAATTTCCTCTATTCGTTCGATAGTCGATTTTCTATGAGAGAATCAAAAATTTGCAACCAATAATTTATTGACAGTGGAATAATTTAATTCTTCATTCCTTTTTGTAAACTCTTACCTTACTCCTTCAGCGTCGATTTCCGGTATCTCTACGGACTTTACCTTCGAATTAAGCATGACGTAGTCTGACGATATTCTGTAACAAGAGAGAACAAGAGGTGAGCGTTGACTTGCTATTTTTTTTTTTTTTTTTTCTACGATTGTGAATTTGTTCTCTAACATTGTTCTCAATTTTCTAGCTTCAAACGTTCAGCAATCGCAGTAAATATTTACAGACAGCTACTTTATCGACCGGCAATTCAAGTTGTTGAACGTCGTCGATATGGTAGATTCTCTACTGTCGGATTACTACCAACAGAGAACGGGAAAGACATGATTCCTAAAGTATATCTAGTTACCGATAGTAATGAATATATTATCGACTGAGGCAAGGAACCGATGGCAATAACGAAAACGAAGGAATCTATACTGATTGTCATGAACTAAAGTTAACAGTTCTCCGCAAATTTTTTGTAAGAAGAGAAATACGGTGTATTACAAAATTATATTTTTTATACTACGCCGTAGAGAGAAGAACAAGAAATTCAAACATTCTTCTCTTTCATATCGAGAGGCTTTGATAGTCGCGTGGAAACTCCAACGCGGGCCTTTTTTACCCTGCGATTGTGTCGCTAAAAAATATCGCCTCCGTAATATATCGGTAAATTTTTTATCAGATGCAAAATCGTAGTTTCTCAGTCATTTCTTTATCGAATGAGATGAGCTAGTACTCAAAATGTGTGATTTGCCACCGCCGAGTGGCTAAGTATTTCGAAAACGCAATAAATCGAGTGCATCTGTGAATAATTTCACGATTTCTCCGATGATAACTGAATCTGTACAAATTTTTTCGACCTTTTGAAAAAACGAGATACTCGAGCACTTTCTGCCAAATCGAAGCAGTCATACCCAAAGTTTCATTCCGGTCGGTCGTGTGGTATGGGAGAAAATACGAATCGCGTTTTCGAGGTGATCAGAGCGTCTAAGAAAAACTTCTTGCCACCATCTTTGACGAAAAAATGTCAACAACATAGAAATCACTGCAATAACTAATTACGGACAATCTTTTCTGCCCTCTCCTCGATGCGGAAAATGAAATTTCGTTAAATTTCGCTTCGTTCTAGTTCTTTCTTCCTTTTGATTCGGTTTTTTTCATGAGTCTATGTATATCTATACCGTGAAAAATCACAATGGCAGTGAAGTGTCTTTAGCGAAGAGTACCTAGCGCAGTATTAGTATAGAGAGTAGCCCCATTGAATGGGCGAGGATCTCGGCTGCCGCTGTTGCTGGATTGCCTAGTCACCAGGGATCGAATGAGTGAATAGTTGCACAAATGCACAGCGGGACGTCGCCTCTCTACACTCACTAACTCAAGATTCGCTACTCGATATGAATGCCCGAGCGTCGAAAATTTTCGACGGCTAAAATTTTGTCAAACGGTATCGTTACATTTAGGACAGTTTAATACCCCGTCAATAAATCATCTTCCATATCATTTTAAGTGCACGGTTTTATTGCTGTGAGAAATTCACCGCACTGTTATACGATAAAATACACACATCTCACGCAGCGTACTCTCGCTTACAATAGATTCACAAACGATTCGTATTCCGCAAGAAAAACAACGACGGAAATTAATTCCGATCCAAAATCAAAAATTTCACGAACAAAGAGACTCGGGAATTATTTTTTTTCCTCGTGATCAGAAATTATTTCAGACTTTTTGGAGCCGATGAAAAATCGGTGTACCTTTCATATGTATTCGGTTACATTTCGTTCTTATGGTGTAGCAGCGATACATGAAGAGAAAGGAATCGAACGAGCTGGTTATAGGCGAGGTATACAAAGGGCTGTAGTTCTAATAAAGAGTATTATTCATTGTGTCTAAGTATACGCAGTGTATATAAGTGTATTTTAAAAACACCCTTAAGACCCTGGGTTGACGAGGTACTCGAGGCCTCGATCATTCCTCGAGTGACCCGTATAACTTGGCAAAAAATTTTCTACCGTCGTACCGTACGTGTCCTCAAAATATCGGTTATGGCTACGAATCTGTACACTGCACATATAGGTATATCTGCATACGTGTAGAAAAATAGAAAAGGAAAATAAAATACCAAAATTTTAAATCCGGG
This sequence comes from Tenthredo amoena, assembly GCA_963966615.1. Lineage (NCBI taxonomy): Eukaryota > Metazoa > Arthropoda > Insecta > Hymenoptera > Tenthredinidae > Tenthredo > Tenthredo amoena. The sequence continues at coordinate 4,308,077 of OZ016496.1, read as the reverse complement.
ATAACATATATCGAACACGCAGTTTTCCACTTGAAAAAATATCCTGAATGGTATGGAAGGTGGGAAGAAAAAATTTTTGGAAAAAGGTGAAATAATTGTATCATATTGCAAAAGGATTTCTGTCGGTGGGAAAAGAGAAGGAAAGAGGAGAGAATGGGATCGTAATACCTGTTCGATTAGGAAAAATATTTTCTTTGAATGAAAGAAAAGTGTTTCAAAATCGTTTCCGGCGTGTCAATTTTTTTTTTAGATGGAGAAATTGGACTCCGATATATGGGCTTTGCGTCTTACGTATTGTATAGACCCAGATAATAAAATCCTGTATAATGTATATTAGCCGGATTTTGGCGACGGGTAGTCCTGCGGTTTTCGGTCCAGATCCAGATTCAGGTGTCTAATAAAAAGGGATGGGGGAAGGGGAGCGAGAAACCTGAAGAAAAAATAAGAGGGATCGTATGATTCCTAAACCTGGAAATAAATTTTTTTCACTGACGATAAAAGTTACGAGAATCTTGCGTTCGATCTTAGGGGAACCGCACGATCTTGCCCCAAAATAAGAGAATGGTAAAAGCGATGATTAAGTTCGATAGATCGCTAATCTATCCCTTGGGTGAAATTTTTTTCTCTTTTTTCTTTTCCTTTTTCTTTTTCTTTTTCTTTTTCTTTTTTTCTTTTTTTTTCTTATTATTCTCGGCTCGAATAACGTCGCATCGATAAAATCGAATTTGTCCAAAGTTCGTGGGGGGTCGGTCGCATGCAGTGGTCTAGTTCAGAGCGAGGGTACCCCCTGTTACTCTACTAGCTGTTTGACGCTGTTGAACCGCATCGACTACATCGCAAAATGCAAAATGCGAAAAAAAAAAAAAGAAAAAAAAAAAAAAAAAACAGAGGGAAGAGGATCTAAATTCTTCCAACCGTTTTTCGGATCTTCTTTTTCTTCTACTTCGTCGTTCTATTCTGTAGATTTTTGCGAAAGAAATTTAAAAGTCGCGAAAATTTGCGAAAAAACGATAATTTTGATTCCAAAAAATTAAGGGGAAAAAAGTGGGAAGTTCGCGAATATGAAAAATTGCAGTCGAGTATATTATTCTACGTATAAAATCGCGTTCTCGTATGTAATATATGGTTATTATGTAGCAACCGCGTTCTGGTTCACACAGTGAATTTTTGAGAGCACTTGACTCACAGGGTAGCTTTTAGACGTCGTGTCGAGCGTCGGGGCGCGGTAGACTTATACACCGAATTGTAAAGCTTGGGAAATTTTTCTCTCCCTTTTTTATTGCGTCTATATATCTCGTGTCCAATTTTTTTTTTTTTTTTGGGGGGGGGGGGGGGGGGTCGAAGGAAACGTCAAGATTTAACGAAAATTTCCTAAAACCAGAAGAATCAGGACGCAAACATTGTCCAGTAGGTACGTGTGGAAGAAGAATCCGGACGCAGAGTCCCGTAGATTTTGCATTTCTTTTTTTATTTTTTTGTTTTTCGAAAGGCGAGAGGCGGAAATTTTTATCTCCGTCGAGTTTCTTTTTTTTTTTTTTTTTTTTTCAGACGGACTTTGAAAAACTTTCATGAGTCTGGGAATCAGGAAGATTCCGTGAATTTAGTGAAATCAGTTAATTCACTCGTGAAAGAAATTTTTCAGCGATCAAATGATCGAGTCGAATGAAATAAAACGAGTCGCAAAGTAGGGGAGAGAGTATTCTGGACCCGGTACAAAGCCAGGTGGACTCTCATCTCGTCTCATCTCACGGGCGTAAATACAGCGTAGGTATAGGTCAGTTATACCAGCCTGACTGGTTCGCGATTCGATTAACCGCCTTGTATCATCATCAATTACAATTTGACCACGATCACCTGGTGCCGAGGTATCGTCGGATGGGTGCTCCGCGGTTTGCGACTATCGAAAGAAATATTGGAAATCGGAAAAATTTATCCCCTCGATTATCTTTTCACGAAATTATACAAGAAAAAAAAAGAAAAAAAAAAAGAAAAGAAAAGAAAAGAAAATCTGGTTGGAATTTCCACCGGGATCGAAATCATTTTTTCACATCGTAGATCGAGACTCTTTAAAATTCTGAAGAAATATTCTACACAGATTCGAGATTTATTCAATTTTTGGATAACAGAATTTCCGATTTCGAAATTTTGGGAAAAAAAAAATTGTATCTCGTGCTAAAAACGACTTAAGCCTGAACTCGTCCCTCTGAATTAATGGTTTGTCCCGAAAGAACATCGTTTTAGCAAATTTACTCAAAATTTCAAGAAATTTGGATCAACGATGCGAACCTGTACCCAGCGAGAACCACTTTTCCTTCCACAGACTCAAAGCGTTCGAGACAAAGCTCCATAAATTCTCAAATAATTTCAAATCTTGTATAAAAATCGAATTGATTGATCATCTGGTAAAAATATATCGAATTATCGATAACAACCGTTCAATCTAATAATACCGATCATTCGCATAGGCACGCAAGGTGTTTCTCGCAATCCTGGGAAGGACACCGTCAAAGAGATCGTAGCCTAGGCCGTTTTATATCTCTTGTGATTTCTTCTTCTTCTTCTTCTTCTTCTGTTTTTTTATTTTTTATTTTTTTTTCCGGTTTTCTCGAGCCCCGTGTCTATTGTAGAAAATGAAAAATAGGAGTAAGAGACAGGGGAGCGAGCGAGTCGCGTGTCGTGAGCGCGCGACGCGCGCCGGTTAAAATCGCATCTGCCGAAGTTTTTCACGAGAGAATCCACCGGCGATCTTTACATCGCAACGTGTATTCCGTTCTATCCTGCCGATTTTTCCGGTCGCGTCTTCTCCTTGTAGGAATATAACCGGAGAGGGCAGATGCGGCTCGAAAATGCAGGTTTATATCCACTATCGTCGGCTTTATGTTTTACATATATATTTATACCGTATACGCAGCTAAATATTTTTATAATTATATATCAATTCAACAGCCCCGCAGGATATAATGAAAATTGATTTATCAATGCGTGACGCCTGTCGCGTGAAAGATTCACATCATTTGGACCCACATGATCGGTTAGCAATTTTTGAATTACTGTAGAACGTGGTTTGGAATTATACAGCGATTGTAGAATCTTCTATGTAGAATTCTACAATGAATAAGGTAGAATGTTATTCAGATGTTTTTTTTTCTTTTTTTTTTTTTGAAAAATTGTAGAATATGGTGTGTAGAATTCTACGATTACGGTAGAATTTGATCAGGAATTGCGCAGGAATTGTAGAATCTTTTGTGTAGAATTCTACAATAAAGGTAGAATATTATTTAGATTTTTTTTTCTTTTTTGAATAATTGTAGAATATGGTGTGTAGAATTCTACAATTACGGTAGAATTCGATTAGAAATTGAACAGGAATTGTAGGACCTTGTTGGCATAATTCTGAAATTACTGTATAATGATATAAAGAATGGTGAAAAAATTGTAGAACGGTGCGTAGAATTCTACAATTATTACTGTATCATCAAGCAATTGTACAATTCTATAACAGTTTCAGAATATTTTTTTGTCAAACGTTCTACAGTCGCTTGAAAATATTGATTGTAGAATTCCACAACGAAAGTAGAATAAATTGTGAAATTTTACAGCATGTAGAATTCTACAGAAATTGTGAAATATTGAACAGAATTCGCCAATGACTTGAAAATATTGTGTAGAATTCTATAGAGCTTCGTGACGACAGTGACTGGAAAATGTTTTGTAGAATTCTGCGGTGAAAATCGTATAGCTACGATCATGATAGCAACTATTGGTGATTCTGGATTCTACGAAGTGTAATACGCTCTAGTATCAAAAAGTTAGAGTATCGTTAGTCGGCGTGATGCCGTTGCGCAGCTACATCTGTTATCAGTAATTATCGTTGCTGGAGGACTTAACTTTGCCCTCGGGGTTGGATTAGCGAGGTGAGGGATGAATAGCCATCAACTAAGCTTGTGGAAAAATCCGAGGATCGATAATGATCCTTCGATAAGAACGAGACTAGGGACTTTTGTTCTTAGCTATTAGTACATAGATACCTACCTACCTATCTACCTACCTTATAAACCGAACGATTACGATAAAGATGGGAGACCATTAGCCGCAAGACCTGAGACCAAGAAATCGCAGAATTAACTTGATCCACGAAAAAAGATATCATCATCCACCACCTAGACATCTAGCCCCCGATTTCTGGGCTTGACTGGTGCTCGAAACCAGTATTTCGATCATATCTCGAGAACCGTTGATAATATCGATATAAAAGTGGGAATATGAAATGAAGCTGATCAAATTCTCTATGAAAAATGTAGAATAAGTTTTTCTCATATCTTTATTGGTTTCGCTGTATTTTAACGCTGAATGTGTAACTAAAACGAAAAATTGTTTAAACATTGTAGCTCGGATTACGGCTGATCGAATGAAGGTACAGGAAAAATGTATCGAACTTTTTTATAGAGAATTCAATGAAATTTATTTCAGATTCCCGACTTAATCTCGATATCATTCACGGTTCAAAAGATATCGTCGAAAAACTGATTTTTTCCTATTAGATCAGACCGATGGTGAAAAAACTTCACATGCTGCATCAAGGGCTGTGGCTCTGGAGTACGAAAATTTGAAGAGCCACTTGAGAAGAGGGTCCGACCGTCTGACGGTCAAGATGTAATAACGTAACACATAAACGTATGAGATAATATAATGAAAACGCAATGTTTGTTGGCTTTCGAATGGTAGACGAAGCGGTGCCCCCGGTTATGGCATTGTCAGTAAACATATGTTCGGTAGAAACGACAGACAGATACCTAGATAAAGAGACAGAGGTAGGAGGTAGGTACCTTCAGGCTTCAGGCATCAGGCATCACCTGGACTGTCTATCCCTGTTCAAGCCACGCGTCTATACTTATATCCGTGTGAAATTCAACTCATACAAATGCGATAAATATGATGCAGAAAGCCCACCGAGAACGTGGCGTGAATACTGATGACGTTAAGGCACGGGTACATGTGTGTACGTCTCTATGTGTGATTTTACGGTTACGTGGGTGATCGTTACATAGGATAATATAATGGTCGAGAAGAAGAGAGGACTCGCGTATGGTACAAAAGTCCATCATGAGGGGCGAGTGTAACGATATTAAGGAACAATATGTGAATAGCACACACGCAGTGTACTCGAAGAGGAAAAATAGCAAACCCCTTCAGTGAAAATCCTGTTAACTCCCGCCCGTATTTTAACAAAGGGTGTTTTTCGCGGTGGAGGAATGCCATTTCTGGTATTCGTTCAGGAATGAAATTGCGAGGACTTGAACACGGCCACAGTTTCGGACACAGTCCTCGGCCGTCCTTTCATCGTATCACAGGATAGGAATAAACACGTCAATTCGATCCTGTCACGTAATCCATGATCCAGCTTTGGGTCCCACACGATGACGCGAATATCCGCTACCGATTCCAACGAGATTTTATCAATGTCTGAATCCGAAGGTCGATCGGTGAGTATCCGAAGGAGTTTCTCAAACTTGATCGAAGGAATGATCACCTTGGCGTAATTCACATGCTCCGCAGTATACACGTAATATCCGATCAATGATGATGAGAGTAATGACCAACGATCTTCTTCCACCTCATCGGCGAACCACCGAAGAAGGAGGTGAGAGTTGAAAATTTTTCAGGAGGAAGTTCACTTCTCTGGAAAAAACGTTGGATAGTTGACTGAATATGAATATCTTCGATATAAAGGAAGAGGGTGATTCTTTGTCGACCGTTTGACACATGAGGGTTGGTTGACATTGAAAGGCTTCTGGTATTTTTTAGAAATTTATACCCACTGGTTAGACATTTTTAAACGAAGACTGGTGGGCGGTGGGTATGTGGGGTGCTTTGGATCCAGACGTATGCAGGGTGGCGGAGCTGGATACATCTTCACTTGTCTTATCTGATCGGTAAAAGAGGATTGGATTAATGTGGGATCCTTATAACATTTACGTGTGGCCATAACACAGATTTTTCTAAAAAGCATAAAGCCCCCTTTATGCGACGTGTGATGGATCACTAATATGGGGTTTGATGGTGACCGTTCCTACACACGTGCAGTGGAGCTCGCTCGCGAGTTATACGTCGATCGTGGCCAACGCTTTAATAGGCACAACGAGAGAATTTTCTGTTAAGGACCATTTTTTACCCAACATCATCTATACCATCCGCGTTTCACTCGAACCGTAGGATTGGGCACGTAAACACAATGACGAAAACGCAGAATCTTGCCATTCCCAGGCGATTACATCTGTACCATGAGCACCATTCACGCAACCCATTGTTACCCGGTCTCACTCTCTCTCTCTCTCTCTCTCTCAACCCTCCACGGAGTCAATGGGTGACACCCCAAACACCCCAAACTGCACTAGCCACACTTGGGTCTGTGAGGATTGGAGAGGGTAGAAGTATAAGGAAGAAGGTGAGAGGCCAGCGAGTCGTCAGTCTCGACTCAACTCTAACAGCATATATCCTGAATTCTGAATGAAGATCTCGGCAGCAGGTATAATTTCCACTCACCTCAGAATAAGAGGAGGGAAGATGGCACCATTATCCTCCGTCCCGCAGAGCGTAGAATGGCACGAATAATGTTTTATTTACTAAATTCTAGGCAGGTCCTTTTGTCAAGAAAGACAAGTTTCTACGTAGAAGGATGAGCCGGTGGGCTCGGGTTTTGCAGAGACAAGTGCTACTATGTGGAGCAGGAGGCTCCAGCCTTGAGGGGGTTAACCACCTCTTAAATCTATCGGATACATTGCAATTCCATACAATTTAGAGCATGTTTCGCGTTGTTTTACAACGTTAAAAGCGTTTTTTGTACATTACTGATGTTCATCAAAGACTATTCATCATTTTTTGCAATAGTTTCCTAAACCTGATGTCTCTGAAGCCAGTAACCTTAGGAATATAATCGTGGTCCTAATGGAAGTGGCGTTTTCTGGTAATGCTGGTTTCCAAAATGTGACATTTCTGGTACCCCGGACGTCCTACCTATCCAACCAATCGCTCAGCGGGTTCCAAACTTTTTTTCCACAAAATTGAAGCTTCTGTTTCTGGTGTGAACTAAAGACCCTTCACGATTCCAGGTTTTGAATTTCCAGTCATTAACACGTTCGTATGTGATTCATGAGCACATTATCACACCGAAGAGTTGGCGGCTGCAGCTTTGCAGTGCAACGTTCCGAGCGCGGAGAGATCATATCGGAAGGATAGATCATGACGATCGTTTATAGCAGCTGCGATATTTTTCCTAGGCATCAACGGTCCGCGGTTGCTTCCTACCTTATGCACTTGCACTTTTACTTGCTGTACACGTATGTATAACGGGTGTCCCGAGATGCAAGCTGCACCGAGTTTAACCGGCTCAAATGATATATTCACCTGGCAATTACAGATCGGAGAAGAAAAATCCAGCGAAGCACAGAGGTGGACTGAGCTTGCCGATTTCTTTCTCTGGCTACCGATTTTCGACTCCGAATTTGCTACCGATTTCAAGTTTCTAACTGTAAAAGAACTCTGGGCAGACAAATTATCGGCATGGCAGGTCGCAACGAAATTTCTTTAGCTGATTTATTGAAATATCAACGCCGCCCCTGGAGCCGGGGGTCCAGACCCCCTGGGCTGTCGCGGAGATTCTGCCCTGGGGAATTCCTCGGCGGTGGTCCGGCTGCCGGTATTATTTCCTACTACAAAGTGGGCTTTTGGGAATGTAATATCGAATTATTGAATTCTTATACCTGCGCTTCCCATTCGTCGAGGGTAACCGGTACTACCGATATGAGCTAATTTAGGAGAGAAAAAAGCGCAGAAAAATCGAGCGGAAAAGTACAGAGTGTCGAAAGTTACCGATCTCCGATCTAACGCTGGCGGAAAAAATCGGCTGATGGTCGGTCGAGCTCAAAGCGAAGGAAGGAAGGAAAGATTCGATTTTTTATTTCCATCTCCATCAGACCTCCTTTTAGAGCCGATTAAGCTATTAGCTACCGATATTGGCTCTCAAATGTGCATACAAACTGCTTAGTTAACCTTGCGAAGCTATCAGCGTAGTTAAGCCAGAGTGCTGCTACCGATTTTATCGCGATCAGTCCCGGACCGAGCATTACTGAGCAATATAAAGTCGATCAGTCAGATACCAAATTAAACGGAACACTCAAGATCGGTAAACTACCAGTCTTTGTTTTTGCCGATTTTTCGGTCTTTTTTTAACGGACAATTATCAGCAAGGCTTACAAGTACCTCTCCCAGACTTCAAGGAGCCACGGCGTTACTGGAAAAAATTAAAAATCGACAACCAAAGCGATTTTTCAACCGATTTTCGGTGGTTTTTGATCTTGTAAAATTTCCAAAGCTTATAAATACATCCAAGATTTCGGTAAACCATGAATTTTGATGTTTAAACTAAAAATCGGTAAAATCGAACCGATTTTTGTTGTTTTTTTGATCGAAAAAAATTACCGCAAGGTACAAATATCTGAAATTAATGCAATCCGAATGAATTGTGATGCGAAAGAGGATTTTCGACCCGGTAATTCTCATTTTTTACTCTTTTCTTTTCCCCTAGGATACTATCGAGCTCTGAACCTCGAGGCACGCTCCCACTTCGCTATTGAGATCTCAACGTTGGCAGATGCATAAAGCGATGAGGGTTTAGAGTTTAGAGTTTAGAGTTTAGACTTCAGACTCAAGACTCGACTGCAGCAGTCTGGTTCGACGCGAGTCTCTATCTCGAAGATGACACGAACGATATATATTATTTATTTTCTAAGGGGTTGCGATTTGACCCTGACACCCGTCGAAGACGAGGCCGCGCGCCCCACGGGGTCCATGGGGTTCACGGGGTCCCCGATCATCAGATAGCGCACCAGGCTTCATTCTTTCTCTCTCCCCCTCAGAGTTTTTATATTTTTGACTTTTTTTTTTCTAGTTTCTTCCCCTCTTTTCGACCCTGTCTCTATTCACCAGAGCCAAGAGCGATCTTCGATAATGAAACGATGGAAGAAATATATCGGAATGTATCTGATAATTAGAGCGACAAAACCGTCTCCTCTGATTCTCGTCCTTTTTCGGGAGCATTCTTCGGGATTATTCTACCCCGTGAAAGCCATGGCGGCTAGTTTCGTGGTCGGAAAACTGAACGGAGAAGACGATGGAAAAAATGTGTAAAAATTGGAAAATAATTCTCGACACGCTTCCCCGCCTAAATACCAACGTCCTACCGTATGTGTGCGGTAGGAGACGCGATTAGATCTGGGAGAGAATGTTTTCACGCGACTGGATGGGGCCATTAATTTCAGAATAGTTGTGCTTTTCACATTTATTTTTTCCTCTTCCTCTTCCTCTTCCTCTTTAGTTTCGAATATGACTCCGTGTAGCGATGCAGTTTATCGCAAGGGTGTATATCCATCGATTAATTATTATTCATACATTCTTTTCTCGTACCCCGTAAAGTGATCAGGATTTATTACCTGGCCGTCAATATATTCAAGGTACTCAAGCGCGACTATCACTGAGCTGTAAAGAAAAACCGAGACTACGGCCTCGGTTAAAAAAAAAAACAAAAAAAAAAAAAAATTCAAAATTGTTATGAGAACCAAAAAATAAAAGATGGATTTGGAAATTGAAGACCGAAGACTGGAGGAAAGGATGGAATCGCGATCAGCCTGTATTAGAAGTGGGTTAGTGATTCCAAGGCCGACGTGTTCCCGTTTCTCGATCCTCTCCTTTTCTTCTTGATCGTTTTGCATCTCCCATACCGTATCGGTATGCTCGTCGCGTGCCAAGACGAGGAAGAGATTATCCAGAAGATCGAAGACCAGTTCGTTAAGTTTTTCGACATTTCTTTCTCACCGTATAACTCGATGGACGAAAAATGGAACCAAAGATCGTGAGAATTCTTCTAATTCAGGGGAAAAAAAAAAATTCGACAAAAACTAAATCCAAATTTCTTCAAAAATTTTAACGACCGGATTTGAGAACTCGAAATTCCGAATTCGGTTTGGAAAGCGACAGACCCATGTGTGTAATCGTGGATACGCACACGTATGCACATGTGCGTGAAGCAACGCAACTCCAATCGCTTTCGTTCTCCTATCGGTGCAGGTTTGTCGTGCGTACGGCTCGTGCCCGTAATGAGCCCGCATGGTAGGACGCGTACGGCGCACGACGACACGACGCACGGGGATGCGGTGTTTAAAACGCACGAAGCACACACCAGAACAGGAGAGCGGAGAACAGAAGACAATAAAACAGTGAGCACCGAACACACACGACAGACGACACACAGAAATAGACCAAGGCGAAGGGGGTTTCGCTAGAGCGCGAGGCTTTAGCACCTGCCGAGTCTCACCTCGCCTAGGCGTTGCAGGGTACGCGTCGCGTCGGTTGCACGAGGTGTCTGCCCGACCAGCGATAAAAATTTTTCCGTCCTCGTAAAACCAGACGCGATAAATTCCCGACCAGAAAATTATCTCCCGTCTGGTTATTTTTCTGGAAATATTGTTTTTTCCCAGTTTAATGTAGATACGTCGACACACGTTACAGGGTGTCACGGCGAATCGACGACTCGTATCGATCTGGAATCGATCGCAGCGTATTCTCTGTACAAAACCGAGACGATTTTGTACCAGACATTTTTTCGAGGGTAGAATAGTCTTCGAGTTAGAGCGAATCGAAGATTGACCAATCGCGGAGCAGTGACCGTTATTCTAATCCGGGCAGTGATTGGACGAAGGCTTAAATGGCTCTAATTTGAAAACTATAAGAGCTACGAGATTTTTTTTCCTACGAAATCGCGTCAGTTTTTCTTCAAGAATATCACCCTGCGCTATAGAATCTTTTACGAGTCATTCTCGCACACCCTATAACCACCTTGCGGTCTCTCGCGTATCTCGTCTCCTGGAAAGGCTTGCGGTCCATCATTTTATACGACTCAGAGTCTGGAGACCGAAGAGGTTGATGGCAGATGCCACGCGACGTCGCGTCGTCTTTTCCTCGGGTTTTCTGACGCTTTGCTGATACCATCGCGAGGTGCGGGCGCGCTTCTGGATATCTCGGGTCTCGAGTTTCGTAGCTTGTGCTACTCCAGCTGGTTTTTTTTTCATTTTTTTTTTTCATTTTCTCCTCCTTTCGCCCGGCGTTTTGCATGCGGTTTTCAAATTTATCACCGCACTAGACATATTACTCGCATAATTCTCTCGTTTTCTAAGTCTCATAAATCTCATTCTCGTCTTCTCACTTCACAAGCCTCCGCAGGGAAAACCGTTTTTGAAAAACGATCCTCCGTAGCCGATTCGAACTATCACCTTGCGAAACTATATCCCGCACCCCGATCCGGCCATATTGGCACAACGTTTAAAGATAAATGAAGAAGAGGAGCCAGTTTCGTTCATACGTATTACACACACGTAAACATATGGAAGTTTCAACGTCGGGCCGGTGGGCATAGGGAACAAAAGACGATGTTACGTGCGTCGGTTTTGCGGTTTTTGATTCTTTTTTTCTCTCCATTTTTTCATTATTCTTCTCACTCTCTACTCAGCTCTTCTTTTCTCCTCTTTTCTCTTCTTTTCCCATCGAGTCTTCTCCTTTTTACATATTGGCACGCGTACGTCGTGGACCGCCGTTGTCAGGGTAAGCGGATACCCCACAAAGCTCTTTATTGTGTGAAATTCAATACGCGCTAAATACCACGGGGATTCCCCTCCTGTCCTCCCATCTTTTACCTCACAGCATACGTATACGTCCCATCAAACTTTATTTATACCTATTTTCAATTATTCACAGCCTCCGAGCACAGCTCACGGCTTTCTTTGAAATTATTTTCGATCCGTGTATCAGAGAGGTAAATATTTTTGAAAAATAACGAGAACGGATTACATACGTATGCGTCATTTTTATCACAGGAATAAAAGCTGTGATACAAAAAGAGCGAACGACACGTGGAAACGAGGTCGCACCCAGCGCCTCGCGAATGGCGCAACTGAAAATCAATTATTTAAATTAAACCCAGATTAAGCCCCTCCGCTTTCCCAGCTCTTCGTCATCGACTTGATCATAAAATGGAATCAGTAATTGGTAAAGTGGATTTCGAATCGAAGTAAATTTCCGGATTATTTATACTCCATGTGAGTCGAAGACCGAGTCCAATTATTTTAACAGCATCAGGTCGATTTTGGGCATATGGACCCGACCCTGATCCGAGCATCGTCATCTCTCCCAGCGACTCATCATTCGAGTTCATAAATTCGTCAATGATGGCACGAGCGTGTCGAATCCATATTCAAGAACATATTGTAGTATAAAGGTAGGTAAACACATGTGTACCTACTCGGTGTTAGATACTCTGGCTTTACGCCCTTTGACATTAACAACCCCTGATGCACATGGGATGATCACGTTCGAACCATTTCTAATCACCTCTCACCCGGCTAGTGGTATCTGAGGAGTCAGAAGTGGGCTTAATCTACGAGAGCGTTGTTCCCCTCGTACGGAAAAACTTTATTTCACCGGTGAATAATGGTTGTTTATCGATAAATAAATTCTGCAAGATTCTATAAGGCCTGCTGTAAACGAGAGTTAGAAAAATGGGTGGACCGTGGACAGAATGAAGTCGAGAATCGGCCAGTCATTTTCGATAACTATGAGCCTGCTGCGGAGCGATGACTTAGCTGGATTTATTTATCATTTGATATTTACGAACGTAATGGATTTTGGTCAGTAAAAAGGCGATGAAACGGCATCAGACAATGCGAAAAGTTCGCAGAAAGATATTCGAGGCCGCTAGAATATACGATGTAGACATGCGCCAAACTGGCTCGTATGTTGGAAGGTAGAACTGCGATAAAAGAACGGTAAATACTAAATGAGGATGACGAAGACTCGGTGGAAAGTACAACGCTTCGTCGCGATAATCAGCCCCTATGGTGCGCCCATAATAATCGTGTACCTATTTGTTTCGCCTTATCAATCTCCGCGATGAGTTACACCGTTTCGCAGTTTCACCTGCGCTTCACGCTCCTTATTATCAGTATCAATTTTCCTAGAAAGCTAAGTTCGTAATTATCCCACTGTGCTATTTGATTAGAAGAGAAATTTGCGCGAACTAATTTCGAGGATTCTTCGAACCTCCATCGGTTCACCTTCTTGCCCGGATCGAGACGAATCCAACGATATGTAACACGGATATGTCTGCATCTATGAATCGTGAGATATCACGTTCACCGAAAGGTTAAAAAAAAAAATACTAACGCCGCGGCGAGCTACATGCTTTGAGGTTAGACCTCACTATTTTGCTTTTGGCGACGATAACTCGATCTGAATATAGCTTTGTGATATATCGTTGGATTCGTCTTGAACCAGGCTAGAAGTTGAGCAAAAAATGATCGCGTTTCGATGGAAAGCGTTTTAAGTAAGATCGAAAAACTGATTCGATATGGCAACGAAAAGTCGAATTATCGAAGGTGGCTCTTTGTGCTGCTGGCCTATTCCTCAGTGATAAATAATCCATTATGTGCGATCGAGTATTTCTTGGAATAAATGCATAAGAGAAGAGGAACGAAGGAGGGTGAGTCTCGGGCATTTGCCTATGAAAGGGGCGAAGACACCCGAGGTGCCACACACGTTGGCGTTTCGGTAACCGTAAACCCTTTCTGGAGAACGCGACAGACATGCCTTGGCACAAAAGATCTTTAAGCCCTTTCAAACTAGGGGATCATCTTTCTATTGATGCGCTCTGGGTAGTTCTGAGAGTTTGCGAAGCCGCGTGATAATAACAACGGAATCTCAAGCATCGAGCGTAACAACAACCTGCGCCATGCGTGGTCCTTGCTTTAAGGCATCATTCAGGCACCTGTGCACGCTCATCATTCGCTGTACGAACCAGTAAACACAAAACCAATTTCCCAAAATTCTGAACCAAAAAAAATGGCATCCACTCCGTTCCACTGGCTTCGACTGGCTCGGTTTTCACTCCACAAAACTTTCCGAGTAAACCCGGTACGGTTTACTCCATGGGTCCGAAAACGAGGGTCTGAAAAGGCCCTGAAAAAGTCAGATGAATCAGATATTTCCATACGTAATTGCCGCGATTACGTTCTCAAGCAACTGGTGCTTGGAGTTCCTGGGTTCCCCCCCCCCCGCGACGAGCGGCTCGTGCCACCATCGGGTCGTCGCATGTATAAATTTCGTGGGTGGTACACCACATGTGTATGTAATGGTGCCCCGGTCTAATTGTCGAGGCCATGGTAGGTAGTGAGCGTGATTATCTGCGTCAAGGTATTTAACAAGCATTATAAACCCCCGGCTGCACGGTACCTACCCCACTCGGTAATCCTGGTGACTGGTGTCAGCCGTTTAGCTATAGGGAATAAATTACACCATATGGGTGGTATACACCGAGCAATATGGTTACAAGGAAAATTACGTCGCATGGACCCCAAGCCCAGGATTCATCACGTAATAACCGTTAAAGTAACTCATCATCGGAAGGGTTGCACACCGAGAATACTACACCCTTTCATAGCCACCGCACTCTTTCTCTTGTCTCAATTCACAGAACAATTCTTTTCTCGTACTTATCCAACTGTTTCCACTCTCGTCTCTTCAGCATTACATTTCCAAAGGACATTCGCTGCGGTGCTAACGAAACACTTCGACTGGCCCCCTTCCATTTTGGTGTGTCACCGTTCTTCTTCCAGTGCCTCAAAGAACACCTGATCAATTACTGAGAAATGGACAAACTTCTTCATCTCTTTCTTCATCCTTTCAACGAAATGGCACTCGGTCTCCCCTCGCATCGGAGTATCATTGTCTTTGCAGTACCTTGAAGCACACTGGCCAAATCGCTGATACAAATGTAAAAACTGCTTCACCTCTTTCTTTCATCTTTAACAAAATGGCACTAGGACTCCCCTCGCGTTTCTCTCATTGTTTTAGCATCAGTACCTTAAAGGACGTTTGCCCAACTGCTAACTAATCGCCGAACTCCTTCCTCTCTCTTTTTATTCTCTCACCAAACGGCACTGGGACTCCCCTCGCATTGCCGTATCATTGTTTTCCCAGTTTCATATGTGAAATCGAAAATATAGAGAGCACAGCTCAAGAAAGTGGACCTGTCCAATTTTAGCGCAACACCCTTAGCGTATAGATTGGGTAAGGCAGCTAGATGCTCGTCCATAAATTCGTGGCAGTGGCTAAATTATACCGAGAGAAAATCGAGTTAGGTCGAGTTTCGTGTACATATTCATTTACTAGTGTACGACGTAATTGAGGATGATATTAAGAGGTGAATCATAGGTTAACGCGCCGCTTGGCGACGGGTTTTAATTGTCTGTGAGATGATGACCAGCGATCTTAGATACTGCATGGGCTGCCATATACCGCTCCAAATTTACTCGCAGGGGTAGATTCCACGATTATGGCTCCTCCGCTACATGCAGCAGCCTTCGTGTCGAGCAATTTGTTCAAATCATTATATCACATAATTATACACTGGTCCGGACTGCCACGATTAATCCCAAGTCCGCTCATTAGCTCCTCAAAAAAGGCGGTAAAAAAATAGCCAAATCGTTTTAAAATTGATGAACTTTTCGTTGTTTCTTCGCTTTTTAGGACTTTTATCACCCTTCCACATGCTGGAGGAGGTTTTTTCCTTTTTCAGGAGAAGATTTTCCTCCCTGATCCGTCGTCATTCGTCTTTATCGTCTCTGTTTTACTTTCTTTACGTGTGGTTCGCTCGACCGGAAGTAAGTATATAAAGTCGCACCACAGCGATCCACGTCGCGCATCGCATCGTCACGGCGGTTAGTTAAATTAGCCTAGAGGTGAATAAATAATCAAGAGTAAGCGACGTATTACCCTCTACGGGGGGTAGATTCATCGGCATATGGCGTCGCTGAAATTCCGCCACCATACACGTACTAGACTATCATTTTGTTTCAAACACCGCACAGAATACTGATGTACCTAACCTAGTACCGGCTGGCACCCGAATCCCACTTCAAAAGTAGAATCGATAAATTTTTGCTCTTCGATTTGTTTCTGTTTCTCCTCCTGATTTCCCTTTCGTTTTATTGTTTCAGAGTTCCTTCTTTTCTTTTGCCGTTCATCAATGTCTTTGTTTTTGTTTTTGTTTTTGTTTTTGCTTCCATTTCCATCTCACTGAACACACATATGCAAAATATACCTGAAATCCGCGCACGTTGGGTTATAGAAAGAGATGTACACGTATATCTCATACATAACCTAAAGCTAGCGACAAACGCCGCGACCAGATGCCCCCGACATTCCTCCGTCCACAGTAGTAGATATAACATACATACATACATACATGCGTCTCCCCACCCGAACCACGAAACTCGAAACTCAGAACTCAGAACTAAACTCAGAACTACGGAGTCTATCGTCGTCGGCCCTTTATAATAAGAGCAATAAATGAATTAGTGGGGGCGGGTTGGAGGGCGCTGTATGCTGTAGCCGTAGGAACTGGGAGGGCGTCTCGCCGCGTCGCGTCGCGCCGTGTCGGTTTATGGTTTGAGGTTAGGGTCGCCCTTAACTGGTTAAATTGGACCTGGCCCGAGCTACGAGGGGAAAACCAAGTCGTCGAGGTCGGAGGTAGACCCGGCGCGATTACACTAAAAGATAAACATCATACCGCAGTTAGCGCTCTGCTCCATAGACCATACACACCGCTACACACGTACAAACGCTTACAGAAGCTGTCTTCGAAAAAACGGGGGCTTTATAGGACCTCGTTAGGTATATAACATCAAGAGACATCTCTCATATCTTCGAACGGGCTCGCAGTCGTTCAAAAATGACGCCTTTTCCTTCTTTTGTCGTTTCACCTAATCTTTCCGTTTCCGGTTTACTACTGTCTACATTTTTTGGCGGTAAAATTCAATCCTGAAGAGTCAAGATTGATTCCAATCGAAATTTTTTTTTCAATAAGAACCCTTCAGATGCTTGATAGTATTCTTGACAAACACATGGGTTCTGCAGTCTGTTGATATCCAGACATGATGAGGAGAGATTATTATTCTTGAGTTTCGTGATAGCAGAGAGATTTCCCTTCTCTCTTATGACTTTTGGAACTTTGCAGGTTATAGTGGTGGTAGTAGTAGTAGTAGTAGTAGTACGGTAAGTTGGTCGAGCTTTGTGGCTTTGTGCATCATCCCGAAACAATGGGGTTCTGGTCCGGTGGTAAGTACCCGTGGTCGTGTGTTTGTGACACTGGTTAGATAAACAGACGACCATCAACGACCCCTCTTCACTAATCCATAATTAATCCCACCGACTGATGCCAAAAATCATCAGCGATGAATCACTCGTTCATGGATACTGAGGCAATACATTAAAGAAGACAACTTTGATGAAGGTTCTAAGAGTGCCAAACCTTGTTGCCAAAAAATCCTCAACCCCAAAAATAAAATTCACATTTTCTTCGTCATATTTATTCGTCATTTCATACCACATGCAACACACGTGAATGTACATATTGTATGCTGAGGAGAAACGGACTAAATTAGGGTGCTTTTAGAGTCGAGCGCAACAAATAGTCGACGTGGTATTAGGTAGGGGTAGATAACTCCCCGGGGAGTGATGACTGTAAGAGTACGTATACATGAGAGCTAGGACAGGGTGGAGTCGGGTGGTTTCACCCCGGACTACGGGGGTGCTGTTTGATTGGTGTGGGAAGATCTGCCACCAGTTAAGCCTCCGCTGTTTGCTCTTTGAATATTTCGGTACTAAAGGTTAATCCTGCCCTCTTCCTCTCACTAACTCTCTGTAATTTCTCTTCCTAAATTTTTCCTCGCCATTATTTTTGGGTCGATTTTTCTGTCTTCTTTTCTATCTAGAGAAACTCTTATCGGTGTTCGTTGATTCTTCTCAGGTTGGCAACGTAGGTATAATCTAACCTGAAATCGCGAGAAGATCGAAATGACGGTGATAGTTTCCCGTTGAATTAAAAGCCCCACATTGTACAATAGGGCTTGTCAAACGGCAATCATCCCCTATTATGTAATCTCACCCCTACTACTGACGGCTCGTGTGAACGCTCGACTATAAGATAGGAAGATACCTTCGTACGGGGTACCGCCGAACCTAACCCACGAAAATAGGTACCTACCCTCGAAAATTGAATGGTAAACTGATCGGTCATGTCATGCCTTATTGGCACGTCAAACCGCCCCCATGAAACCCACCCATCAATTTAAAATTCCTACTGATTTAAACTTAAGAGAAAATGAATGAGGGGGAAAAATGGAGCTCAATTTTTTCATCAGTCTCAACGCTTTCACTTTCTAATTAACATAAACATCTACGGTGATCAATTTATGGCCAGTCAAACCGGGGGACATGATCATGATTTGCAACAACGTGGATCTCTGCGTTCAGTTTCGGATCCTCGAGGATCCGTTTTGGGTGACTTTACAAAAACCTGTCTTCCGGTCGTTAAATCGATCCTTTCATTCTCTATTCTCTTCTTATAGTGATTTGATCAGCTAGCGTAGATGATGCATGAGTTATTTTCGACTCCGTAGTACCGTACGGTATACGTGTGCAGCGCGTAGGTGAAGAGCTTCGGGACAATGTAATATAATAATATAATACCTCCCGAAATACTGAATCCCAAATTCTACCCCAGGTCCATTATTTTCTACTTGGGACTTCATTCCACCCTGTATTATACTCGAGAGGCTTAAGCCCGATCCCAGTTTAGGTTGTGACGCTCGACAAAAATGCCGATATTCAACTCCCCTATTCTAAATGCATACGTACCGATGGGGGAATCTTTCCGGGAAACCGTTCACGACATTTACATCTACACGTCTATACACGATTTTTTCATTATTGTAAACAATATCAGACATTGTACTCAAATTTTGATCTTCTAATAATCATCTCATAGCCACAGTCAATACGAATCCAACGAGCCGTCGATGGCTCATTTCCGACCAACCGATCCGGAGATATCGCACATAGAAGTTCGAGAGTGATGCTAGTCAAGCACCCGCCCGACCGATCTAAGCATTATGCATGCTGGTCAAGCACAGCCGCGCGCGTTACCCGTGCGTTCGAAGATATCTCGGGATCGGTAAGTCGGAAATGGTCGAGTAAGGGGTCGTTGGATTCGTTATGAATCGGGCTATGATATGATCGGACAGAAACTTGTTTATATTCAAAGAGAGGAGTTCACTTAACTTTGATATCTTCAATATTACCGATGTTGAAAAAAATCTGTTTAGCTGTCGTACGTGTTTCGAAATCACGTGGACTAGCTGCAGAACAGCAAACAGTATATACTATCGGACGTCCGGTTTTCTTCCCTTTGTTGATCGGCCCGAGTTCGATCGTTTTGTGGTTTTGGCACCATTGGCACGCGCCCCCGGTGGCCGTTGCGGGGCGATCCATCACCGGATCCTTGTTAAGATCCATTGTTAAATTCGTGTCCAAACGTCGCGTGGCAAACACGACCACACAACCGAGTCACAGATTCGCAAGCATATGCGCAAACAAAAACGATTTTTTCTTCCTAAACAGTAACCGATTTTCGGCCGATAACTTGTCGGACAAATTTTTCGGGGGGAAAATAACAGAAGAAAAAAAATCGTTTAGAAGAGGGCATTCTCCGACTCTGCGATCTTCGTCGAAAAAAAAAAAAAAGAGAAGTTGTACAGATTTTAAGGGTGACACGTAGAAGAGGGAAAAAAAAAACTACATCCATATGGAAACACGTGGATTTGCAGCTGAGACCATGATACGGGCGTTAAAATGGGACCAGTGAATGAAAATGTTATAAAATTAATAATGGCCCTTAAAAAGTCAGGTATATAACATAATATAATATAATGTATGTATATGTACCTAACAGCTAATAGTAAAATGCTCCCGTATCGGGTGAAGATGGTCGAGGCGATAGGAACTTATAGTTCGTATAAAATCTAAATCTTTTAGTGCGAGCTGCAGGGTTTAGTTTAAAAAAAAAAAAATTCCGGGTAGCGATCCTGCAGGGTCTTATGTACACTAATATACGTATGTATATGTAACGTCGACGGAGCCCTGGAGGCCGTAGCCAATTTAAATCAATTTACCCGCAACCCCCGACTAAACGAGACTCAATTGGCTCATAATAGAGCCGAGGGGTTCTTCTTCGCGTCGGTCTTTCCCGCCGATCTGCAACCCAGCTGAAAAACTACTTGGAAATCTCTATATTCCATACCCATATATATACTTCAGTCATTCTTCACTCGTTTACTCAGCTTTTAATCATTTTTCCCGACGTGTAATCCATTCCATTCATTACTTACTCACTCGCTTACGATACTCACCATTTTTCAATAATTCGTTTCATGTTTACTCATTCATCCGATCATCAACTGATTCGAACTTTATACATTTGCTCACTCGTTCTCAATTTCTTCGATCTTATACTTACTCAATTTCTGGAACATTTA
Organism: Tenthredo amoena; assembly: GCA_963966615.1. Classification (NCBI taxonomy): domain Eukaryota; kingdom Metazoa; phylum Arthropoda; class Insecta; order Hymenoptera; family Tenthredinidae; genus Tenthredo; species Tenthredo amoena. Next base: position 4,287,600 of record OZ016496.1, on the reverse strand, counting down.
CTCATTCCTGCATTCATTCGTTCACCGATTTACTCCATTATTTACTCACTCGTTCTAGATTTATTTAATTCTCTACTCAATTCTTGGAACATTTACTCACTCCTGCGTTCATTCGTTCACCGATTTACTCAACATCTTACTCACTCATTCACGATGAATGACAATTCTCACAAAATCACTTCTCCGAAGATGGGTGAATCGCTCAATAATTCAGTCACTTTTTTACTCAATAATTCATTCGTTCGTCAAAGTTTTTTACTCATTCATTTCAAAATTGATAATTCTACCAATCATTCACTCGACTGTTTACTCATCTTTCTCAACATTAACTCGCCAAATAATGAACTCGTTGATGTTATTTCTCAATTCATCGAATAAATTTCTCAATAATTCATTCACGACACGATGAAATTTCCCAGCAATTCACTCAATTATCAAATCATTTACTAATCGCTGCAATTCTTCACTCGTCAATTCGCTAATTCATCGTAAAATGGTTTAAAAATTCGCTAAATAAAAATACGACAGTTTAATAATACATATGTACAATATAATTACATGACGCAACGTCACACGAGTCATTTTAAAATTTACATATAAATACACACACACACACACACACACGCGCACGTATAGTCCATATCGCATATCGCATATATATCTGATGAGTATAAAAGATGGTTATCGCCTCTTGACTGCCTGCTGCCTCCCCCGTTTACAAAATATTCACCCCCCACCCTCACGGATGTACCTATATACAACACATACAATATTTTACGTAAGGTAAGAGTTTCCCATAGCGTTTATTGTCATCGCATTAAACAACTCGAGTCACTAAACATTAACAGATATTTTTCTACTCTAAGGTATACCTATAAGGTACAATATACTCCCTGCTCCTTCTCTCCCCCGGCAATAGCTAATGGATATTAATTGGTTAATCGTTCGTCCTGCACGAGTAGACCTCCTCGCACAGCTCATACACCCACCTTTTCTAATCGATATTAATATCGATCAGGGACTCGTTCGGTGAGAGAGAATAAAGGAGGATAATTGACGTGAGAAAAGGCGTTCATTATCGTTATCAGGTTATTGCTGGTCGCAAAAGTCCGAGAAACGAATTGGTCTGATCATCTCCGAAACAACTAGTAGTTTAAAATTCTTAATTCGAACTGTTTTTTTGGGTCCTCGTTCTTAAAAAAAAACAAAAAAAAAAAAAAAAATACCTCAAAACTTCACGATTTCAGTCGATTTTTCGATCCTCCCTGAAACATTGGACAACATCTTCGGTTTAATCCGAGCTATTTAATCCTGTCCACGTATAACCGTCCGTACACCCCATTCGTATGATTTTTTTTCAACAAAATGACAAAGACAGATGATGTACCCTGAAAACGGTATTAGTGAAGAAATTTATATCCAATACGCGTGTCTCTGTACACCAAACAAAGATCATCCTAGCTACAGGGGGGCTCGGTATGGCATTGTTTTATCGAACAACCCTAAGCCCCTTTTACGATCCTGGAGGCTAAATAGGACCAGGAACCCCTACTGCTAAGTCTTTTTTTTTTCCTCCTTCCTAAGTCTATTATTTTATAAGAGCACGTGCAGACACGTTGATATACGTGGTTTTTAAAAAAAAAAAAAAAACTAATAATGATTCAGCCCTTCTTCAACCCCTTTATTATTATTTTTTTTCGTTTCTTTTTTTTTTTTTTCAAAAGAATCGTGTAGTAGTTTTACGGGGTCAAAAAGTGATCTTCTTCTTTCTCTCTCTGTTTTTTTTTTTTTTTCAAAGCTTTTTTTTTCTTTTTTTCTTTTAATCGAGGCAATGAACGAACGGATAGAAATAAAAAGAATAGAAAAAGCTTAGATTTAGTCAGAGGAGTTTAGTAACGCGATATCATATCCGGAGTCCGCAGTTCGACCAGGGGCGGTTTTCCGGGGGATAGATCAAGAAATGTTTTCAAACCCATTAATCCTAGCACCCCCCCCCCTATCCAAACAACCAGCAACCCTACGCGTATTATAATCCTTTACAAAGGGTACACGGATCTCTGCAAGGTAGACAGCCACTAATGCGATTATAACCGTTGAGAATTGATTATTTATTGATTATATTGATCCTTGATTGAAATTTCGTTACTAATTATAACAGCTAAATCGGTTCGAATTGTTATTTTCGTTATCTCAAATCGTAATTTCATAAAATTGTCAAAATTTTGTCAATTATTTTTCTCAGTTTTTCCGAACGGAAAATTGAGAAAATTTCGATGAGAAATTAATGAAACGCGTCGATGAGGTAATGAGGTGTGTAATAATTAATGGGAAAGAGATCTAATCCGTTAATTCTATATCCCCGAGTTCACACGCCCTCGTAGCTGACGAAGCTACCAGTTTTATGTCGCTATAGTATACACCATCCCCTAATGAAGTCAATCTGTTTTCCTACCCTTTTGTTGACTGTACCTATAACCTATGACTACCTCACCACTCACCCTTACCAGCTCGGATTCCGTAAGTTTACCCTCAGGACTCTTACTACCGCGTCCGACCCTCTAGGAATCGGGTATATGTATATATATATATATATATATACATATATAATAGAACACATAAGTAGGCACATACTTGTATAGCTTTTGTATCTACAAATCGACCAACCCTCGATACACACATACATAGTTCCAGCCATATAGGTGATAGAAAAATATGCTCCTGATTTATTTGGGGTGTCTTTTCGGTCTCTCCTTGTGTATTTGATTCCGATTCTTGATTTTTTTTTTTCTTCTTGCTTTTTCATTCCTAGATTCTGTTTTCTCGGATCGTTCGACGAGTTGATTTTTTATTTGGATGAATCGGAGTCCGAAGAATTGAAGAAGAGTCGTTTTCTTTTCTTTTTGTCTTTTTTGACTCAAAACCGATACTCTCCCGAACATAGAAAAAAAAAAAAATTGAAAAACGAAAGAAAAAAAAAAAAAAAACGTGAGCACGTCGCACGTGGATCCACAGGGCAGGTGACAGAATAGTCGTACATACCTGCCTCCTACGATCATAGAAGTGTAGTCGTAGGGCTAGGCATCGAAATAAGTAAGTAAGTATGTAAGTATATACATGTACGTAAGTAAGTAAGTAAGTAAGTAAGCAGTAGGCACGCGACAACCATTGTATGCAAATGTATGCCCCTGCGGAGGCAGATGCTTACGGATAACGTCGAAAGGTTTCGAACCCTTTCGAACCTCGACTGCTGCAGTTGTTATATACATATATGAACGGGTATTATATATACAGACGTGTATATCGCGTTTCTGGATTGTTCAGTGTAGTCATTACATACTTACGGAATTATTTAAACCGTGTAAAAATATATATATATAGACGCGTAAGAACGGAGTTATACGATCGAGGCGAGGTTCTATTTCGATAGGTATTACGAGCACACGTTTAGTGTTTAAGAAAATCCAGGCTTAACCCGGATACTAGACGTTCTTAAATTTTTTATAAAAAAAGAAAAGAAAATGGTAATTCCATTAGTCAAGCTTTAAAGCCTGCGTGCTTCGAATTGCTCAATATTCTTACGCTACCGAAAATAGTTATCGCAATTTAAGCGATATTTGGGTAAAATGAAACGAAGAAGAAAAAAAGAAAAAAAGAAAAGACTGAACTGAAAGAAGCAACAATAAAAATTGCGACGATTTGATGCGGCATGGGATCGAGGGTGGTATTTATACCCCATGAAGTTAAAGCCTGTAGATCGTTATCTGTGTGGTTAATTCAATTTATTGCGCAGAAGTGCGCGTCGCTCGTAGATAGTGTCAGGGACAGAGCAGAGGAGAACAGAACTGCCGAGCGTCGACAGAGCAGCGTCAGCACAGAGTCAGAGAGTCAGAGTCAGAGAGGGAGTCAGAGAGGGAGACAGAGCCAGAGCATTAGGTGAAAGACAGAGAGAGAGAGAGAGAGAGAGAATCGGCGAAGATTGGTCGACAAAATTAGATCCACGGTTGGTGGCGACCACACGGCTAATAATAATGGGCGCAGTTCATTACAATGGGCAACCAAGAACCGTATGAGAATCAAATTGGCCCGCTATCAGTACCTCTCCATTATATCCTTTGATCCGTAGCTCCCTCTCGGTCTCTCTTGGTTCGTATTGCTCTCTACGTCCTCCACCGACTCCCTCTCACTCTCTCTCGTTCGGTACCGACTGCGAGAGCGGGTTTCATAGGCCGGCAAACACCCTGATTGTTCACCCTCTGTGTTTAAACAGCCTCTGAGTCTCGTCGGTGTTTAACGGGGAATACCAGATCGACCAGGCTCGGTGCCCCTCTTTCCTTTACTTTACGCTTTGCTGGTGATACCAAGGATCCGAATTGCAACCCGAGTTTGAATCGGCGGGGAAAATTATTCGGTTATTAAATTTCTGTTTCAGATGCGACATTTTTCAATGGGAAAACTGAATAGGAGATACAAAAGGGTTCGAAGTTACCCCGAATAGATCAGATCAGGTGAAAAATATGACGAGGTATTGACTCAAGGCTGATAAAAATCCCGGAAGGGATACAAAGTTTTTTTAAGTTCAGCTGAATGGACTTCAGGGTGCTCAGGTCAGGTGGAAAATACCGAAACGGATGCTAAACTGGACTTAAACGGTGTGGAAAGTGAGTAGAATTGGCTGGGAAATTCTAGACCGAAGTCAAGACTGACTAGATTTGATTAGAGTACACCGAATCATCTTCAGATAACTGGAGAAGGTTGTGAGATGTGCTGATGTGGACTAGCATGGGCTGAAGTGAGGTGAAAGCAGTTGGAAAATGACGAAGGGCAGCTGGAATTGACTGGAAAACTTTGGAACGTGCCACAAAGTGATGTGAAAGACTCTGAACTCGGTAGAAAATCGCGAAACTTCGCAAAAAAAAACAAGTCAAATAGATTGAAACACGTTGAGAACGGTTGGAAAAGGTTCAAGCATGCGCTAAGATGATCTGAAACGGACTGAAAAACTTTGGAAAATGGTCTGAATGAATTGGAAACGATATTAAAGATGCTGAAGTTGACTGAGAAGCGTTAAACCGGAGCTAGAATTGTTTGATAATGTTTAAGCATGCGCTAAGGCGAAGTACTCTGCGCTAGAACATGCTTAGATCAGGTGACGAAGGTTGTAACATGCGCTAAAATAAACTGAGACGCCCAAAGAGACGTTACGATGAACTGAAAGTACTGAGCCTGAGCTAGGATCGGTTGAACAATGTCTAAGCATGTGCTAAAGCGAAGTTCTCTGTGCTAGAACATGCTGAGATCAGGTGACAAGGTTCGAGGCATGTACCGATATGGACTAAAACTGACTAAAAGTACTTTTGAAAATGTTCCGAATGAACTGAGACGAACAAACAAATGTTACAGTGGACTGAAAAGCGTTGAGCCAAAGCTAGCATTGGTTGAAAAATGTTTAAGCATGCGCTGAAGTGAAGTACTCTGCGCTACAACATGATGAGATCAGCGAATGCAGTTGAATGAAGCACCGTAGTGAAAGAGGATTGAGAAATAGACCGAAATGGGAGAAAATGAAACAGGTGGAAGAACGAGATGGATTCACCCTGAAAAAACTGTGCGCATAAAAGCCACAACCACCTCCTCTCTTACAATACCTTAATTCGGCTATTAAAATTCTCCTAATGCACAGTTTCCGTTCAACGATAAGGAGCTGGAAGGGGTGTAAATACATGTACACATGTATACATATTACATACATATGTATCTGGGAACGGGATCCCTTTATTTACCGATAAAGTCCTTTCAAACGGATTAACAGAACGGTTTTGTAGCTCGTTTCAGGGGTATGGGATGGGGTGGCAGCCAGGAGGGAGCCTCGCAATTAGCCCCAATCAAGGGTAGCTCTTCAAGTTTGCTCAGGGCAAAGGGGTGCTGGGTTTGCTCGACGGCGAGGAACACCTAAACACACCTATTATATACTACGCCGTGTACATTCGCTAAAAACTATGTATCTATCCATTACACGGGCATGTGTTTGTGCGCAGCGAAGCGAACAGCGTTTCAGCCTTCCCTGGCTGTCATGCATGTGTGATTTGCCACGTGCGTGCAGCAACCACCGCTGATAACTCCAGGAGGGAAAAAGAGCATAAAAAATAACGAAGAGGCTCTGTTTCCTATCCACGTGCCCTACAGCCCAGGTGAAGACAATATTTTCTTCATTCCTGTAGAAGTTCAGGAAGAACCTTCTTCGATCAGACTTCATTCGTTCACCGGATTGTTCCTCACTTCGTTCCATACTCTGCTTCCAAAAATCGTCCTTCCATCATCTTCAGCGTCAGGATAACCAAAAACGATCGGTTAGTCTTGGTGATGAGTAAAGAGCTTTCAATGCTCATTACCAATGACTCAGGGTATGCAAAAGCCACTATATGGACCTCTGAGTTGGTGTATATGGTGCCTTACATACATTAGTCGTTTTATTTGCCGTTTGCGGCGTGGGATCCCTGATCGATCCGATTGTAACGGCCCGTTGTCGCGGATGCGGGTAGTGTAAGGTAGGAAGGTACCTGGGGGTAGGGGGTAGAGGGCGAAAGGGAAGACGAAGGGAATAAGGGAAGAACTGAAGAAGGAGAGGAGGGAGGCTCCCCTGCAGGACTCCACGGGAATCCGACGACGATATCCTCATGTATGTGGCTACACTAGGTAGGTACCAGCTGAGTGTGGCAGAAATTGCATCTAGGGAACGTGCAAGCTCGTTCATCAATGAGGAACATATGTATATGTGTACATATGATATAGGGAAGTAACAAGGGAAATAAATAAAAAAACAAATGAACAAATATATGGAAGGGACTCCCGTCATGACCTAGTTGGGAAAAGTTAGGGCCAGAGACAAAGAAACTGTCCTTAAATCTTCAGGGAATGATGATGGTAGGTATTGCTGTTCCAACAAAGGCATAATGAACTCCAACAGCCAATACCTCGTTCTTAAACACAAATTAGAGAGCTTTTGGAAGGTTTTGGGTGCTTTTAATCAAGGCGGTGGATCTGGAAGAACGTGAAAACAGTTCTGAGAGCAACAAGGAATAGAGATATGCCTGGAACCATCAAAGATCGACGACAATATTGCTGTTTCAAGTCTGACCAAAGCTTTTCATTAATTCCTGGTCATGAACAGCACGCTTTTACATTGACTGCAGTTTTTTCGATCCAGCAAGGTGACTATTGTACCAAAAAATGGTTCTGAGAGCAGCGAAAAATAGACATCGACCCGAGAACATGAAAGCTAGGTAGCAGACCTGTGCTTGATTCTGGGTCATGAATGGCACGTTTTTGCATTGCCTACAGTGCTTCAAAGTTTTTTTGACTTAGACTGAAAAACGGTTTTGAAATCAGCCTTAAATAGAAGCGAGCCTGAAACCGTGAAACATCAACGACAAGACGCTGTTTCAGGCTAGATATGAGCTTGCATTTGAGTTTTGGGTCATGAATTGCACGCTTCTACATTAATCGAAGTGCTTTTGAGCGCTTTTTAGTGCTTTGAGACACTGCAGAGAATCTTTTGAGATAGGAAATCCGGTTTTGAGAGCATCGCAGCTCAGACCCAATAACGAAACTGATGTTTCAGGCTAGATTTAAGCTTGTGGTTGATTTTGGGTCATGAATGGCACATTTCTACATTGACCTGAGTGCTTTCAAGCGCTTTTGAGTGCTTCTAGCCACTGGAGGGGATCTGTTGAGTCGAAAAAAACGGTTCTGAGAGTAGTAATGGTCAAAGCCATGACAGCCAATAACGAAATTGTTGTTTCGGTCATGAAAAAAGCTCTCCCTCGATTCCTCGTCTGCATGAAAAGCGAAAAGAGGTACACGAAAGATGATTGAAGAGCTTTTTAAGAGTTTTTCTAACCACTGTGAACGGTCCCTCGATTCCATTGATCCCGACGTTCTAAATTGTGATAAAAAAAAGCTCGAATCTCAGAATCTGACTGCATTTAATCGTACTTGAAAACGACAGGGTGGGCTGAAAAACTGTTCGGATATTTCCTTCTAACCGCCGTTTGGAGGGTGATAGGAGTCTATCGACTGGAGGGTCGGTTCAGAGGGATGAATGATCACGGTGTGGAAAATCCACCCCCGTTTCTCGTCTCATGGAATAAACCTGATTGGCTATTCCAAGCTCCTCCCCTAGGCGGATCCTGGCTAACCAGAGCCACAAGGAAAACACTCTCTGGCTTGCCTCTACTTGGGTACCGATCAGTTAACAGCCAACGTGGTGGTACGCCTAACAGTAGAACCCGACGCGGTCGGACCATCACGATCAGTTTAAGCTCCGGCTTCGGGTCGTACGCTGCTTGCTGCAATTCGAAGTATCGCGGGCTTTACGCACGCGCCCTTAAACGGTCGAAGGCGCGCATGCGATCGTCAAGTGTTTCAGTAATATTTTCTTTTTTTTGATTTTCGTTTTCGTTTTTTTTTTTCATTTTATTTAATTTTGGATTCTTAATTTGGAGAAACTGACGATACGATTGGATAAAATGAAAATAAGAAAATAAATGTGATAAATTTTACGAAGTTGAATGACATTAAGATAATGTTCGAATGAAATCGAGAACGGTTGATGATGAATGTAAAATGAAAATAATGAAACAGACGACAGAGTTTGGAGAAAATTCGATCAGGAATTGATACGAAATTGTGAATCGGAGAAATCGGTATTGGAATCGAATGAGAAGGGAGTAAAGTAAACCTGAAGTGATTTAGCCTGAATTGTAATCATCGTTCGAATGTGGCTTTTGAAATAGATGAAGAAGATCGCAACAGTGTCGATGTATCGGTAACGATCTACAGACCGAATCGGGATAAGAAAGAAATACAATAAAACAGTGATAAAAACAATTATAACAAACGATTAATTAATTGGAAGATTAAATCGAAGTTATGAAGTGAAAATTGATCTAATAAAACAACCGATGAACGATCGAGCGTTAAAAATCGGTTGATAAAGAAACGATCGATCTTTCACACGACGTACTACAGTGCAAAGAGAATATAACGGACTGGAGGCACACGATTTACCAAGGAACATCGTCTACTATGGTTGTACTGTAAGTTATAACGAATTGAATAATTAATTAATTAATTAATTAATTAATTATGTACCACGAAAATTGATTCGCTTCCACTGTTCTTCGTCGCTAATTTTTTTTTTTTTTTTTTGTTTTTATTCTCGTTTCTTTCTTCCCAAACGTTCGAATTTTGTTTTTCGAATCACAGATTTAAGAAAAAAAAAGAGTAACGCGAGGATTGAAAGGGACTGAGGCGCGTCCCTGAAACGATCGATTTTGTCCACACATACACTCACATACTACTCGCTATATAAACCATATGTATATATGTATACATACGTATATACCTTCGAATATATACTCTAATCCGTGGGCGTTTTCGACGATTCCTATTGGTGCGTGGGCGTTTATCAGTTCGACGAATGAATGAACGCGATATCACATATGTATTACATCGTCACACTCCTGCCAATATAAATGGCAGAAATTCTCGCTGATTTCGAGATAGAACAAAAAAAAAAATAATTTATAAAAACAAAAAAAAAAAGGAAAATCAAGAAAACGAAAAATTTTTCTCTTCGTTCGTTATCAAAATATTGAAGAATATATATACATATTGTTTTGAAATCGTGTACATATATTAGTTATACACGTATAGATTACTTGTAGAAAATATATAGCTATTCAAACCCACACTTAACCTCTAAGTATCGATCTAATACATATAATGGGATAGACACTGCATAGAGATATTCTCGACAAATGTATAAAATACGTATAGCGTATATAGCTGTTATCCACGTATTAATTAACCGCCCGAGTAGCCCGCTAGTCAGTTCAAATACCTTTGAGCATTTACTCCCACGTATTTTAGAATCAACTTGAACTAAACGCTCGCGGTCTTCGTGATGACCGTCCAAATTTGGTTGTCGAGTACCTGTTATTCCCCTCCCACTTCACGCTACTTCGTTATAATTGATATTTCATTTTCCATGGCGCACGTCGCCACTCTTACAACAAAAAAAAAAAAAAAAAAAAAAAAGACGATCAAAAGACGACGAATCGATCTCTGAATCGATTTCGCTGAGTAATATCGTTCCAAGTCTGCAGTGGAACGAGAGATTTTCTCTGTCGCCAAGAATCGAGCGACACCACGACGACAATGAATCGGAATATTGTTTGCAGCGATTAGAGGTTAGGTTATGGTTGTGGTTGTCGTGATGCTCTGGAGTCGAGATAATGCCGTCATCGGGTTCGAAAATCCGATAATTTAATAGCTTTTTGAATTTATTCATGTCACACTCCGTTCTTCGTACACTTGTCGACTGTCCGCACCTATGATGATATAATGTCTGTGTCTCCTACTTAATACACTTAAGACACTTGACGCGGTCTAGTGTGTATCGATATGGGAGTTAGTTTTTTGATCTTGGCCTTGCGAGCCGAACAAATCACGTTGTTATTGCCTCGCCACTCTATCATAGCGGATTTTTTTTTCAACGTATATATTAGCCGACTAGAAAGACCTCTGTGAACGCGGTTTTAGCCCGGGCCGTGGGCGCGCAGATCGTTCGCCGCATATACCACGTGGGAGTCATCTAATAGGTATACAACCGTGACTATAGCTGGCTCATTGTCGCTCTTGAAAGATGTGTTTTTTTTTTTGTTGGCTGTATTTCGTTATGACTATTCAAAAGTACGCTAATCTATTGGACAAACGGATTTTGACGCTCGCGCGCGGGCTTTCAAGAGCCAAAAACGCGGTCGATCACTCGAGATTGATGACAGGGATTCTGTGACGACTGTTTTTCGACCAGAATCCCGGTGGTTATTATTTATTGCAGGATTACACCCACGCTTGAGGCTCGGGTCAACCGCAAAAGCTACCGCACTTGGCGGGTACATTTGTTTCCACACGGTCCTGATTGAGAATCAAGAGCCACAGCGACACGACGATTTATGTTCGATTAGTGGGCCACTTCAGGCACATTTTCGATACTCGAAATTTGTAATCGGTCAAACACCGCGTTCTCGGTAGACGTGCGAAGCCAGAATTGCACTTAGTCTGCAGAGAAGTCTTCGCACTTGGCGGTCACATTTGTCGCAAAACGCTGCAGATTTTGATCCAGAAGTTACAGTGATACGGCGATTCATATTCGATTAGTCGATGAGTCGAGCCACACTTTGGCTCCTAGGAACTTGAAATCGGTCTCAAACTGCGTTTTCGGCAGCCACGACAAGTTAGAACTGCACTTCAGTCTTCAGAGCGAACTCAACACTTGGCGGGTACATTCGTTACAAAACGCTGCAGATTTCGATTCATAAGTCACAGTGATATGGCGATTGATATTCGATTAGTCGACGACTTAAGCCACACTTTGGCTCCTAGAAATTTGAAATCGGACCAAAACTGCGGTTTCGGCAGCCACGACAAGTTGAAACTGCACTTTAGTCCTCAGAGCGAAATCCACACTTGGCGGGTACATTTGTTGTAAAACGTTGCAGATTTTGATCCAGAAGTTACAGCGATACCGCGACTTATATTCGATCAGTCGACGACTCGAGCCACATTTTGGCTTTTAGAAATTTGAAATCGGTCCAAAACTGCGTTTTCGGCAGCCACGACAAGTTGGAACTGCACTTTAGTCCTCAGAGCGAACTCCACACTTGGCGGGTACATTTGTTTCAAAACACCGCTGATTGAGACTGAAACGTGGCAGTGATATGGCGATTTATATTCGACTAGGAGACGACTTCGGTCACATTTTGACCACAATAAAGTTTCTCCAGCTCAAGTAGCAAGTCTTTAGAACATTTTTACAGACAGAGGAGATGAAATTCTTCGATCAGGGTTGAGGATGTGTGTAAATAATAGAAGAAGAAATATCTAGGTATGCAAGGGCACACCTGGTCGAATAGAATTAACCTGTCCACACGGGACTCGAAACGTGGTAATATCTGGGCCTCTGATCAGCGCGTTATAGTCACAGCATCCCGCGCGATCCCCGCGGTGAGATTTTTAACGCCGTGGTTTACAGATATATTTAGTGGACACTCGCCTGCCTGGGTATATAGGAGTAGGGTATATCTACCTTAATATCTCAATGAAGGTGTGCACCAATGCCTATACACCTACCCTGCAGTCCACTGTCCACATATTATCTGATCTGACCATCGCACCGCCCGATGTATCATCTTACAACCGCAAGCCTCTTAGGTTTAGATGAGTTTACAACCAATCCAGGTAATTACTCACTAGATACCAAGATGCGGCTTTATCAGCGCATTGCCGGGAGACTAGGCGGACATTTTTCCTCTCTTCATCTTCAATCGTTGGTTTATTCATCGGCTTGTTTGTTTGTTTACTTACCTGGACGTATATCACTGTACATGCTCTTCTTTCAGACGATCGAAAGAGAGGATCGCGAAACACCGTGCGTAGGCGAACGGACTGTAAACGTCCGAGTTACAGATGATTCAATAAAGTTATATAATAACGACCCCTCGTAATAGATGCCGCTATGTGTACACGTGTGGGAAGCTAAGCTTATTTTCCTCATCCACTTCGCGATTCCTCACTTTTCGCCTCTTCGAAAATTTTCTTTCGATGCACTTCGGGTCGTCTTTCTATTTCCCGCCAAAAACTCAGCAGTGTCTTGTGGATTAACAACGTTTCCGCTGACAAAACCGATCCTTCTTGTTTGTACAAAAGACAAAAGTCCGATTTTTGAACTCTTCCTTAACCTTCGCTTCTCTGCTTTGCGGCTAGCAGCAACACCTCGGACTTAAGGATGAGATAAAATCCAGATTTACGGGGCACTGAGCTCGAGATACTTATGGGCTCCGCTGGGTGGCCAGTGCAAGATGTATTCTACACGTACCTTATGCTACACTACCTTATACGTTTTTATATTTTATATACCTACACGGCCTATAGCTTCACTATTCTTCTTGGAATTATCGCGTCTGTTCTATTCCATTCCACACCATAGTCGTATCACGGTTTTTATTTTTCTTCAACCGCGTGATTTCTTCCATCTTTACCTCCTGCGATCGATTATATTGGCGATAAATAGATACGGAGTCATTGACCATGAAAATAAGACGCCCACTGCTACTTTACGTCTTGTGCTCCGAGCGGATCATGGTAGAACGTTCCACAAGATGATCACTCTCCTTTTACATGCACGAACAAAGATGGGTCAATTATGATTTCGAATTCCAATCGCTTCCCATTTCGATTATGACCAGTTCTTCGATTCAGAATTTCGTCATTTCTTCCAGGAGCCGCGTTGGGTCGCCGACGATGTCCGCGACGGTCGCCGGTAACCAACAACAGCAACATCCTCACCAAGAGTGGGACATAAATGATTCGAACGTTCCAAGGGTGAGCTTTCCGCAAAAAGATCACAAAAATAAAAGGAACTCCAGTTTAGAGTTGAAATTTCATTCCATTTTTCATCGTCTGTCTCTCAGGTCGTAGAGTATGATCCGTGGTGCGAATGGGCCGACGGTCACGTCAGACGAGTCTATGGTCCAGACTGCGAAGAAGCTCGAAGACACGCGTCTGGCTGGGCGATGAGAAACACCAACAACCACAACGTTAGTATTCTGAAGAAATCATGCCTCGGTGTGCTGGTCTGTTCTCTTGGATGCGTCCTCCCTGGAGGAGGAAGAGTCCACCTCCGTCCAGCGATTTGCGATAAGGTAATTTTTCAAATTCATCCTCGACTCTTCGGGTCATCACTTTCACTGTTCTCATTCCATTTCTCATCTCTATATTCTCCGTTCTGTTATTTCCAGGCGAGAAAAAAGCAGCAGGGTAAACCCTGTCCGAATCGTCAATGCTCTGGTCGTCTGGAGATACTTTCTTGTCGAGGTCACTGCGGGTATCCGGTAACGCACTTCTGGCGGCATACAGAACACGCGATATTCTTCCAGGCCAAAGGCCAGCACGATCATCCTAGACCAGAAGCTAAGTCAACCTCTGAGGCTAGACGCAGCGTCGGTGCAGGACGACGAGTTCGCGGTCTCGCAGTTTTATTGGCCCGGGAAGCAGCCCTTGGCACAAAGGTAAATGATAATCATTATTATCCTGATTCGATCAGTTTAGTCGTGAAGAGAATTCGATTCCGTCGATTGCTTCTGCGAAAAAGTGGAAAGATTCGAACGTTTCTAACGACTTATTTACCATTTTGCAGTTAATGTCCCTCAGAGGTACCAAACGCGGTAATCCAGAGCCACTTGAACAGCCAACTCGCATGACGCAGCCTCCCCCGCTCGTATCCGATAAAGGTTAGTGTATAATAAGTTCATTCACTCCGCTATTTACTCAAATTCATTTTTTTCTGATTTTTCAACGCATTCATTCACGCAAAATTATCCATCTTGCCTATTTACCTACCTAAGGTAACTCCATCGATCTATGGTTGGTCGGTACGAATAGATCCTAGCTAATTCATCACGAGAGCTCGTCTATCGATGATCCAATATCCGGGCTAGAGGTGAAGTTTAATTAAACAACCCAAATCGATGTAATAAGAAAGCCGAAAGCCAAATTATTCGATGAATTTAAATCTCTAGGATCGAAATTCGAGCCTCAGTTAATAAAGAAGATATAGATCACAGCGTTCTTCGTGTTCTAAATTATCGACAGCGTTCGATCCGCCCGATAGGCAAGCGGAACGACTTATTAGTCGGCAAGCCGTGTAAAACTACATTTTTAATTTCTGTTTCAGGATATTCCTGTTCTTGTCCACCATTCGAGTGCGTTTGTGGCCTCCAGAGCAGCGTCTCGCCTTACCAAACCTCCCACAATCAGCACCAAGCGGGTATTTATCCGCAGCAGAGTTCCTCGGCAGCTGAGACTCCTTATTGGCTACAGGACACGATCGCGGGTCAAGAGAACAACGCAGGGTCTCTCGGTTACTGTCCTAATAATACACCGGGGCAGGTGAACCACGTGAACCAGGAACCGGAATACCCGGACTTCCCCGCTTTTACCGGCGACTTGTTTCAGCCTGAAGAGATTTTTCAGCTCGACCAACCCCTGCGCCCTGAATTTCCCGGGGTCAATACTAGCTGCCATGACCAGGTGACCAGGTCGCCGCCTACCCTACTCGACCTTGGAAGCGGTACCATCAAATACGAAGCTTCGAAATCCGACCACGATCAGACCTACTGGAGCCAACTTCTCAGCGAAGACTCCAGCAGCAGTCATCTCAGCTTGCCTCAAAGCCAGGATGAACGTATCCACTTCCCAGGATTCGAGGCCCACAAGGAGGGGACTGGATATCAAACCAGGAGACCACAAGCCGACTGTTTTGTGCAAGGAAAGGACCTTCAGGATCAAAACTGCCTGAATGAGGTCGCAGGGTACGGAGGACAACCTAGAGTTCATTTAATGAAGGGCGACGTTGACCCCGGGGCTAAATGCGAGCCTAAAAATGGACAGGAACCTTATTGGCTACAACCGAATGACAACAGGTTGAATTTCCCGGGATTTGAACCCCAGAAAGAATCCAACTGCAATTACCCCTGCGCCCGGAGATCGAGCAACTGTTTTTCCGTCGATAAAACCGAGCAGTTTCATCCTGCTTATCACAGAAACCGACCGCATAAAGACATGGGACAACCGCTGCACGGTGACACGGGTAGTCCAGGCTCCGAAGGTAATACAGGCTTCAATGGGTTCGAGAGCTATCATCACATGATAGAACCTCACGCTCTCAAGAGCGTTGAAGAAAATTTTTACTACCCCGGCAACGAAAGGTGCCATTACACATGCGAGGTTCTGGACACTCGACTTCCCGCCCAAATTTCGTCGAATAGTTTGATCGGAATAAATGGAAATGGGGGAAATCCGGGTGAACAGAGTATCGGGTTTGCCGATGTGCCGGATCTGGACATCGCACCTTTCGTTGATTACACTTTTGTCGGGATGCTGTGCAGTCCCGGTAACGAAGAGGGCACTTCGCACGGACCTATTACCAATGCTGGTGTTTGTAATGCAACACAACCCACGCAAGCCTACGTTGGTCATCATTAGATTATTGTTTATCGTCATGTTTTCTATTATTATTATTATTATTATTATTATTATTATTATTTTAATTATAAGAAATATCGAAATATTATTATGTAATTGTAACATAAATAAATATTATCTACCATACATGTATCCGTACACATATTTATTTTTTATCATAACCTAACATGACTGCAGATCATCTCTACCGATGAGAATAATTCGTCTATAGTCTGTTACTTCATATACCTTAGTTCATATACCTGACGAAGATCCAACACTGGTATCACTGATATCCCTCAATCAACGGTAAATCACTGCACCTGTTCCAAAGATCAACTAATATCCGTTAAATTCAAATTCGTATCTTCAGCCGCTCGACTCTTACGGCAAACTTAGGTTAGTTCCGAGTATCGACGTTGAAACGATATGACACCGCCATCTAGCTGTAAATTCAAATATCGACGCAAATCACACTACTCGAGACTACGCACACATACTTATTCCCAGCAGCGCAACGGTGTGAGAGATCAAGGTAAGTGTTTTGGGTTGGAATTAACGTGAATATCGATTCCCTTGGATGATTGAAAAACCGTTGAAACGATTCTATTTCGAATAAATCGCGCGAGGGAATTGATTTGAATTTAAAACCGTTTTAGAGAACGTCGGAAAATAGTCTCTAATTGATGGTTTGAGGTTATGTCACTCGGAAGGGTCAGTTGGTTCCACTGTTCCAGTTTTTTGAGCGGTAGCGAATGTGTTGAATAGATTCAAAAATTTTTGGTTCCAGATGCTGGTGGGTAGACTCGTCCGTTATATGCATACGAGTAATTCGATATGGCAAGTCGCGTCGAATAACAAAACGCTTTTAGCTGAATTGCGCAAAAAGACTGGATACACTTTTTCCAATTGCCGAAAAGCGCTTCAGTTGCACGAAAACGATGTGCAGAAGGTAGTGTATACACAGTATTCAATCTTCTATATAATGGCATTGATCTGCAATAAAGTTATTCCCGAAAAACCCACCAAAAATTTCATTTTTATTCCCATTGTGCTATCAGCTTGCTTGTGTTATCATTTTACCATTTTACAACTACGTATGTATCTGTATGTGTGCAAAAAACTGTTATATGAACGATAAATCGTTTCTTGGACGAGTTTACAGAAAAAATGAACTCCAATCTCACTGAAAACTGATATATTTGTATGCGAATCAACTTTTTAGTCAATTCTTATTGACAAAAACAAGAAAAAAGAACTTTTTCAGCCGTATTTTGCTGCAAAAAGTTCCTTATTCTTGTTTCACTAAGAAAAATGAGTCGAATCTTTATGTATAATGGATAAACAATGATACATTTATTTATACATCAACTTCAAACTCATATTTCGTAGAAAATTTCATCGAAAAAGAACTTTTTGAAGTCCGTTTTTCTTCAAAAAGTTCTTTTTCTTTATCCTTTTAGATAAATTGACCCCAATCTTGACTAAATTATGCATTTGCATAAGTATCGGAGTTAATTTGTCTTCGAAAGCATGAAAAAATCATAATCCAGGACCTAAGTTCTCCATCCCAGAGAGAAGAGTCGCAATACTCATTTATCCCAGTCCAAACATGATATGGAAGATTTCCAAAACCACCTCAAGCCATTATTTTGGATTTCATTAAGCATTAATTGCTTCAAACCATTTTCCTAGGCGGAGCAATGGTTGATAGAGCAAGCTCAGGCCTTGGGTTGGTCAAAGGCGACAAAACTAGAGGGTAGAGCAACGGCGCAGGGCCTAATAGCGGTCTTGGTCAAAGACCATCACGCTGCACTAGTCGAAGTCAATTGCGAAACTGACTTCGTAGCTAGAAACAAACACTTCCGAGGATTGGTCAACACCACGGCAACCGCCGCTCTAAAATACGCCTCTAGTTCTGTCCCTGATCAAGATCTTATAAATAAAATAAGCCTCGATACAGACGCCCTGAAAGCCCTGCCAGCAAACGACGGAAAATCTTTGGCTGACCATTCCGCTCTTGTTATTGGAAGCGTCGGGGAAAATCTATGCGTCAGAAGAGCCCTTTGCGTCACTGTTAAAGACGGGGTTTGCATCGCTGGCTATTCTCACCCGGCTCCTCTATCACCTACTAGTGACTTAGTGGGGAAATACGCCGCCCTTGTCGCCTTTAAAACTCCACAAACTGCCGATGAGCTTGGGAAAAGACTCTGCCAACACATTATTGGTACTTAGATGAAGTTTCCTTGAGTAATTGGCGTGGAAATTGATTCACTGTGTTTCTAAAATCGATATTTGTGTTGTTAAGGGATGAATCCTACAAAAATTGGACAGAAAGGAGTCGATGAGCCAAACCCTGTTTCTGAAGACGAGACCGCAATGATATTTCAGGACTATTTATTGGACCCAAGCATCACGGTCGAGCAATTGTTGATTGATAACGAAGCGGAGGTTCTTGATTTTGCTCGTTTCGAAGCGGGAGAGTCCCTTGTTGCGGAGCAAAATCTAGACAGTGTTGAAACATGTGGCTGAGCCTGAAGAGCTCAGGATTTTACGATCGAGAGAAACGCGGAGATCTGCCGTTTCTCGTCAATTTAAGATTATAAGATGTACCACTTAGAGTACCGATGAATGATGACGATGACGACGATCTTTTCTCTTCGATTTGAAAGACCGTTGTTCATTATCTGAGTATAAATTATTATTAAAAGGTACGAGAATGTATTCGAAACACCCCGCATTTGCTTTGTATATTATATTATATAGCGTCTAAATAAAACCCGAAACTTGTGTCTGAAAAAGAGTATCAATCGTTTTTATAAATATTATCACTTCTAAAATGGATATTCTGTTACAAATGTTGAGAGAAAGAATCGAATTAAAAATCTGCGGACTTGTTTCAAGTCTTTTCCGAAAGAATTCTAACGGAATAACGATCGAAATAAAAGCTTTATTAAATCATTAGCAAAAACGATGATATTTGAGCGGTAAAAGTAAATGAAATTTGAAAAACAGTCTTGGAATATAATCTCATTAACTACCCAACCGTTGATAAAAATAAGAAATTCGAACTATTCATCCGTTAAATATCGTTAAATCGTTATCAAATATCGTTTCATCATCTGGCTCTACTCTTCCCGCCTTCATTCTATTTGAAATTTGAATCAGCGATCGGTTCTAAGCGGCTGATGACTTCGGGCTGCCTCTTGCCCTGCGGGCTAATCGGACAGATTTCCACAGCCACATTCGAGAATCCTTTTTCCAATAAGGCGCCACGTCTTCCGGGGCCTGTTTCGTCCCTTGATAATTTAGTATTTCCGGTCCGTGGACGATCAGACGCATCGAGGAAAGCTCCCGGGTTCTAAACCCGCCAATTGATGCATTTTGCTGTAGGCAACCACACGGACAGCGTGGTGATACTTGTAACGGATTTTCGGGCGGCAGCATGCTATCGATCTTCAAACCCGCAAAAGCAGATGCAAAATTTTTTGATTCAACCTGGCATTTTTATTCATCAAGATGTATTACGTCGTTGTTTGAATTGAATGAAGAAGATTGAATTGATTTCACAGTTATTTTTCTAATTATATGGAATCGATCTTGTGTTGTAGTTAAATTAGATGTGTGACGTTTGGCGCGTATTTTGAACTAGGAAATTTCGGAGTTTTATTAAACCTGGAAGCTCTGGCTGCGGAGATTCGGTCCTTGATGACGAGGGCGGATGGTAACGTCGCTACTCGATATGGCCAGAGTATTTATATTATTTTCCAACATAAATTATATCATAAATGATAATGATTGACTAAAACTAAAAAAACATGCAGCAAAGGGTCGAATTTGATCAGCTGGTTCCACGCGTTGATTGAAGATATTCAACGTTCTAGGTAATCGATACATACATAACTTCTACGATACCTCGAAGCTCGATATTTCGATAAGATACTATCTGATACTAGAAAATATACATATACCTATATTGACTGAATATAAGATATATTGTAATACTAATAATGCTGGAGCCAACAAAACAGATACTATTAGCTGGGAGGGTAATTTTAGCGAGTGGTTCTCCTAGGAGAAAAGAGATAATCGAAAACATGGTGAGTTTTCAAACATAACCATAAAACTAGCTAGTAGATTCGCGTTTTGTTTTGGCAATATGGCGGCGAGGTAAGTACTGATAATCGATTTGACGGAAGCGTATCGATTTAAAAACCAAATCGAGCTTTTCGAACTTCGAATGATTTTGTATAAATTGAAATACAAATAAAATTCTTTTCGGTGATATATTATCAGGGTTTAAAGCCTGAGGTCGTTGCCTCTAAGTACGACGAAAATCTGGATCGAAATAGCTACAAATCGCACGGTGATTACGTTCAGGATTTGGCCTACTTCAAAGTAATGGAAGTAAACGAGCGTCTGAAGAAAAACGATACGGTCGAACCCCGGCTGATTATCGGAGCTGACACTATCGTCACTATGGATAACGCTATTTACGGAAAGCCAAAAGACTCTTCGGACGCTGTGAGGATATTGTCGATGTAAGAAATATAAAAAAAAAAATCGAAAATGAAAACGACATCGAAAAAGCAATTTTTGAACAGTTTTTTTTCTTTGTTTCGTCAGCCTAGCCGGAAAAACGCACACCGTATACACCGGAGTTTGCCTGAAGACGAGCGCAAACGATTTCATAAAGTTCTACGAAAAAACGGACGTGAAATTCGGAGAGCTCAGTAAAGCCCAGATAGAGGCGTATGTGAAGACCGGGGAACCCCTGTAATTATCATACTTCAGCATCTTTGGATATGTGCTATTTTTTTCTAGATTCTTAGACAATTTTTAATTTTTTTCTTTGCTTGGTTTCGTTTTTTTATAGGGATAAAGCCGGTGGATATGGAATTCAAGGTTTTGGCGGCTGTTTAGTGGAGAGTATAAACGGTGACTTTTTTACCGTAATGGGACTTCCGGTTTATCAACTGACGAAGCGTTTGAACGCGATTTACAATAACAATTCATAAGAAATTTGTGAAATATTCAATGATTCTAATAAAACGTATCTTATTTCTCTCATCGCGTGTGTAATTTGTTTTTTTTTTTTTTTTTCCATCCCCACGCCTGAATAAATTCCGAAAAGAAAAAACTCGACCAGGGTACTTCACCGATTTGTAATAAAAATCTGGTAATCAAAACGAAACTAACGAATAACTTTCGTGGTGGTATACACATGTATAAGATATAGCATGTATCGATAACGTGGGCACCAAACCGCAGACCACAGATTCAGATTTGATACTTTTGTATCGATTTCTTGGTGTACAAGTGTCTAATTTCGTGTGAGAAAAAAATTAATCTGGTAAAAGCGACGAATTAAAACCACGTGCAAAAAAATAAAAAAATAAAAAAATAACTGTACCATTAACAACCTTTTTTTTTTCATACTTTTTCTTTACTTCAAGTCTTATTCCCTAGTGTACTACATAGATACATTTATACGATTTAAGATCGTATACTTAACATATTTATTCATTAATATTTTAATATCGCTACATGCATTATGAGAAATTGTAAAGTCGTGAAATAAATGCTTAATAAAACAGTACTTGTTGTGATATACCTATCACATATGCACAGGTAATCAGGGGAATACTGCATGGTTTCTAATTTAAGTACAGGATATGTGATAAATATTAAAGCCACGATTTAAACATGATGATCAATAATATTTTTTTTTTGTTTTTTTCTTGATCGATATTTGAGTTTCTGAATTTCAGTAATCACGAAGATCCTCTGATTCATTGATCATCGTAATTCGCCCCACTTCTTGATAAATAAAATAAATATTAAAAAGTATAAATTAAAAGCTAGATAATTAGAGAAGGAAAACACTAGAAGTACTAAATTCATAGGATTAAGCCAGTAGCTGGAATATTTTTTGGCAAAGATGATTGATAGCGATATAATAATGGATATTTACGCCCCTCGTATAATCTCCTCGAACTGTGACTCGGGCAATCTCTTGAGGTCGCAAAGTTTGTTGATGAATTTTTATACAAATCTCAAGATAAGCCCCTGACCACTTGAAAAAAAGTCGCACGTTTCGCAAACACGATACACTATACTATATGTATAAACGAAAGTTTTATTCATCCCATACACAAAAAAAAAAAAACCGATGCCCTACTCTTTCTTTACCGAGCGATAACGATTATTAAATATACAGCAATGAATCCGTCGTCCCTCAATATTGTTGCAATCGGCGAGAAATGATATGAACTTTCGTCACAAGCGTAAATCTTTCGTTAGAAAAATAACAGCGTTATCTCAGCAATAAATAATCTAATAAAACGTAAAATACTTTCCACATTCGTTCCGCTCTTATAGTTTATCTGTCGATGCTAAGATTCCTAGATCTGTTTTACCGACACTTTGGCTTTGCTGCCGCGGTTCGATGATCTCGAAAACTCGATTTTTAGAAACCGTATACTTTAACGCCCTCGTCAACCCTGAATATACGTTCGTTTTTCGGCAATTCACCGATGAGATATCTCTCCAAAGTTTTTTCAGCGAACTTTGAATGTCCCGCGCCGATAAAAGCGAGGGTAGCGTCCCGCCCGGCGTATTCCAAGAGCACATCGTCTCCCCCGGGATGATCCTTTATAAAGGAAGTGCAATCGTATACGTAGTCGTATATGGTGAACCAGCAATCGTCGGGAGTATCGTGCCAGGCGATTTCGTCGAGCGATATTATCCTCAGTTCCGTTTTCTCGGGTTTCGGCTTGTCGCCGTTCATCTTTACCGACGCATCTTCGTCGAGAGACTTTTCGAGGCCGATTTCCAACGCCTCGGCCTTGACTTCGGCGCCGTTCTTCTGTCTGGAGAGTTTTTTTGACTGCTTATCAAATCCTTCCTCGCTCGTGATCATCTCTTGCAACGATTTTACCGACAGACTCAATATTCCTGTTTCACCACTAGTCGACACTCCGGGTTCGGGCAACGTCCTAAGGTTCAGCATCGTTCTGCACATATGAAATGAAATTTTTTTTATTACTCACTATAAATCTGGAAAAAAATTGTTCGACTTTTTTTTTATTTCCGACTATTTTTCATATCTTAATATACATGTTAACGTACGAAGAGGTCGAAGGCGCGTCGCACAGATCCTGCTGTAAGGACATTTCTGAGAGAACTGAATTCCGTACTACGATGAGCGGTATACGACTACACATGTATAATTCTATTACCGGTTGAAACCCGAGGCGTGCGTGAGGGTCTTGTCTTACTAATGCCGTAATCCAATATTCACGCAATTTTTTAACGCGTGATCGATAGGAGTTTATACACAGGTATACAATGTGTGCAATACATCCTCATAGAAAATTTGAATTATCTCAGTACTCGATGAAGATAGAGGAATTATCTTCGGACAAAAGTTTGAGTAAATTTCAAGACGAATTTAAAGCTACCAATAAAACTCAATTACCATTATCCAATACCGAGATATCGCTGGTTCAATAATTTCAATGCCAAAACCGAAAACCCTCGTTTTTGAATAATCCCCAAATTTTTTTCGACCCATATTTTCACGAATACTATCGTTATTATTTACCTGTTGTATTTAATCTTCTGTTTTAGTTTCCTCGTTGCTCTGTCTCCGCAGAATTGTTATTGAAAAAAAAAAAATAATCACGATATATGCTGTATCGTAAATCCACGTTATTTCACTTGCACTGAAGATTTATTTTGGTCTGATCTCGTCGAGTCAGAGATTAGGTGTTTTATACGACATCGTGGTTCCCCCACTTTCGAAAAATTCTCTCCAAATTGTGTAAAACTTTCGGTCAATACGCAGATTATAAATTCGCAATATCTCTGCCACATTACGTTCCTCAATAATCTGAACTGTCTCTATCGCATGGCTAGTCTCGTAGATAAGTGTCGACAAGAGATATACATATATAAAAAGAAATAAAAAAAAGGAAATCACATCAACGATCTCGCAAGGTTATTGTATCGTAATCGAAACAGTGTGCATCACGTTTCCTACTCTAATATGTAAATAAATGTATGCTAAATCAGATATCAACAAGATAGACAAACAGAATATCAATAACAGTCGATCTCGATGTAGAAAAGTTTTCGCTTTAATTATTAACGCAGTTTTCTTTTTCTCTCTGTTTCATTATAATCATCGAATATCGAATAAATTACTGCGATTGCATACGATGCTTATCGCATATGCATATTATTCATGTAATAGTAATCATTATCTCGTTACGCGAGCTGCAAGAACCTCGCTGGTCGTTAAATAATGTGAATTATATTGCAGAATGATTACCGTCGTCGATGAATTTCGTCATTCGATATATTTCGCGAATTATTTATGTATTAGAGACACTCTATTAATTATAATCAACATTACTTACATAAGGAAAAAAAAAGAAAAAAAAAGAAAAATTTATGACTAAAAATGTGTAGTCATCATTCGGTTGTTAATTTAACAGATAATCAATGTTTATTGTGGTGGTTATCGAATAATAATACATGGATGTAATTTAGACGCGTGTAAAGACGAATTTGTAAATAATTATGAGAATTTTGATCGATTCAAAAATCTGCAGAATCTTGTGAATTATGATTACATATGGGATTCCGCAGTTTATTGAACTTCGATGATAAATGACACGCTGGGTGATAAATAAAGAGATAACGATCGTATATCTATTGCGTTAGAGCATGTAGTTTGATATCATCTACGTATTGTTAATAATATTATTCGTTATTAGTAATCGTGATAATATTATTATATACGTATATGCAATACGATTGTTTATTATTGAACCGTACCTACCTACGTAGATATCTACGTAATTTAGTGACGAACTATTTAGCGAATTTATTTTCGTGGGAATAAATAATCGCGTTCTGAAACCGATGACATATATTTTGAATAATATTTGTACCTAACTATCCGTAAAGCGAAATTATACGATAAAGTGTCTTCATCTCGTCGTCTAATTGCGTAACGAAATCGATTACCAGAATCGCGTGAGAACGCGCTTACGCGAATAATGATATTGGTAATTAAATTTATATCGTATATATATATAGGTACCGTTTGAGAACCTAAATTAATACTTTGATAAGGAAATAATTGGAGATATGTAATTAACTAGAAATATTTAATTGCTTTACGAAACTTGGATTGAATCGGTTTCGAAATTTGCTGATTGTGAGTAGAAGAAGAAAAGAATAAAAGAAAAACAAGGAAAAAGATCCAAGCAAGTGAAATTAAATGAAAAGTGTATTAGAATTGTTTTTATTTTATAAAGAAAAGCAACCGCTGCGGCAGACTTTCGAATAAAATTCATGCGATAGTTTATTTTTCTTTATTTTCATGAATTATTATATCAAGATAGACTTGGGTCGAACCAGAACTGGATATTAGCGGATATGAGGGCAAAAATATCGAGAACTGTAGATTGTATGCCCGGGTTATCGAGGTCGGTACATGCACACACATACACTCATACGACTACCTTATCGACTGCTATTTCGAAATCATCAAGGGATGCATAATGCCAGGATCTTGTCTTCCGTAGGACAAATCCTTCTCTTCATTATCACCTGGGCTATTATGCAATGATAAGTATATACACGTGTCGCAAAGTACACTTGTACACAACAGATAAAACAGGATAACTTGTTATCACCTCTCAGTGATTAAAAAAAAGAAAAAAAAAAAAACAACGTACTGATTTCGTGAAAAAAAAATTATTCCTCCTCATTTCGACGAATCTTCAATTTCATCGATATCCAGATAACGGTGGAATAAAAACTGTTTTATTTATATCAATTTAAACGTTGATATCCTCCACGTACTCGATAGTTGTTCTGTTTCTAACAAGTATACTTAAATCGCATGATTAATTAACCCCGCTATACTGTCACCCGGAGATTGATATAATTTTTTTCTGATCGTTGCATCATTCGTTACCGGGAATATTATCACCGTCTAATAATTAGCTATACTGAGATACGAGATAAAGAGGAAGAGGATTAAAATAAATCAATGACAATAATATATTATATTATTTCTTTTCATTCTGAGATTATCGACGATCGGTTATCTTATCAACGATCGATAATGCAGATCTTGTCAAGTTCTTAACCGCCTTTTTTACCGACAAGGTTAATGCGGTGTCTGACCTAAAACGGAGTCTTACTACTCGCTCATTCCCCTTTTGGGGCTTTTACTGCTAACTCAAACACTATATGGCAGAGCTTGTTTCTGGGTCGGAGATGATCGACGTTAGAGCACCGAACTTTTCCACTTAAATTTTATCGCCGTATCGACTGCGGGGAGTCCAAAGAGCTCGAGATATTGCTGTAAATTAAAATAAGAATCTCGCGCGCGCCAGCGCGCGTTCTCACAGCTGCGGATTGAGTAGGAAAATTCTATTTCTGATCGAAATAGACTAAGATAAAAAATCTATTAATTAATATTTTTATAGACGAACTAGGAAAATTTCTCCGTGAATACAGTTCATTTAAAAACTGTTCGAACTAAAAAAATTGAAAAAAAAAATTGAAAAAAAAAAACAGATTTGATTATAAATCGTTTGAAAAAATTAATTAATCATTTCAATAATTCATAACGAAGGACGATAATAATTCACACGTTTATGACGTGGTGCGAGCAGTAGGGCCCGGATACCCGGAGTATAACGACGGTATTTTATTACATAGCAATATGCATAGTATAGAAACGAGACCTGGAGAGTTTTGCTCTCGTGGCACTCTTCCCGAAAAATTAAGCAAATCCGCACCAACACGTAGCTGGCCAGCGTCTTAAAGCGTCCCAAAAACGTACCAAAGACCTACTAATAGTGGCTGAGTGAATGAGCCATGTGTTCCTAACACGATGGAACAATTTTAAATCTCTCGCGATACGAGAATGTCAGAAATAATCATTCGTACCAAATTTTTAACACGATTTCAACGATTTCGATCAAATTTCACCAAAAACAAATAAAATGGGCCTCTGGCAAAGTTGAATAATGAGAAAAAGAATTCCAATCATTTGTATGTCGACATGTATGGTCGAATTTTTTTTAATTCTTTTTTTTTTTCTTTTGAAAACCGAAAGAAAAGAATCGAAAAAAAAAATATAGAAATAATTAACAAAATTTGTGGAACGGGTGGAAAATAATTCGATGAGTTTTTCTTGCCCTTTTTCTTTTCTCTTATTTCTTGTCGTGGGTTTCAAAAAAAATTTTCAAAAAATTGGGCGAAAGTCAAACGAAGAAAATAGAAAAAAAACAAAAAAAAAAAAAACGGAAAAAAGAATCGTCCCGTTATAAATTGGTCCGTGTCATATGGAACACACGATGTTCGAGGCCTAGAGCGGCTGGTATCGAACAGCGCATGTGTTTGGGGGCGAGGGACGTCGGCGTCGCGAACCGCCGCGGTTGAGGCGGCGAGAGGCGTCGAGGGCAGTGCTGAGGTAGTCGCAACAACGATGCCACCACCCTGACGCAGCAGGATCGTGGTACCTCGAGGGAGACCGCGTCGCCGCCGTTAAAATAGACAAAAAAAAAAAAAAGAAAAAAAAGAAAAAGGGGGAAAAAGAAGGGAAGAAAAAAAATCAAAAACGAAAAGAAAAGAAGCGAAAAAATTATAGAAATTAGAAAAAAAAAAAAAAAAAAACGATAACAACGGGAAAGAAACGTGAAAAGGAGGCACACGCACCACGCATCATACGAATAAGAAACGCAAGATATGAGAAACTAAGAATCAAAAATCGAAGAAAAATTAAAAAAAACGAAAAAAAAACAAAAAACAACTAAACAAAAATCTTTAAATAAAAATTCCGTTTCGTCGTGTATATATATATGTATGATATATTTATATATATATATATATATAGAAGAAAATGATAAGAAAAATAAATAATGAATTAATTAATGGAAATTTAATGAAATAAAGTAAATAAATTAAATAAATTATATTATATATCGTTGTGTTATATTATACCGGATTATATATTATATATATATATATATATATATATATATATATATATATATATATATATTGTATATTGTATATTATATAAATATAGTATTTTACAGTGTTGGTGGTGGTCGTGGTCGTGGTCGTGGTATTTGTGGTCGTGTTAATTACTGTATAATAAGGTATATCCAAAATAACGAAGGAGAAAAGAAAATATAAGTAAATAAGTAAATGAGAAAGTAAATGAGAAAAGTAAATGAGGAAAAATAAAAAAGGTAATCGAGGAATAATTAAATAAACCGAAATAATTAGATCTGGGCTAATTGAATCGCTGCAGGGATCAGGATAACCGCAAATACGCAACAGCCCCTCGATGATAGTGCGGCGTCGCGACGCCTCGACGCAACGAAACTACGGTACATATAACTTCACGTATATATTTATATATATGTATATATATATATAAGTTATAACACACGTACCTATTATACGCAGAGACGAACAGGTAGATAGATACATAGGTACGTGTGTATATACCATATGCAGGCACATCGATAACGCAAACTTCCGATAGTAGCTGTGTGTGGTCTTCTTTATTCTTTTTTTGAATATAGAAAAGAGAGAGAGAATAGGGTGTGGAGATACACGTGTATGATAATAAAATTGAAAAATAATCAGAATAACGATGATGAATTTTTTGTACAAATTTTATTTTAGAACGTTAGCTGCGAGAGTCGTTATCGATTTTTGTGTTTTGAAATCGGAAAGGATATAGCTGAGAATCGTTCGAATTTTTTTCGTATTGAAAAAAGCGTAAATTTTATGAAGCTTTTGTTCCATTTTGAATTTTTTAAAGCATTCGATACAGTGTGAAATAGAATTCGAATTTTATATTCCAAAAAGAAAGAAAAAAAAACGTCATTTTGAAATCGTTGAATCTGAATTCTGGTTTTTCGATTTTAGAAGCTTGCTGCACAACTGGCTTTTATCGCGAATTTTATTTTGAGAGGTTGTAAAATCGTACTCGATACAGTTATACGAGAATAACGTGTCTGAACGGTTTAGAAAAAGCATGAAAAAAATAAAAATAAAAGGAAATACTATGACGTTAACTCGATGAGGGATTCGCAAGGCTTTAAGTAGATCGTTTATATACGTGTTATTATATATCTGCGCATAACCGCGTCTAGCAGACATTTATGTCCGTCGTGCGTACGCATCTTCGCATAAAACTGACGTTGAAAAAGTACCGCGTATTAGTTTTAACCTATTTTCAATTAATTTTTACCTTATTCTCGTGTCTTTCTATCGTCTAACTAAATCAGAAAATTTCGGGATCGATTTTTGATCGTTTCGGTTACCTAATTCGATTTTTTTGATCTACAGAAGCGAAAGGAAACTGAAGAATAGTTTCCGCCGTTCGAAATTCGAATATTTCTTCCGATCAACACGTTTCGATATCGCGGATTTCAAAATCGTTGAAATCTCGACTAACTTCAGAGGTCAAAGCTAGTTCCGCGACAGAAATGATTTTGTAACGGTTTAACGGAATACTGTATTCGAAATTCGAATTCAAATTTTCTTTCTCGTTGTCAATTTGTTAATAATCTCAAATATCGGTAGTCCGATACTCAAGATTCAAATAACGAGAGATTCATGCGTGTTCGAAATTCAAATCCACGTAGGTATCAACAAGTTTCGATATCGAGGTTTCGAAAACTTTTCGAATCTAGACAGCAGCGGTCGAAATTCAAGCGAGAGAATTAATCTTGTAACGGTTCAACGGTTTTCTATATTCAAAATTCAAATTCACGTTCGAATTCGGATATCATTTTCTTTAAACATCCAACGATCGACGTCAAATACCGTTCATTCAATCTTTCAAACATTCGAAAAGCTCTTCCAACGGAATTCCGTGTTCGAAATTCGAATTCAAATTTCTAAAATTCAACAAAAAACGTGAAATATCGTCGATCCGATCTTCCGAGGACTTCAAACGGCGGAAATATCGTAGAACGGTCTACCGGAATCCGGTATAAAAAAATTTTCAAATCGAATTCGAATCGGTTGAAGTAAATTTGTGCAATTTTTTGATTAGACGCGAGATGAATCGAACAATACCCGATAGCAGCTCGACATTCGGTGTCGAGTTGGCCGGTATAATTCTCGGCAGAACTAACCGCCTATTTATAAAACGTTCGAAACGAGCAGCTCGCGCTCTCTTCTCTCGAGCCTTGCTCGCTTGCTTCACTGGCTGAGTGAGCTGCTCGCGCGGTGGACCAGCAGCATCTCTGATCTGCTAACCGTGCATATGAGCCGAGCCGAGCCTCGACGTACGTGTGGCGTCCCGTAGAGTGGAACTCAGATCCCAGTTCTCTCATCCGCGTTCAGACTTGAGACTTCGAACAATTCTCTCGACTGCTGGGTAAAAATAGAAGCCTGGCTTAGCTAGAGTAGCAAACGAACGAACGAACGAACGAACGAACGAACGAACGAGCGAGCGAGCGAGCGAGCGAGCGAGTTATAACGACATATACTCGCTCTTTCCTCGCAGATACATCTTATTATTCTTTCGAGTCACAGACTCAGCTGTTCTTCGCAAACTAAACTTACTTCGATGTTTTTAAATCCGTTTGCTACGTATAGGATTGCGAGAAAAATACAAAATTTTTTTCTTTCAAATTTGCTCAGTTTTAAGAAAAATCGCAATCATTCGAAGAACGATTTAAATGAACCGATTTTTTTTTCTTTTTATTTCGCCATTTTTTTTTTTTTTTTTTGTCTCTTTTATAAAAGCACGTGTCCAAATCGCTATTATATCGGACTCGAACTCAAAATCTGAACAGAATATGAAGAAAGGAAAAAATCGACGACAATTGCGTTGGAGGAAATGAAAATACCTTTGTATAACACGTGCGGAAAGATTTATTCCATAAAACTATGCAAATGTATACATTATAAAGTGTACAAATATTAACTCTCAAGTTAAATAATCAGAGGTGTGCAAATTTGAACGACAAAAAAAAAAAAAAAAAAAAAAAACAGAATTTTCAACAAAATCTGTCGATTCTGTGTCGTTTGTTTGTTTTTTTTTCTTTTTTTTTGGTTTGTTCCGCTTCTTAAAAGAAAAAAAAAAATCACAAAAAAAAAAAAAAAACCACGACGACGATTTTCGCAACCCCGATAATATCCGCGGGGATGTGATATACGATTCGCGGTGCGTCACCGGAGATTCTTCTTTCGTCCGGGATTCCGTGGGACAGCCTCGTGCGAGTTCCTCGTGGCGATAGGTGCGGCACCAAGCGGGCACCGGGGTACCCGAATCTCTTTCGGGGTCGGGGATATTCGCGCCAGGGCGTCCCGACGCCGACGCCGACGCCGGCGCGTCGTCAGTCGTCGCCAATAATTATTGCGGTCTCAAACCCTGACTATCGCATGCTATTCTCTTCGTCTAGCAATTGTAGTACAGCGAATTTGATTCAATTCGATCGAAAAAAAAAAAAAAAAAAAAAAAACGAAAGGAAAAAAAAAACACAAAAGAGTCGAAGAAAAACGAGATCGGAAAAAAATTCAAAAAATGCGAAAAATCGATTCGGTTCTCCGAATCCCCTGCGAGTTCTTTTTTTTTCAATTCTTCTCTTTGTCACCCTTTTTCTCAACGGTGCAAAAAATTTCGATTTCGAAGTTAGCCCGCGAGACGGCACATCGAGGAGGCCGACATTCCGAGCAGATCACGGATGCTTATAGAAGCGTTGCGTAACTGCTCTGTGAACGACAGTGGTGTAGACGAGGAGGAAAACCGAGGGCATCATGACTTGGGGGACCGTGGGAAATCCGGATACCGATTTTTCGCCGTGAAATACGATTTTTTTTTATCTCACAATGCCAAAATTTGGCGACGATTTTTCGTCGGGGCTCAAAACGAGACAGAAAATCGTTTGATGTTATCGACAGGGGCGAAATATGATCGTACGGTGTTCTAGAAATCGGCAAATAGTGCCAGGCAGATTTTTTAGGAATACTACAAGCCGAAAATCTGATGAAAATTAGTAAACAGTCTTCAAATATTCCAATGCCGATTTATTTTCGGTGCTTTTTAGGCTAGCATCGGTCATGTACCGATCTTTGACGGATCAGTTGTATCGTTTTATCCTCAATTGAGAATATAGACTGATGAATCGAGGTTTTCGAACCGATCGTTGACATATTTTCAGTCGAATCGTGAAGAGAGACGTGAACATAGATGTATTTTGCAATTATCGGTAACGCATTATGGCCTGAAATGTATATGAAGACTCGAAAATCGGTTTTTGTGAGTCCAATTATAACGTTTCTGCCTCGAATCGTCCAAATCACTCGAAAAAATCGGTTTTTCTGTTTGATCGGTACAGCAATTCAGGCTGAAGTATATTTTTGCGTGGATCGACATAGGAAAATCGGTTTTCTAAACCCCAGACTAAAATCCCAGATGAACTCGCGGTGATTAACCGAGTTGGTGACCGATTTCCAGAATATCCGAGGTCGTAACGAGGTCCCAATCGCAGGAGGGATGGACCGCGTCTGGGTCAGAATATTCTGACGATAAACGAACGCGCACGAGACCCGCCGCCTTAATTTGGTGGTCCGTCAGACGCGGTCAAAATTTGGGATGCAGCAGCAGCAGCAGACCCAAAGTGGGACGGCGAGTGGGGCCCCCAATGGCGTTGCCGGCGGGGCCCAAATGCCAGCTACGACTGGCATGAGCCCAGCCCAGCCGGGGGCAACCGGCACCGCATCGTCGGGCCAAAATCGGGCCCAGGTTAACGGAGGCCGGTTCGATTTCGACGACGGTGGGACCTACTGTGGAGGATGGGAGGACGGCAAGGCCCATGGCCACGGAGTTTGCACTGGTCCCAAAGGCCAGGGTGCTTATTCCGGGAGCTGGCACTACGGATTCGAAGTTTCAGGCGTTTACACCTGGCCCAGGTAAGTGCAAAGACCCTTACTTGTGATTCTTGTTTAGTTTTCCCTCATTTTTTGTTTTTTTTTTTGGCAATCGTTAGAATTCGATAGAATTAATTGGCTTCGTCGTAGTTTAGATATTTTAGCTTGTGTACAGGGGCATTGTATCGGCAAGTAGCCTCGTGAAGGGTGATTAATCTACGAAGAAACAAACGGTGATTAAAAAGGAACAAAAAACGACGTCGATTCGCTAACTGGGGGTAAAACTGGGAGCACAAGGAACCGACCTTGACACATATCATCCCGAGGGATAGGAATTAACGTTTCTCTCAAAGTAGGGCACCGGGTACAAGGACGCGGCCATCCGGGTTGCCGGGCTCGCTCGGCTGCTCCGGTCTCGTAGTTCAAGGCCGTATGGGATAACGCGTTTTATACGGTATAGGAAAGGAGCAGATATCCTTCGAAACTGGGTATCCTGCTTCGTGAAATAGCCTCTTCTTTTCTCCGTAGCTCTCGCGTTCCGTACACACGTTACCTTTTCAATTAGCAACCCAAATACGGATTTTGAAAGAGGAAAATAAGGCTGGTTAGTGCTGACCATCATCTGACAGGATATGATTCATTAGTGACGATAAAAGAGTTATTCGTGAGTGGTGAGTTACACTACCCCTTAGACAGGAAGTTGCTCACTATAATTCCTAGAGATATTTTCAATTCGGCGAAATGTTTTAGCGGTGAGAAAGCTTCTAAGCATCGTGAAATCTCACCGTAAATGTATATAGGCTGTGGTGTATGCATGCTCTTGTAGAACTTGCGGAACAAGATATCGCGACACAATGTTTCCTAGAAACACTTTAAGGCGGGAGGTAGGTACCTCTGCTGGTGGTGATGCGATTCCAAAAATAATCTAGTCATTCGTTACATCTGGGTGATGCCAGTCGACGAAAGAATTTCCAACCCAGATAAATATCTATATATATATATATATATATACACACACATTACACATACATATAGATACGTGAAGACGTAGATATATAAAAAGTGAAAAAAAAAAAAATGTATAATATATATATAAATAAAGATGAACCCTATCGCGGGTTCAAATATAATTTTACAATTTTCTTTTCGATTCCATTTTTTTTTTTTTTTTTTTTTTCTACATTATCTCTGATATTTGTATCGTTGTTATTGTGCGCAGAGATATGATCAGCGTCGACCAAAATATCGGTGAATATTTACGACCGTGTATCGATAGTTGTACGGAATTAGGTACACAGGCGACAGTTGTGTACCAATTCTTGACGGTGTGGCTTAGCTGGTACTGCTGCTGCAGGTGTTTATTTAGCTTTTAACGAGTTAGGAAAGCGACAACTGGTAGCTATACTCTGCATTCGTGCCTCAAATGCCCAGATACAATATACATAAATCTGTTTATACCTACCGATCACACACATACTTACGTTAAACTTTACGCATGGTATCATCGAGGCGTACGAAGACCGGTGCGGCGCAGATGCAGATGATATCTAACGATGCACAATATTTCTGCGCTATTTGTGCTCGGAGATTAAAGTTTTTCGTATAAAATTTGCGTGGCTTCGAACGAGACTCGATATCAGTTGAACAGATTTTTTTTATCGTCTGTCGTTTTTGATCTATCAATGTTGAGTCGGTTTTCTAACGAAAATTAAACGCCGTGCTAACGCTGATATTGTAGCTGACGTTATTGCGAATCCAACGAGCCCTGGCCGACCCAGTTCCGACCAACGAATCCCGAGATATCGGACTTTGAAGTGCAACGCTGATGCTATAGTCAAGCATAGGCGCAATGCCACAATGTGCCGCATGCTGGTCAAGCATCGCGCGCCTGCTGAGTTACAGTAATGCTGCACTACTTCGCACTTCGAAGGCGATATCTCGGGATTGGCTTGTCGGAAATGGGCGAGTAAGGCGTCGATGGATTTGTCTTGACGTGAGCTATCGCCTGGATATTACAAAAACCGGATTCTGTATGACAAAATTAAGTTTACTTTGATATCTCCGAAACGACAAGTGGTGAATAAAATCTTTTTAATTCACCTCTCGTATAATTCAGAACAGGGCAACTTTTATTTGAATTTCCTTTTCTTCGATCCAAACAAAGAGGACCACCCAGTATGCGTACATTTTATAACAGAGAGAGAGAGAGAGAGAGAGAGAGAGAGAGAGAGAGAGAGAAAAGGAGAAGTCCTTTTTTTAATTAAAATAATAACGCCGCTGCGCGTGTTTCAAACT
Source organism: Tenthredo amoena (assembly GCA_963966615.1). NCBI lineage: Eukaryota > Metazoa > Arthropoda > Insecta > Hymenoptera > Tenthredinidae > Tenthredo > Tenthredo amoena. The sequence continues at coordinate 4,252,287 of OZ016496.1, read as the reverse complement.
GACAAAGAGCGTTGACAGTGCGGAGCTGGAGGCTCGCGCCATGCAATTATCAGGGTGATCCGTCGAGTTGAGGGTTGATATTGATAAGCGGGTTGACCTAAAAAAATTTAAAGGGAATGCGGCAAGTCTGAATATAATTACAGGCTTCCACCACCTCGGAATTAAGTTATTACAGTCAGGGACATGTGGTTATACACATACAAGATACATATGTGCATGTGTGTGTGTGTGTAATTTATTATCAAGTATATCAGTTGATTTTCAAATGATCAAAAAAAAAAAAAAAAGAAACAAACGAAAGCCCCTATCGACGTCATCGACGATTGAAAAATTTTTCACGTTATTATACAGATTTTTGCAAAACGTTTTCCAGCATTCGAATCTAGCAAACGAGCTTTTTGACGAGGCGAGGATAATCAAAGAGGATTTAGCCTACGGTCTGATTAGCAGACCCGAAGACGATCGATTTATACGCAATTTTTCAGGAGTTAGCTAATAGAACACGCGCGTTGTAGGTCAGACAGCTCTGCTATACCGTACACTATGCTGGTTTGGTTGGGGGTACCGGCATGTGGCGTGCTATACAAATAGCTACTACTCCACGCGGGCGTCAAGTAGATTTTATAGAACGGAGGAATTCCCTCAGGAATGTCTACGATTCCACTTTCGGATAAATTTTTCACATTCTTTCTTCAATTTGAACGTTAGGTTATCGAAAGTTTGATCGATGATGTGAAAGAATTAGATAGAAGAAACGTTTTTCATTTTTCTACGAAAGTTGAGACTCAGAGAAAAACATTTTCACTGTCAGTTGCAGAAAGTCTTACTGATCGTGAGTCGAAGGAAAATCTCTTTACTATTCTACAACAGATTGAGTTGGAAAGAAAGTGCAGTTTTTCACTTTCCCACGAAGGTTCCAGTTGATGGAAAACCGTTTCTTGTTTTTATATGCGGAAGTTTGAGTCAAGGAAAACCCCTGTTTACTATCATAATAAAGTTTCTTTCGACGTGTGAACGGTTTTACACTTTTCTACAGACGTTTGAGTCAAAGAAAAACTCACTTTCACTCTTTACCAACAGTTCGCGTCAAAGAAAAACCCTTTTTATTATTCTACGAAAGGTTTGAGTCAAGGAAAAACCATCTTTTCTCCTCTTCGCTCGAGTTCGAGTCAAAGAAAAACCCTTTTGATTATTTTACGAAAGGTTCGAGTCAAAGAAAAACCATTTTTCCTTTTTCCCGCTCGAGTTCGAGTCAAAGAAAAACCTTGATCGCCATTCTAAAAGTTTCTGAGTCAAAAGAAAGTCGTTTTTCCCCTCTTCAACAAAGTTTACCTTCTGTATTCAAAATCTCATGTATATATTTCGATGTCTACTACAGTGGCTCGGCGTACGAGGGACAATGGCAAAACGGAAAACGCCATGGGCTTGGAATGGAGACACGTGGCCGGTGGCTCTACAGGGGCGAGTGGACCCAAGGCTTTAAGGGTCGTTATGGTGTCCGCCAGTCAACAACGTCGACTGCCAGGTACGAAGGGACCTGGGCGAGTGGACTTCACGATGGTTACGGATCCGAGACTTACGCGGACAGCGGTGAGTCTGACAAAGAAAAAAAGACCTTTTCTTTTTTGGAAAAAAAGACAGAAATGACTAAATCCACAAAAGCTGAGTATTTCTTTAGGGTTCAGAGTTCTTTTTATCGAGGGTGAACTCCCAGGGCGAAAACTATATACATTATTATTAGATGAGGTCGTAGGTGGTACAGTGAACTTAAAATTTTCGTTCTCTAATAGTCTGTCTAGCGCTTAGAGAGTCTAATACCGTAAGCTCTTTAACGACGTCGACTGAAACTACCAAGAGACTCTTCTAATTTGCGAGTTATCGATTCTTGTGTCACGTATGTATGTGTAGAGGTAATTTTCCCCAAAATTTTCTTCTCGCTTTCTCTCCGCGCAATACGATTCACTTTATTTGTATATAAAAACCGGTTCCAAGTTCAATTTTCCAAAATTCTTTAAATTTTTCATGAAACAAGAGTCTTTCTGTTGACGTTGGTCTCGCTACAACACTTTAAAAAATCGATTCCAAGTTATTTTTTTTTTTTTTTTTTTATAAATATCAAGCCGGATTTTCTGAAACAATTTTCATTCGTCTTTCCCCGTTTTTTCTTCCGACAGCTGATACAGAATTTCCTTTTTAAAAATCTTCCAAAAGTTTCACCCTTGCGAGAAACTTTTCTTCTTGTTTCCAAGTTCAGTCTTCTTCTACTACGATCCTTAACTTCGATATCTATCATTTCCAAATCCTCGTCGATTCGAACTTGAATTTTCTTTGACTTTTCCTCGTTTGATTTTCCAAAAAAAAAAAAAAAAAAAAACAGAAACGGGAGGATTTTCTTTTTCGTTTTTTTGTCGCCATTTTCATGTTGAGTAATGAACGCGTTTCCCAAGTCTCTATCCGTCCCTCTCCGTCCGTGAGTAACACGAAATTCACATGTATATATAAATGTGTGTGTATTATTCTCCGTTTCATTCCCACGCATTCTGAGAATTTCAATTTTCCCAATATGAACCTAAACCTAAACCTAACCTCAACCTAAACACGCAACAACATCACCCCACTCCTCTACAGCTCTTCAATGATGCGCAGAGTCCTAGACTACCCCACCTGACAAAAGCAACGGCTTCAACCCCGTCTAAGCGGGGTAAGAGAGGCTGGAAATCGAGAGAATCAGAGAGGATCAGAGTGAATAAGAGCGGGAAATAGGGAAAATCGGGTGGAACGCGTTCAGGGGTGGGGGTAAATCAATGCGACCTTGACGACACACAATGTCGGCCGCGCAACGTCGCGACTACGAGACCTCGTTTGTCTGTATATCTTTATTTCGCAAATTATTATTTATTTTTATATTTTTCATTTCTTTTCTCTCTCGAAAAAACATCTTTCATTTTTATTGCAAAAAAAAAAATTTAATTTCTTACCGACCAATATTCGCAGAGCCTTAATTTTATTGATTCTTATTTTTGTTGGCTCTGCAGTCTGGCTACCGGATTTTGATGCTTGAATTAAACCTTCTGAAACGAATGATAAATATGCATAATAAAATTTATCTTCCTGCTCTATATAGTAACAAGTATATAGCTATATTTGTTTTATTCTCTGGTTCTCAGACGCGCGGAGTAAGTCAAGTGACGAGGAGAATCAGGGCCCAAAACAGAGCTCAGACTCTATTCTGAGCTGCCCATCGTAACGCTGCTACTATTGCTCGTATGCTCATGCTGATGCAGCTTTTATAATTTAATATCTCGTACGAAACGGATGCTCGTTATCTCCAGGATGGGTATTTATTATTATTACCAACCGCTGAGCGGTTTGGGCTTTCGAGATGAATTACTCATCTCTTCTTCTTCTTCAGTTCCTTATTTTTTTGCTATTTGATTATCACCGACTCGGTACATTAGGAGGAAAAGAAAAAACATCCTTTTCCATGAAACGGAAATTTCTGGGGTTCGTTTTCGTTTTTTTTTTCTTCTTTCTGGTAAAGTGGGAAAAAGTTAGAAACATCGAAGAAAAAAACTCTTGGAATCTGATGAATAATCTAATTGGAATTTAAATCGTAGGGGAATGAATACTCCTGAAATCCTGAAAATCCTGAAACGAATCGAAACGAAAAATTCTTGAAATCCAATATCATATATAGAGTCGAGTATTGAAATCCTAGAGAGATTTACGAGGTGTTAGAAAAGTGAAATGAAATCCCGGTGGAAAGTTCTAACGAGAATTGACATTCGTGTGATAAGTTTCGAGGATACCAGCTCGCACATATAAAATCTGAAATACGAATAAAATCGACGATGTGAAACCGAGAAAAATTTTCACGAAACTTGGAAATTTTGTAAATTTCCATGTCACATTTTCCGATATAATTCCTCTCGCCGGTCTGAGAATCCGAAAAATCTGAGGCCCAAAAACGAGAAGATCCGTCGTAACGAGGGAAACTCATTCTCCTACCCAAGTTCGGAAAATTATCATTCGTTACGAAAAAAAGGGGGATGAAAAACCGAGTGTTAGGGTAGTAGGCGCGTCCGGTTAGGGGTATGTCGGGTGGTCGGTGGTGGCACCGTTTCTACATGGACCCGACCTCCTCGGGCGTCTGCAATAGCAGCCAACCCAACCCAACGAACCCCTAGTAGCTGGGGGTGGCTCGTCGCTTCGCTTCGACAAACCGACGGGGCGCTCGATAGCGGGTACTGAATATACCTATACTTACGAATCTACGTTGTAGTACATTGAAGAGTATATGCCTAGCTTGTACCTACGAGTAGGTACGTAGGTAAATGCATGTATACATACATTCATGCATTCGCACAGATACATGAAAGTTATAAGCACGAAGATACGTATTCATCCACCCAGCTCGTTACACGGTGTATTTACGCCTTTTCTACCCTCATAAATATTAAGTGTACTATAAGTTTACGTATACGTCTACCTGTACCCACCTTACGCTCGCGTTAAACCGGAATGCCGAGAAATCTAAATGTCCGAGTAAAAAGGATCGAGAATTTAATTCGTACGATCTACCCCTGAAAACCTGCACACACGCACACGCGAGTGTACACACAACTTTTCACTGCTACTTGTGGCAGTTCCAAAATATAACTAGACATGTTTGGTCATTTTTTTTATTTCTTCCGTTTCGCTACGATATACTTTTCTTTCGCTGCTAATTCCTTTTTTCCCTTCCCAGCTAGACATGTTCGATATAGTTTTTTTCCGACTGAACATGTCTGAACAGTCTTCTTTCTTTCCCCAACTACAGCCATGTTTCATACAGTTTCTTCCCCAGCTAGACACGTTCTGCATTTTTTTTTCTCTCCTTCAACTAGACATGTTTTATACAGTAATCTCTTTTCTCCAGCTGGACATGTTCTGTACAATTTTTTTTTTTTTTTTCTTGCCCCCAACTATAAGACATGTTCAAATAATAGTTTTTCTTCCAAGTGAACATTTTTTAAGTAGTTTCATTCGGTTCTTTTTCCAACTGGACATGTTTGAACATTTTTTTCTTCCGCTAGACATGTTCATATGACTTTATTTTCAACCAGACCTGCGTTCGTTGTTTTTTTTTTTGTTGTTGTTCTGTTTTCTCACTAACTAGACATGTTTCATATACTTTCGATCTTCAACCAGACATGTTGTTTGTACTATTTTTACTCTCTATCTCTCTTTCCTTTATTGCTCACAGTATAGAGTGAGAATCTTTTTCCTTCTGACGTGTTCAAATACATATAATACCGCGGTGCAGGGTTGAGAGTTGCGTAATACGGTTTAGTTCACGTCTGGCAAATACTAAATTTAACTTATAGACTCACCCTGCCTTAGCTTTAGGTAGGTAGGTTCGTTTGTAGGTTGGTAGGATAGATAGGTAGGTACTTGATGTCTCTCCGATGTTTAGCGTACATGCCTACGTGGCTGATGGCTAATCTACCTAAATACATACATACACATAAGTATACGTATACATATACATACGCATATATATTACGCACGTTAAAATGTAAATACGTCGCGCGGTGGACACGTGATCGACCAAACATCCGCGATCTTTGACTCCTTTTGCTCGTTTACCTAAAAAAAAAAAAAAAAAAAGAAAAAAAAACTCTGAGATTGTTTAAAAATGTCAGAAATTTTTTCTTCTTTTTTTTTCCCCCCGAGAGAAAATGGTTTTCGGAGACGTCTATAAGGTCAGTTTAGGCGATTTCCATACGGCACAGTCTCTGAAAAGATATCGATGGCTTAGACTTCTTGAACATGTCTGAAATACGTCTTTTCGCTTTTCGACATGTTGGAGCAATCAATTCTCGGACTTTTGATCATTAGGCGTAGTTCTCTCTGCTAGGTATCAACAGGTGGATCACTCAGACGTCACGAAAATTTCTCAAGACGACTTTCGAGCGTCTTTAAAGACGCTCAGATGTCCTAAAAGGGTCTAAGACTCTTTCAAGATTACTTAAGTGTCTATAGACGTTCTAAAACTGTCTTAAAATGCTTCAAGACGTCTTGGACGTCTGAATATAACTTATGAATGTTCCAAGTCGTCTCCAAACTTCCAAAAAGTTTCTCAAGTCATTCTAAACGTCTATAGCCGTCTTACGAGTCGCTATATAAGGCTCAAAGTGTCTTAAGACGCGTTGAGTGCCTGACTTGATCCCACGAATCTTTTAATACGTTCTAAAATTGCCCAAGACGATTTTTGACCACCGTTTAAGAGGCTGTCCGGAAACTTGAAGAGGTGATGCATCTCGAGGACGTCTCTAATGCGTCTTCATTAGGTCAGGTTACGGAATTTCATTCCAAACGAATGCGTCTGCGATTCTGCGTGAATTTTCGAACTGAAAAAAATGGGTCTTGCATTACACGTCTGTTAGGCGACGACTATTTCAGTCGCATACAAGAAAAAGAAAAAAATAAATAAAAGATTCCGTAGACGTCTTTCAGACGACTTTTTTTCTTTCTTCTCTTCATCGCTCCGTTTCTCTTCACGTCTTTCCGTACGTAATCGTTTTACACGTACATATATATACGTATATATATATACGTCAATCAATCGGTCCTGCATAAATTGCACGCGCACTATATTAGCAGAAAAAAAATTTTACACTCAAGTTTCCGCCCACGTGCTACATATGTGCGTGTCGTAGATCTGCCATCGCGACTATATACCCACTACAGCGATCTTTATTTTTCACAACATCTGCAGAACCCCGGCTTCTCGGGTTCTCACCTCTTTCACTATTTTTTTCATTTTTTCATTTCTTCGATTCCCTTTCTCCCTTTTCTTCCATCTATTAATTTCGCAATAGGATAGGTACTACCTAAACCTAATTTTATTTCTCGAATTTATTCCATCGAGTTTTTGTCATATCCATGAGTCTGTCCAAGTCCAGATAGTCCAACTCTTTCCGCATGGCTCTGGGGGCCAGGCAAAGTGAGTGGTAGTCAGTCCGGCGTCGCGACGCGCGGCTCCGGACAAAAATATACACACCCAAAGCTAATTCCCTACACCAACACATAATCCCGGTTTAAAATCACTACAGACTCGGGACAAACCCAACTAACAACCAACACACACACATCGCCGAGAGCCAAGCGCTATTTCAGGATGCCCAGCCGCAGTATGCCACGCACAGGGCCGTAACTCGCCAATACCGAACCCGCCCTTCACTCGTTTGACAAACGATATACGTTGAAGAAAGAATTTGAATAAAAAATAAAGAAAGAAAAAAAAATGTGTATATTTTGTTTTGGTCCATATTTTCGATTTTTTAATTTTTTTTTTTTTTTTACTTTTTACCGATTTCTTGAGTAATTGACGCGATCGTTACCTCCCTAGGAACATACCAGGGTCAATGGCTCCGGGGAATGCGACACGGTTACGGGGTCAGGGCCAGTGCACCCTTTGGTCTTGCCTCGCATTACAAACCTCCTAAACAAGTGAGGGCATCGTTAACGTCGTTAAGAAGTGCCGATGGCGGACCAGCGCCCCCAGCGCCAACCCCTGAACCCACCGATCGTCGTGATAGACGAGTCGATGACAGCCGGGGTGGATTCGTCCTTAAAGCAAGGAGCGACGATCCGCCAGCCAGGCGGAAAAGCCTGACCGAGAAATCGGGACTTAAAAAAGGAATACTATCGGTATGAGAAGAGATCTAACGAAAATAGGAATTCGGAATTTCGGATGTTATTTTTATTTTCATTTTTTTAGGGCTTGAAAATCAGGAAACAGAGGAGCACCGGTGACCTTGAAAAACGGGGCACCGGGGGCAGCATCCGGAGCAATGCCAGTTCCGCATCTTGGATGTCGACGGAAAGTTCACAGAGTCAAGCATCAGCCTCTGTTCACACTGACAGCAACGCGTCGTTCGTCATCGAGGTAAGGTATTAGGATCCCCACTCATGTGGTTTGCGAATATAGTGAAATCCTTTCGAGGGTTGATTCCTTGTTCAAAACTGAAGCGAAAGTTCCTTTACAAGAATTTCGAGGGACCTTTGGTTATCGAGTTATGGAAGGTTTCCTATCGCGACATCTTTCATCTTATCTAGATGAAAAATGAATGGATCTTTTTTTGTCCGCTGATACTCTTTCGAGTGATAATCTTTCACGTTGCCTTTTAGCTTGTCCTGGACAATAAATGGTTCATCTTTTAGTTTATCTTCATCTAGATAACACTTCGAATTATCTTCTATCTGATACCAACCAAATAACGTTCTAACTTCTCGATTTTTCGTCCCAAAAAGTCGGAATCAAGTGACCCCTTATCTTGCCTAGATATTTTCTGGATCATATTTCATCTTATCTGAACAAAACCATCGCTTCACTGTCACTTTATCTTCATCTTAACGATCTCGGGTTATACACTCGTCAAATAAAGTAGTATCCCATCTTATTTATCATCATGGTAGTTCAGAATCAAATAATGTTTTATCTCATCTAGATAATCATTCCGTTATCTTTAATCTGGTGTAGATAAACTACAGATTTATTATCTCACCGGTCTGCTATCCGGTCAATACAATCCTTCCTGTCATCTAGATAAAAAAAATCTTTTTCGTCAAATCATCTTATCTAGATGAAAATTTTGTAATTTTTTTCACTCCTCATCTTTTGGTCGCCTTTCAGCCATTTCTGGTCCGATTTGAAAAAGAAAAATTGTTACAGGATGAGCAAATGGACGCCTCAGTGACGGAAACGTATCTCGGCGAGTGGAAGAACGACAGGCGAACAGGTTTCGGTATTTCGGAGCGAAGCGACGGTCTGAGGTACGAAGGCGAGTGGTTTAACAACCGAAAATACGGCTACGGTGTGACGACTTTTCGTGACGGGAACAAGGAGGAGGGAAAGTACAAGAACAACGTGTTGATAACGAGCCAGAAGAAGAAGCACCTCTTCCTGATAAGATCGGCAAAATTTCGGGAGCGGATCGAGGCGGCGGTGAACGCTGCTCAAAGGGCGAGTAAAATCGCATTGCAAAAGGCGGACATCGCAATATCGAGGACCGCGACGGCCAGAGGAAAGGCCGAGCTCGCTGATATCGCGGCTGAACATGCCAGAGAGGATTCGGACATCGCCCAGCACACGGCGAGACAGTTCGCTCCCGATTTCCGACAACCTGGACTCGAGAGGCTCAGGAATCGCGAAATACCGAAATACGTACCTCCGCCCCAAGATGCTGCACCGGCGAAGAGCATACTGCACAAGAATACGAGCCAGGAGCAAAGTTTCAGTCAACCAAATCAGACCCAAAATTCTTCGCCTGGTAACAAAATCCAGGATAACACAACCGCGACTAGTAGTCCTAGCCAGACGCTGACACAATCTATAACACAGTCCATGAGAAGAGCCAGCATGAAGCCGGCCCAGACGTTATTGAATAACCAAAATTCTCCTAACCAATTGCAAACGCAAATTGGCAATCAGACAATTGGGTATGGAACCGGTACCGGACAGAGTTATAACATCGTAGGTCAAAATCAGTTCCAAAATCAAACTGTACAAAGCCAGTTGAACGCTGCTCAGTCGAATACGCAGTATGGTCAGCAGCAGAATCAAATTCCAACGACGAATCAATTCCAGCAACAATTGTATGGACAGCAGAACCTTGTTACTCAAAGTCCTCCACTTCAGGGACAGCAATATTATCCCTCGCAGAATAACGGCGGCGCATCTGTAGGTAATCAATTCGGATTGCAGAACCAGGATCAAGTCGGTGAACAGTATCAGGTATACCAAACTAGCCAGGCATTTCAAAATCAGTATCAAAATCAGCTTCAAGGATTTTCTAATCAGCAGGTAATCAGTTTTTTTTTCTTGTTTTCTCGTGCGGATGATGATGATAGCTGTTGTCTTGTGTTACTTTATCACACCTCTCGTTTTTCGTGTCTTTATTTCCGTTTCACAAACGTCTGGGAAATTTTCGAACGACTTTATTTTATCCTTCGTGTTTCAGACGGCGATATCGTCGAACCAGTACAACACGTCGTCGCAAATGAACAACCAAGTCAACCAGATGAACCAAATGAATCAGATGAACCAAGTCAACCAATCCCAGAACCAGTACATGCCCAATTATCTTCAGCAACAACAACAGCAACAGCAACAACCAGGCCAACAACAGTACCAAATCGATGGTGGTATTTCACAGGATCAACAACGAGGTTCACAAACCACTGCTAGCATACGAAGGAACAGCAGGATTCTTAGCCCTCAGGATAGACCTGGGGCTGCACCGATTGGCCAGGCACTTAGCGACAGGTGAACATCTTCATTCTTAAACAGACTTCTCTTTTTTCTTTTCACTTTCATTTCTTTTTTTCTGTTGCCTTTGAAACTCTCGTTTCTTTTGTTCCTTGCTCGTTACTTCTCTTGTTCTTTTGTCTCTCCTCTTCTCATGTTTCTTTTTTTTTTTTTTTGTTGTTGTTGTTCCTTCTTTTACCTCTCTTGTTAACTTTTCGTTTCTCTTTTGTATTATTTTTGTTTCTGTTCTTCTTTTGCTCCGTGAATTTTTTTTTTTTTTATTGCTTCTTTCTCAAACTCATCGCTAAATATAATTCTCAAAATCATTTCCAAAGACTGGACCACTACAAACGACCACCTAGCAGAGACAGTTCCGTCGATCGATACGCGAGGGCACATTCGAGGTTGACTGGTTCCCGACAACCGTCAGTTGACAAGACGCTACCACCGCCACCCCAACAGCAGCACCAGCAACAACAACAGCACCAGCAGCAACACCAGCAAGAATCGATGGAAAGGTAATCCGTTAAAATACTGATAAAAAGAATAATATAAATCGTAAATTTGATCTTTTTTTTTTTTTTTCGTTTTTCTTTTCTCTTTCTCTTCTTTTCCAAAAAAAAATAAAAAATAAAAATAAATTAACGACAGATCGGTGAGAGGAGCGAGCACCTTCAGATCGGCGACTCCTCTAAACGGATCGGCGATCGGCAGCGGCGCCGCGACGCCGGTTTACACCGTACCATCTCCGAGCCAATTCGAAGGAGCCCTTCTTCGTAACCGTGGATTGGGACAGGACATCCTGCCCAGTCCCGGGCAACCGAAACGGACGGAAAGCCTCTACGTTAGTCCTGCAAGAGGTTCAATCCCTTCGGGCGGCGGGGGTGGGGGTGGCGGCGGAGGCGGAGGACCGAAGGTGAGTCTTGATAGAAAATTGTACTTTTTCGCTATTTTTTGGTTTATTTGAAAAAAAAAAAAAAAGGTTAATGATATGAAAGAACCTTATCTTTCTTCTTCTTCTTCTTCTTCTTTATCGTTGATTGTGGTTTTTTGAGTTTTCACTTCTTTCTTATTCCCCTTCACATTTATTCGTAATGTTTTCCTAAATTTATCCAGACAAACGCGAACGAAAAGAAAAAAACAAAATACAAAATAATTATAATCGATCGAGGAAACATAAAATATTTAGAAAAATATTTTCTATAATTCAAGGGTGCCACGCGAAAATCGACTGGGCCAACCATTGATTTGTTATTCAAAAATGCGTTTCTCGAAACGTAAAAATCGTATCTTCGTCGTGTTTTTTTGTTTCTTTTTTTTGTTTTTTATCAACGAAATCAATTTTTGCGCTCCTCTACCATCGGACAGTATTTAGCGATCAACGTAGAACCCTTTGAGTATCGTTTTCAGACTTCAGGCATTCAATTAGTCACACGTTCTATCATACTAATGAATTTTTCAATCCGAAATCTTATTTTTGGTTCTTTTTCTTTGTTGTTTTTTTGTTTCTTTTTTCATCGATCGGAAGATTCTGGCTCAAAGCCCTCGATTTTGTTGTTATCAGACACTTAGGTAATAATAAATAATAATGAATAAAATAATAAATAAAAGTCGCGGTTTATTTATTTATGGTTTTTTATTTTCTAATTTTTCACATATAGTATATACAATAATCCTTTATGTAATTATCTTTGTACCTTTGTATATATATATATACATCTCTAGTCAATTCTTAGTTTAGTTTAGTTTAAATTAGTTTAGTTTATAGTTTAGTTTAGTTTAGTTTAGTTTAGTACGTCAATTTTCTTCTCCATTTTTTTTCTTCGTTCGTTTGTTCGTTTGTTCGTTTGTTTTTGTTTTTGTTTTTTTTTTTTCTTCTTCTCTGTTCTTTGCTCTCATTTGAATTGTAACTATTTGTGGCGTTTTGTGATGTGTTCTGTGCATGCGAACCAAGGATTTGAACAGGACGGTCCCCACCTACACCACCGCAACCACTACGGGGCGCGCAACCCTCTGAGTATAAGTATATATGTATACTAAAATGAATATGATATATGATATGGTAGACGAAAAAAAAAAAAAAACGTACCTATGTACAGTATGATTTGAAGTATACTATATAGACCCAGGCGAAGATATATTTGGAATTGATTTTGACTATATATATATATATAATATATATAAATATGAAATGTCGTTAAGAACGATATAGAGACTATTTTTATTCTAGTCGAAAATAATTATATTCAAAATTTTCATTGATATTGAGAAAAAATGAATTTTCAAAATCGAAAATGAATGACGAAATTTTTTTTTATTTTTTTTTTTTTTTTTTTTTGCACTCGTTAAACCGAGATCGGATGGTTTTTTGACCGATTGGAAAGAAGAAAAAAAAACATTTGACTGAAAAAGAAAAATAATTGCGATCGAGAGGAATTGATAGAAAATTCGAGAACCGTACGAGAAAAAAATAAATAAACAAAAAAAAATCTTCGATGCTTGACTGATTGAAGAACGACGGAAGATTGTCGGGTGACTCGTTCCGGTTGAAATCCCTGCGATACGAAAAGAAAAATGAAAAAAAAAAAAAAGAAAAAAAAAATGAAAAGAAGTCGATAGAAAAAAATTGATAGAATATATATATATATAATATGTATAATGATGTCGAGTAGTATCGTACTAATTGAATAGAGAGAGAGAGAGAGAAGAAAAATCGTGTTAGTGAAATCGTATTGAAAACAAAAATAAAATAAAAAAAAACAAAAAAAAAATTGGTAGTACCGTAAAACTGTAACCGTTGTTTTGACTGTTGTTGTTATTGCTGTTGTTGTTATACTGTTCCTAGTTTATCAAATAATTTACAGCTCATTTCGCAGGATTCCACCCATATATATATATATATATATAAATATATATACCTATATAATAAATACATTATATATATATATATATATATTATATATGTATGACTATATAATATATAAATTTATTATTGTTCGATATAAATTATACAAGATATATAAATATATATATATATATATGTATATATATATATACCAGCATAGAAAGTATATATATATATATTTATAATAATAATACATAAATATAGGTATATAAACCAAGCCGAGCCCAGAAAAATTCTATTTGTATAGTAGTGTAACTGCTTGATTATCACGCTTCTTGATGGTTTTTTTTTTTTTTTTTTTTTTTTTTTCATTTCTTATATATATAAATTTAGAAATTTTCTTGTTTTTTTATTTTTTCGTTTTTTTTCTTGTTTTTTTTTTTTTTTTTTCTTTCTACCTGACTATATTCATATATTTAGGTATTTAGATGAACTGATCGTACCTATATATACCTATTAATAATAGTATATAATAATATTATATTGATATAACCGCAGCTGACCATTTTGAGAACAATAATAACGAATTAAAATTAATCATATACCTATATATATATATAGTATATGTATACTATATACTATATAATACATACGTGAATAAATAGTTCCTTAACATATACTATTATATAATAATAATAATAATAATAATAACAATAATAATAGCCGCTATAAACTCGAAGAAATGAGAGAAGAGACGGAAGAAAGAGAAAGAAATTAGGGAAAAAAATTTATTTATCATACAGGAGAAAAAAAGATTATAATAGAATAAAGATAAATAATAGTTGATTGAGAAAAAAATAAATAAATATAAAAATAAAAAAACTAATAGAGAGAGAAAGAGAGAGAGAGAGAGAGAGAGAGAGAGAACAGAAGAAGCCCTCCATTTATTTTCCGAATACGAAATACTAAGCCAAAAATAAAATAAGAAATTATATTATTTATATGTATATATAATATACTATACTATACATGAATACATGAATAGACCCAATATTGAAAATTTGATCGGTTAATTCTTAACGTTTGTCGGGAGGTCAACTGTATCGAAATTCTGTTTTTTCATCAATTTCAAACGATACATATACCGTATACCTATTATCGAATTGAGTCTGATCACCCGATGGCGTACGGAAAGTGAAAATATTTTTCTGTAATCCCCGCGTATTAAAAATGATAAAACTACCTCATTCATGTAGCGACATATACCTACGATAGATGAAATACAGAATCCGGGGTCGAATAATCGATTCTTCGACCCGAAACCGAGTATTAATGAGATATCGGGAATTTTTAAAACAAAACTCGTCAGTTAAATACATACAAGATTTGATGGTAAACATAACGAACTGTTAATCCATGATTCTGAAAATTGACGCGTCCTGAGCTACTCAAATTTTAGTACAACGTTCAGACACCTAGACCGGGTACCCCAAAGGCGTTGCGATAGCATCTAAGAGTCGATCCAGCGGAAAATGAATTTTAAAACTAAGGGTAGCCGGTGAAATACACGATTTGGGGTTGAACAATCGATTCCTCGTCTCAAAACTCAGCTATACCGTAATATTCGGTAATATAACAGAAAATAAATCGATGTACCGATCAAAAGGAAAAAAGAAAATAAAAATTGAATCCAATATTATAGTATGATGTACCAAATTTATTTTACGATGAATTTTTCTTTGCTAGCAACGAAGTCGGATATATTAGCTGCGGCGAATTTAGTTATGCAAAATAATTATATACCTCGTACATTATATGTTTACTGTATTTAACAAGGATTTACTAATTATCTAATTACATCAGTTTGCAAGGCATCGCAGCGGAGTATAAAAAAAAGTTATATTGTTCTTATATATTATATATTATATATTATTGTCGAAAAGATTTAAAAAAAAAAAATATATATATATATGTGAGAAGGGGTTGCGCGGTGTGGTGCGGCGGGGACGCCTGAACCGATAAAATTATATAAATCACACATACACATACCTATACAGTTTTTCACTTTAACATTTTTTCGTTTTTTTGCTTCGTTTCATTGCTAATAATTTAATTGTGCTTTTTATTAATTTTTTTCTCCTCGTTGTTGTCTCAGAAATAAATGAATCAACTGATTTATTAATTTTTTATCACTTTTTTGAATTAACTACTTTCGTTATTAGTTTTTAATATTTTTATTAGTTCCTATATACTGTCACACACGCACCTTAATTTGTACCAGCAATCTCTCTATGTACTATTTACATAATATAGAAATTCTAATGTATCTAATATACGAACCCCCTGAACTCCACACCGCTTATCTCCTTTTCATGTTTAATTAACAAAGATCTTATTTTTCTAACGCATGCTTCAATATATCTATATATACTATATAAATGTATATTGTAACTAATTATTTATACGTATACATACGACCTTTATTATTCTATATGTATATTTACCTGTAGCTACAATAATTATTATAATATACATACCGAGGGGAATAATTCGGTGGTGAGAAAATAAATTAGAAAAATATGTTTCCTTCTCGACGATTTACCCCGAGTCTAAAAAAAATCTAAGAGTTTGCTGCATTCCATGTGAACTCCGTCACTCGAAATTTCAACACGGTCGACAATTTTTTTCTATATTTATTAAGCCACGATGAGTATTCGGTATTTTTTTCAAATTTTTAACTCTCATAGATCGCCAGATAGGATTTTTGAAATATTTAAAAGACTTTGAAATTCTTATTTTATGTAAAAATTTAAGCTTCCCCCTCTCTACGAATATACTCATAACGACTCGATGAATATGGAAAAGAATTTGGCGACATAATTGAAATTTCAAGTGGCTGAGTCCCCATGCGATGTCTGATAAACAGAATTTCATATATATATAGAAAAACATTAATATTTATATATGGAAGATATTAGTGTAAACGGGATTTGGCCGCAGGCGCCGCGACGCCCTGGCGGTGACTAATACCCCAAACTTCACATCGGGCGTCGAGCTATTTCGGCGGAAATAGTGGGGCAATCTATAATCTATTTCTGTGGCCCGGGCAGGGGCGGTCAGTTGGCGGACGAGGCTATGAGACAGGAGGCCCAGAGCTCCTCATCTCGAGAATTGAAAAAGATACAAGTCCGGTGAAAGGATTCGAGTGTAATCGATTATCTTTATTATGGGTTAATCATACACGCGTTTATTGTGCGAGAATATCGATACTCGAACTCGATTCGGATATTCAAATTTAAATTCAAATTCAAATTTTACCGCGCGCGCAACGGCTCCTTTGTCACGACAATATGCTGTGGTCCGACCCGGACGAGGAAGAGGAAGCTCTACTATGCAGCCCCGCATTGATGGCACGCAGGGCCTCGGAGTCCTGGATCGTTGCCCCACCTGTCGAGGTGATTTAAAATCAGCGAAAAACGGCTCTAACGGTGTTTCAACGGATTTTCAACCACTTAGGATGAGGAGAACCCAATAACGTGTAGCAATAACAAAAAAAAAAGAAGGGAAAAAATAACGAGGAATTAGAATCGTCCGGTTCCGGTAATACCGGAATTAGCAGCTGTTTAAATTAAGCGGTATTCTCCTCCCCGGATATTCAGTGCTTGGCAGACTTCCAATATTCGAGCCTGAAGTGATGGCCTTGCTTGTGATTGTGTGTATAACATATAGTCACGTATCCGCAATGTCGGAAATGAAAATATACACAATAATATTCCGCTTCCACAGGTTCTATTCTATTCTTCGCGAAAATCTCAGTCGAATTGTTCAAACGCGAAAATGGAGGCTCCAACGAGTAGCGAGTCAATCGCAGAGCGCGAGGCCCACTCCATCTGCCGGTGGCGTCCTGCGGCTGTACGACCGTTACTTTCAAACTTCGAATCTCTCTAATTCGGAATCTATTAGGCCCTCGAATTTTTCGTTCGGACAATTTTTTCTTGGTTTTTGATAAGGAATCCGGTTTTATCATCGCGGAAATGTTCTCATGATTATATATGGTTTTATACACAGATCTGAGTTTAATAAAAACGATTTTAAACCTCTCCAGGCGATGCCGGTTACCGCGATGCCTCTTCAACGTAAGAAATCTCTGCCGGATGTTGCTCAGGCCATACACCTTACCGCGAGTTCTCCCTTGTCCAGGGAAGAAGTCAGCGTTCTGAGCAGCGCTCGGCGCGAAGAAATACGGAGACAAATTGACGAGGGCGAGAGACTCAGGGCCAACCCTTTACTCTACCTCGTCAGCCCACAGGTCAAAGTGCGTAAAATAAATTTCGAATAGGTGAAAATCGATAAAAGTCTTGGGGAAAACTTTGAAATTGACGATATTTTAGAAAAATGTGAAAGAATTTTCGAAAAAACTTGTAAAATCGATAGAAAATCGAAGAAAGACACTTTTGAAACTTTCTAGAAGCCGTATTTCCAAAAATTTTTTACCAAAAAATTTGTTTTCATTTCTTGTTTATTTTTTAGGACTGGTTTTCTCGTCAGCAATTGGTGATGCTGGTGCTGTTCATCAACATATCTCTAGCCCTGATGTTCTTCAAGTTGTTAACGTAGCAGGCCGAAGAAATTTTAATTTTGGACCGCCTCAGCCCTCGAACGGCGAAATAATGAAAAAATAGAAGAAGATGAAGAATAGGAGAATGAAAATAAGAAGAAGATGAAGATGAAGAGAAAGAGGAATCGTTCCTAGACGCTAAAATACTATGAATTATGAGACATAGTATTAATAATAGCCAAAGAAGATTAAAAAAACAAAAAACAAAAAACAAAAAAAAACTGAAATAAATATTATACCTATGTACATAACTCGGAAATCGGAAATCGGAAATCCGCGGTCGAGAATCATAAGGTACGCGACTATTGTATTAATAAAGAAACACAAGAAAAAAAGAGAGAAAGAAAGAGAGAGAAAGCTAGATGAATGAAAAGATTTTGAAATTTTTCGAAATAAAGAGAGAGAGAGAGAGAATGAGTGAGCTATAGAGTAATTCGCGAGAGGCTCATATCTGCTCTTAAATACTTATGTATCATACTATTTTTACACTGACTATTTTAATAAATATAACCTACTATATCGAACCAGCTAGATACCCTACGTCTAGGTCTATATAGGACTATATACGATCGCGCACACCGAGATGATGAGTTTTTGTATTAAATGTGAAAGAAGAAGGGAGCGAGAGAGAGAGAGAGAGAGAGAGAGAAAGAAAGAAAGAAAGAAAGAAAATAGTAAAAAAAAAAAAAAAAACAATAACGGTACGAGAGAGGAATAGAAAAAAAATGGGGTGAATTGGGAAAAGAAAACAAGAAAAAAAAAAAAAGAAAAACAAATGAAGATACAGAAGAGAATCTAGAAGAAGTGAATCATAAATAAATTTGAGAGAAAAAATGAACAAAAAATAAAGAATAAAAAACAAAACAATTATGTACATATTATAGGTAGCTAATATACCTGTAATAAGGTAAATCGACTCGATATATATGTATACAAAACGCGGCAATTATACGTAACGAAATATAATTACCGATTAATAAATATAATTAATTGTTTATCAATTATTATTATTATTATTATTATTAATATTATTATTATTATTATTATTACACGTACATACATACATCGTAAATAATTTATTGAATATACATACATTTACTATGAGTTATGAAGAGAGAAAGAAAGAAAGAAAGAAAGAAAAAAAATATCATGTCATATTTTAATAACTATTACATGCACTTTAATATGTAACAGTGTGTATCATAAAGAATTACGACTACCCTATACAGAGAAAAACGAGAGAAAAAAAAAAAACACAAAAAAAAACAAAAAAAAACGAAAAATATCCATTGAATATAGAACCAACAATTTTTCTAAAAACACATATATACACGATATATGCATATACGTACTACTTACGTCCTGCACGGGATATATTGTTATGCAACAAGAACAAGCTGTGCAGGTACAGTTGAAACTTTGTTTTCGCTTAAAGCCTGTCTAATTTGAAATGAAAAATATCGAATTTTGGAATTTTCTTGTCGTGCAATCACCGGGGAATCGGATAATGCCGGAATTTTTATCGATTCTAAACTCGGCCGGTGAATTTGAACGGGCTGAAGTTGCGAGGTGGTGAATAATCTCGCGGCCATATTGTTTCCCTGCCAACGTGTGGTATTAGCGGCAATTATCTTTGCTGCATAAATACCGAAATACATATACATATTTATATACCTATATATATATATATTTATATATGTATGTATATATCCTTCGTCTTTAACAAATTATTATTTATAAAGATAATTGATGATTAATTATCTTCAGCACAATAAATCTACGAACTGTGTATAATATTGTGAAAAGAAAAAAAAAAAAAAACAATAAAAAAAAGAAAATAAAATGGAAAATATATATATATAAATGATGGATGGATGAAAAATGTTCTTTTTCCGATATATTATATTATATACATGTGTATAATAAAGAAAAAAAAAGAAGAGAAAAAAAAATGAAAGAAAAAGATCCAGGCATATCAATATGACAATTGATCAGTGATTATTACTTTATATTAATTATTATATAAAATACGTTTGAAAAGGGAATCAACGATCTTTAATACAACAATAACAATAACAATAATAATAATAATATTGAATCCAATATATATATAACCTATAAAATATTGAAGAAAAAAGTAAATAAATTCTTGATAATTAATTTCGCTTAATACGTATAGTATATACGTTATTGCAGCACAGGAGCGCAGTAGCAGCCTGCAGTAGCAGCATGAGAAGGAGGATAATATAATATGATCTCAGATCCGTTATATTATACGCCGTGTGCCTTGCAGTAAGCCTTCGACCATATATATATACATATATTAGAGTGATCTTTAAAAAGGTGATTTAAAAAAATGTTAAAGTCCACCTTTCAGTCGGTTCTAAATACAGAAAAAATGAATCACCCTTTTAAGGACCACCCTAATATACAGAGAGGTTCACTGGAAACTTGCCACGCCCTATGGTAGGCAACTCGTGTTCTTGCGAAATTGACAACGGTGTCGTACGAACATCCATAGAACAGCCACGGAATGACATCTACCGCCACATTACCATGGCGTTGTCATTTTCTCTAAAACACGAGTTGCCTATCATAGGGCGTGGCAGGTTTCCAGTAAACCTTTCTACATATATATGTGAACATAATATGAATTATCAATGATCATTATTATTGAAAATATTTATTATTCATTGACCATAGATTATAGATGAGATTTTTCTACTACATACATGCATACATATATATATATATATCTATATATTATATATATATACTTCGGATTTGCATATTTGTTATTATCATCATTATTAGCGAAAAATATCAAAATTACTGTATAATCAATTTTATAATTTTTTTTTCTTGTTTGTTTTTTCTGTCCCCATATCTTTCTAATCCATATATTTCAAATTAAATGATATATCCGTACATATGCATACAATAATAATGATAATGCAATTTTTTCTTTTTTTTTTTTTTAGGATATTATATAAATAAATGAATAGATTATTAAAATGAACAGAAATATTTTCCCTGTCATATCGTATATATATTTAACATATTATATTATATGTATATACATATAATACAGCCATCTATAATATTCATTTATATAGTATATGTAAGATGATATACATATACGCGATTTATTGATTGATTCCTAATTATCAGCGACCAAATTAGGGTATAATATATACATATATATTATATATACACATTGATGATAATATAGGCAACTGCAGCAGATGATATATGATTATATATCGCATCGTGGGGTTAACGAGGGGATGAAACAGGGTGAAGATTAAAATAAATCGCGTAGAACGCGTTATACTATACAGTTAGAAGAAAATAATGATGTAATAAAAGAATTAACAAAATAAATTTGAAAAAGGAGAAGAAGAAGAAGAAGAAGATATGAAGAAGAAGAAGGGAAGATATTTGAAAGATAAAATTGATCAAAAACCGTTACGTATATCTATATAAATTAACACCCAATATATTGTATTATTATATATATAAATATCTATCATTTTACCTTTATTATACAAATTTATTAATTATTATATTATACCTTATATTAATATCATAGAAATATATTATTATTCGCCCAACATGCCTTCATATGCTATACATATACTCATAATTCATGTAATAATAACAATAATATATAATTAATAAATAATAATAATATACACGCACATGATCCACATAATACTACATTTTTACGTATTTACAATATAAATATACTATATATATATATATTGAGATATATGTATATGTATATATACAATATACCAGAATTATTAATTTATCAAATTTATTATAAATATCAATGTTAATAATAATTAGTAACAATTAATTATTAAACTCCTGCTATACATATATATATATATATATACCTATACTATATTGTTGAATACATTTTTATTACACGTACTATATATATATGTATACTATATAATATACTGTATAAATTTACAAATTATGATCATTATTATTATTATTACTATTATTATTATTAATTTTATTATTATTACGGCTTATATATTTACTATCTATCAACAATAATGACAATGATCATATGGTTAAATAATAATTTATTACGTATTATATTATCATATAGATTATATTCACATATTATACATACATACCTATAATATATATACTATGCGTAGGTGTAGGTAATTACATTAAGTTGTTATCCCTTGAATATTATTATTATCATTATTATTATTATTATTATTATTATTAATTATCAATTAATGATATCATCTAGCTGAGCAGAAAGAAGAAGAGTCTAGATAAAAAATAAATATAGATCGAATTTGGAGCTATAGTTCCATTATTATTGTTGTTTAATTGTTGATTTTCTAAAGACTTATACGTATTAGTAATACATGTATCGAACCATTAACGTACTGATTAACAATGGTAATACATATTTTTAATTAATAAATTAGAAAACTATTGAAATCTCTCCACGTAGTATTCGATAATTAACGTTTTGAAAGACATCGCTGTAACTCGAGTTGCCTGTGAAGAGGCGTACGTAATTTCTTAATTTTTTAAACTAGAGGGCAGTAGCTGTCGCAAAAATGGCACAACATAACATAATATACGACATAATTAAGTAGATTTTTATTTCATTTCCCGTTCACGTTTTACGTATACATTCGTGTATTTTATAAGCGTTCTGCGTTCTGATATAGAAACGATTTATTAAAAATATTTGTTTTTAGTGTAAAATCTGAGAATGAGAAATGAAAATGATGAACGTTGATGCGATTTTTATCGAAAAAATATCGATACATAAGGTGAATGAATAAATGATAACGACGACTTAAGCGTATGGTATATACTGCTGCAGGGGACGGATAACCGCTCGCTTGTTGTACAGGTATATACCTACTACGTCCTGGTTTTACTCTTTGTACTTGGTATACGCTATACCCCGATCAATAGTTATACCCTACACACCGAGAAGCCACACGTGAATGAAGGATTAGACCGCGCAGGGGCAAAGCCCTCGCTTGAACCAGATACGCGGAAGTGGAATATAGAAGCAGGCTCGTTGTGGTTCTGTATATACATATAGGTATAATACACATATGTATACCTATATTATATATAACGTAATAATCGAATAAAAATATCGGAGGATTAGAAATACACGCGAAAAAAGTTGCGAGATAAGAAAATAAAGGTGGAAGGAATTATCGTCGTACTATCCGATTGTCAAAAAGTATATTTCCAGGCGGATATAGTTGTTCGATTTCCTTTTACTTTCGATGATCCAATAAATAGAATTGGATTAATTAATAATCGCTGTGTTGGTATATGGAAAATTAGTAAATAGTTAATGAATCATATATCGAGAGATATACTTATGTGTGAAATAGAAATTTGAAGAAAAAAAAAAAAAAAAAAAAAGAAAGATATCGTGAGAGAATAGAAATTCAAAGTGGCTGCAGAGTTCAGATGAAATATTGCCTCATACACAATCCGTTGAACGTAACCTTTATAGCTAGCCGCAACCGCAAGATATCATCGCCGCAATATAATGATAAGGAAAATGAGAATGAGATAAAAATAAGGAATAGAAAGATTAGGAGAATAATACAGAAAAGGTATTCAGACATTCCAAAAATTATGCAGATTTTTTTTTTTTCTTTTTTGGTTTTTTAATATTCGTCCCAATTTTTTTTTAAATACAGTTTGAAGATGTTTCGCTTCATTCGTCATTTCTTTTGGCACGAGATATCATTAGACGATCTTAAATCTTTATTTTAGCAGAGATAACTGTTTCCTTATTACAAATATCATCTTTTTTACATATCGAATCATATCTATAGTTACGCTGAAACCGAGAAAGAGAATAATCAATCGTGCCTTTTCGTTGAATTCCTAATCTTCTTAAAAAAGAAAAAAGATTCACGATCATATTACTGGAATTAAAAAAGTTTCTCTACGTCTGAGAGTCGAATTATCGATAAAAGGAGTAAAATTTAAACAGGACAAGTCACTGCCAATGAAAGACGATTATCAAGAAAATTGACTCAGCCGGTTTCAGTTGAACACCCTTGATACATCGTCTCCTCTAACGATGAAGCGCAGTAGCTCCTGATACGTGTGGTATAGTTGAATAAACGCACTCGCTTAGTATTTTTTTTCTAGAAGGCTGTGGGCACCGGTGACGGCAGAGATCGGAAACAAGTGGAGTGAACGGTTCCACGCAGCTACTGGCTCAAAATCCCGCGTCTACACGTGCGTATTTAAATGACCTTGGCGTGGCACGTGGGACGTGCGTGCGGGCACAAACTTTGCAACGTTTTCGCCAGATGCCCTTCCCATGTATCGCACCGTATCTAACCACAAACATACAATGTACACACGTATTACATACACACGCATGTACAGATCTCGAGACCTTCGAGCGGCGTAGCGAAAGCTAATATTATTGTCTGTACATGTGTGTGTATACGTATGTATACGTATGTACGATCGTCTGCGCAGAGCTGGTTGTCCGCACGTTGACCGGCTTGGCTGGTACTAAACCATGAGTAATGGATCATCGATAGGCACTGCTACGCTGGTCCAATGCTAAATTTCTTAAATAAAATTATCATCGAATGTTTGGTGTTATTACTTATCATTTATATTGTTTAGGTGTCTCTTGAAACCCTTGAAATTCTTTTCCCTGAAACTCGAGACTACCTGGAACCCTGAACAGTCCTAATCTTCTATCGTCATAAAACCACTGAGACTCCCTGAAGTCCAGTGAGCAGTCCGCCACTTCATTACTCATTTCCTGCACGTTGGCTGTAATCTCGAAACTCATCCCTCGAACAATTTACACTTGGTTCCTCGCAGCTACGACTTCCACTAGCCTTCTTACGATCAGTTAGACTCTAAGATGTACAATCTACTCTTAAACTTTCGTCAAGAACCGACGAAAATATTCTCAGAAAAGATTTTGTATCGCGGACTTCGACCCGATCATTTTCGCTACTACTTACTACTGTAGCAGACGTCATTAACCTTAAACACTAGACTGGAGACACGACACGTTTTCAACATATTAATTCCAGCTCATTAATTGTTTTATAATGTGTCTGTGTCTGAATAGGTAACGGAAACGTTATACATAGGTAGTACATGCGACTGTAATGGTGTACTTAGTGCAATGTTGACTAAGACCGTTGGGAAAGCCGTTAGAACTTTGAAATTCAAATATCAGATAAGATAATTGGAAATTATATGTATAGCACACACGATACCGGTATCAGTCGCACCCAAAATATGCAACCGAGGGTACATCTCGGTTTAAGTTGGCATTACCTAGTCGAAATCTGGCTTATCAGCCCCCCGGAGGGAGGGGGATATTTGCAGAGAAATCGTTTATGCATTTTACGGTTATGTTAATTGACTTTTCGACAGATGGAGCGACACGAGCTTCGCTAGTTTTGTCTAGGGTATTGCCAACTTAAAAACTACCCTCGGTTGCTTATTTTGGGTGCGCCTGATACCGGTATCGTGTGTGTACATATTATATGGGTGGTATTCGAATGCTTGACAACGAATATACACAAAGAAATAAATATCGAGCGTGATGTATTACGGGGGATACAAATGAGACGAACAAACAGTGAAAACTATTGATTTTGAAAGATGGATAGATCGAAAACATACAAAAATAGTGTTTTAATATTAGGAATAATTAGCACAGAGATTATCATATGAAATTTGGCAACCCGCCTTACAAACGAAGGTGAAAATTTCAACCGCAAGGTGGCGACAGGATCTAGAAACTCTGACTTTCTGATTGGCGTTTTAGGAGCCCCTGAACAGCAAGCAGCAAGCAGCGAGCAGCTGATATGCGCAAAATCAGTAACATAGTAAACGTCTTGTTGTGTAGTGCGTGCGTCGTATCTACGACTACGAGAAATGACGTATCTTCTCTTTAAACGAAAATAAATAAAGAAATAAATCGATGAATAAATAAACCCGTCGAAACTGAACGGTGAATATTTATAGTCGTCGCAGTATTGTAATAAACAAAGAATAACGACATTAATAATAATAATTATTCATCCCAAATATAGTATTGGCCTGTTTATTATTAGTCTAGTTATTTGTTTGTTTATTATTATTCCTCTAAGGTAAGGGAATTACTGCAGTGAATTTCTTTATCGGTTTCTTTTCCTTTCTCTCTCTTCCTACTCGTCGTCGCCGACTCACGTCAGCCTCAACTCCCACCAGTGGACTCGGTGCGACCAGTTCGTTCGCCAACTAAACCTATGTGTGAGAGAGTGACCTGTGTAAACAGCTGCTCGTCTCTCCTACCTACCTACCAACGAACCTATGTAGTTCGTACTTCGTTGGCTGGTTGCCAGTCGAGAAGAAACCGAACTCTGTAAGACAGTGACTACGAGCGAGTGCGACGTTGGGTTCCGTGTTGCGCTGCTGGGACTCGCGAGCAGTTATTGTTCTCAGTTCTGTGCTGTGCTTCGCTCCGCTTGCTGTGAGCAAGCAAGTGCGTCTCGTCGTCGTCGTCCATCGAAAAAGACATTAAAGCAAGTAATAGTTTCACAGTGACGCGGCGAACTACTACCTGAAGCCAAGAGGCTATACAAATATAAGATAACTAACTTATTCGTCGTTGTAATATCGGGATAAATACACAATAATATTTATACAAATACACGATACTTTTTTGTTATTCGCTGCGTATTTTATTAGTGCGAAGAACTGAGCGATCGGGAACATAATAAATACATCATTATCATCGTCTACTTATTCTGTTGTGGTGGTATATCATATATCTTGGTATTCGCAAAGAATCAACAGACGGAGAAAAAGTATTAACGAGAAACATAAAATAAAACCCAGGACGGTACTGGTGCTCCGCTCTCTTTGTCCTGGCACCTACGTCCTAACAACATACATATATACATATATACAGTACAGTGTGCAGTAGTCAAGCTCTCTGTTCTGTTCTGTGTTGCGCATCGTTTATACGGTACTTTGCGCACCGTAGGTAACGAAGATATTTTTGTTTTGTTTTGTGTTTTGTTTACGATTCGTTAACGTTGAATTTTGGTTTTATTATTATTATAAAACACGGAAGGGTTAACGATAGAAAAGCAAAACAAACTCATCGTCGTGAAATAAGAAGAAGAAAAGAAGAAAAAAACGAAACGAAACGAAACAAAATAAAACACGAACTGTTTTAACTATCGAGAAATAGCGGGAACGCCTCACGCCAGTGTGTCTAGAGTTGTTGAACACGGATCTATAGTTACCGTATTATTATTAAACCCGTGAATCTAGAGAGGAAGAGAAAGATAGAACGACAATATACAACACCGAACGTAAGGAGTAGAAAGGAGAAGAAGAATAAGGATAATGATTGAGTTTAGTTATTGAAAAATATCTCCTCATCATATATGATAATTCTTCTTCACCTGCCAGTTTGCCACCGACTACGTAACGCCATTTCAGAAAATGAAATGCGAATAACTAATCGAATCGAGTTGAGCCGAGCTGCGAGTTGATTGCGAGTTCAATTCTATTATATTCAGTTCAGTTCAGTTCATCGTCACCCACCACAACTACAACTACCACTACCACTACCACTACCACTATTGCTGCTGCTGCTGCTGCTGCTGCTGCTGCTGCTGTTGGCTGTAGTAGTCTTCGGTACTGACGACACCAACGTTGGTGTGTTTTGTTTTCAAGAGCAGCTGATTACGGTTCCCGCGATCGTCTCCAGACTCCAGTGAACGTTGATACTAGTCGCCAGAAGAGAATCGGCCGCGTTAGTCATGTCGGTGTCGACTGCAGTCAGCGGAGTTTCATTATAGATTAACGCCTCATCCGTCGTCCTATTCGCGTGTAAACTACATACCTGTAAAATACTCTCTGTTTTTTTTTTTTTTTGTATTTTATTTCATGTACTACATACCTATCCGTTAAACGCCTTTATTAAATGTACATAATAACCGACGAATAGGTTATTATTTGCAATTAATAATAATAATAATAATAATAATACTGTATCATCGTACGTCGTTGCAATATGTTCTGTGTGTAAAGGGAAAAAAAAACAACAAGAAAAAGTGATATTTATTTATTTAATTATTTATTGTTTGTTCATTTTCTTTCTTTCCATCCTCACATCATTTTTATTATTACAAAGGAAGAAAAACCAGTGTGCCGATATATGTATACATATACGCTGCAATGTGGGGATAAAAAAATATAAATTATCTATCGGAATAATAATAATAATAATAATAATAATACTATTAAAGGCACAATAATGAACGAGAAGTGATAAAAAAATAAGAAGAGGGACTGACTAGTTGGAGCTACGACACAACTTATAGCCGCTGATGAGATCATAGATCCTACTACAATGGTGGTTCTCTCTTTTTCATTGTGATCAGTTTTTAGTTCCTCTTTGTCTACACGGGGATATGAAGACCTTGACGATACGTTTTGGTTCTATCGAAATATTCCTATCATATGTATGTATATCATACCCACGTGTCTACCTGTCGAGTGATATAATCACAATAAAGTTATGACTTAACGAGATTTAAATCTACGATAATAACAATAAATTTAGCAACAACAACGATTCTAATAACGTTTCCTTTTCATTTCGAATTGCGTAACAGCAGAATGAATATGTAACAACGATAACTAAAACAATAACTTTAAACTAAACGTCAAAGATCGATAAAGATAGTGTGTGGATGAAAAAGAGTGTATCACTAAAGAAGAAAAGGATCGCCTCGCTGCACCTCCAACTGTAATTGATTCTTTGTTTTATTCCTTCACACTCTAGCAGTGATTATGGCCAGCTGATCGTTCGAGGCGCGTCATTGCTTGTAACATATCGAGGTATACATCGGTACACACATATCTGTACGATTGCTGTTTACTGCTTGGTGGATATGTGTGCGTTATACCTGGCGGTCTAAAGACTAAAGTCAACCAAGGGAGGGAGAAGTAACGAGTGGTAGGAGGAGTTTGAGTTAGAGTTGAACTGCGAGTCAGAACTTGTTTGACAATCTCCTCATACACACTTGTAAACTACAAGTGTAACGATATTAGCCTCATCAGCGTTTACAAACAGAGAATCACTCGCACAGAGTTTGAGGAAATTAAAAGTGAAGAAATGAATCGAGGAAGGAAGGAAGGAAGGAAGTAAGTGTGAGTAGTTTGTGACGTTTATCGAGAAAACACTGAAGGATAGTAAACATATATGAATAAATATAGATACAACGGATTCGCTATTTTGAGTTCATCGATATACATAAGTAGACTGATACTGTAATTCGTCATCGCAATGTCGTCATCCGAATTTAACCGATAGAATTGATATACTATATGCGTGTAATGATGACTGTGACGAAACAAAAGAACAACAACAACAACAAGGGATACAGAAATTGATGGATGAAATATTATCTTGTGGAGTTAACGAGTATATGCATCGATATAAGGAATCAAATTGATATATTATAACAAAATAAGTTGGAGAAAAAGAAGAAGAGGAAAAAGTGAAGAAAATAAAGCGAAAGTACAGCAGATAGAGTAGAGCATTAAGAAACACACACGCGCGATCACACATGCGTATATTAATATACGTTGTAATAAGAGAGTTTCGATTTCTGTTGATCAATGAATAACAGGACAGCGGGGGCCGGCCTCGCGGTATGTCAAGAGCGCGGAGTTCGGCCCCAGTGCAGCTGACTAGTGGCCAGAAGATTTTATATTAATTTGATTGAATTAATTTTCGAACGAGTTTATACGTACATACATTCTGTTCCTAATTGTTAACTCCACGTTTCTATCACTACCGCTATTATTCTACCGCTATACTAATTCTGTAATATACATATAAACCGAAACAAGAAACCAGAAGAGGAAGAAGTCGTCTGGTAGTCTGGATCGCGATTTATGTACAAGGAACTAAAGTAAACTAAACTAAACTGAAGAAGATATATATATAAATATGTAAAAAGTATGAATGGAAGTGAATAACTGAAGAACGAAATATGATAGAGAATAGAAATAAATAAATAAATAAATAAATAAATAATAAACTAAACGCTAAGAAAGGATAACCGGATGCCGATCAGGTACTCGTCGAGCCCGAAAAATTTTACTACCTACTACCACTGCAGCTACTACACTATTCACTACCCTCCGCCACCAGACGAGAGACCAAACTTCTCTCACAGTCAGATACCTACAGCCGTTGCTTTTATTACTCGATTCCTGACCAACGAACGACGTTAAAATGTTGTACATATTTCACGTCGACACTGGTACCACCATCACCTTCGATATGAAGCTGGCGCTCGAGAGGTAATATTATTAATTAATGAATATTAATTATTATTAATTAATAATATTAATAACCATAATGATAATAATGACACTGAATGAATTTATACGTGGAAAAAAAGAGACACGTAGATTATTTCTTTGTTTCTGTTTGTGTTTTTTTTTTCGTCACTATTTCCAGGGGCTTTTTACTTATTTTGTTTTTTGTAATTTCCCTTTGTTATTGACTCCGTCACGCGAGGGCTCTCCGGCTCTTCGCCTGAGTGGACGCAATTAAATTACAGCTACACGCGTATTGTTATTATCATTATTGTTGTTTTTAGTATTTTTAACGTGAAATAAACGTAAATTATAGTAAGCATAAGAAATTGCCTGTAGCTGGTGTCATGGACACGTAGGAGGAATGATTTAGGAGATTCGACGATATGATAAACCAGCCCAAAATCGTCTTAAAAGAATCAAGACGATTTTATAGACGTCTTAGTAGCCATGAATACGTCTTAGAGACAATATTTTTCTAACAAACGTTTCGAAAAAAGAAATTAAGACGTCTTGGGGCCAGATGACCTGAAGAAAGATGTGAAAGATGTCTTAGAGAATAGAAATACGTTTGAAAAATGTCTTCAAGAGGTATTCATGGCTTCAGGACGTCTTCATATTTTCTTTAATACGTCTTAAAGTAAATAAATGCGCTTTAAAGGCGCCTAAAGGTTTAGAAACGCGTCTCATTATCGTATAAGTATCTAGAGTCAAGAAATGCACGTGGAAAAACGTTTTAATGCAGATAAATACGTCTCAAAGACATCCAGAAGGTCGAAATTCCGTTTCAAAGACGCGGAACCCTTCAAAGTCGTATTCGAAGTAAGAATTAAAGCGCTTCGAGGCGTGACTATTGTCTCAAAGTCAAAAGAAAACGGATGAATCACATCTAAAACACGACTTAGATACGAAAATCGCGATTCGAAGACATCTTGATGGAGACAACGGTCTGAAACACGTCTTTAGCCATTACAAAGCCACTTTTTAGACTACTTCTGGCTTCGGTGTCGGGTCTGAATTGCTTGGGAAGAACGTTGAACGAATGATAGCTGGTATCAACTGAAAAACGGAAAATTATGCTGCTTCAGTTTGGGCATAGCCAGTTTTTTTTAACTCCGATGAATAGATTCGCCCACAACGGTGGGAAAGCAAGATAACTAAAAGACCCGAATACCGAATATATAGAAATAGTCTATACAGAGATCAGAATAGATCCCATCTTGCGACAGACCTGTGGCCTATATTTATAGACTACAGGTGTTGGGGGGGAGGGAACAGACCTTTAAAGGAGTATCAAAAATCGAAATTCCTTTTCCCCCACGTAAAACGATTCATGCATTTGACTGTAATAAAGAAAAATACACCAATTCAGCAGTTCATTTATTATCGCAACGTAGTACAGACATGGGCTAATTAGATACCAGTAGTTATTATAATTATGATGATTCTACATAAAAATCTTATCACTGTCTAGATATACATACTGTATATTAATTTTTTTCAATCAACGTCCAAAGCCTGGTTAGGCTCGTGTCGCTAATCAGGTCAACAAGTCGCCCGGTTATCTGAAACGAGAGCAATAAGCTCTAGCCAACTAAACCAACGAGCTATGTAGCACTGGCTCTCCTCTTCTTATTCTTCATGTAGGTGGTAGTATTTGCGTTGCAAAATACAGGGCCAAGTGTACTTACAGAAATAGCTCCCTACTCTGTCCGGCGCATCGTTATGCAGCTGCGCGAGATAAAGGGGGATAAAGAATCCCTCTTTCTCCATAAGCACTATATTTAGCCAGAAAACTATTCCAAGCTTTTCCAGAGCTCGATACTATGAACACCTTCTCTTTTATCCCATCCAACAGCGTATCTCAGCTCAAGGAGGCCATAGAACGAGAATGCGGGGTCGCCGCTGCACAACAAGTCCTCCTTGTCAGTGGGGGAGAAAGTCTAGAGCCAAACACAAGGGTTTGCACTTACTCTGCCGGCACTGACACAAACCCCATATACCTGTTCAGCAAAACTTCCATAGAAAGTCACCAGCCCCCTGTTCCAAGCATCGACTACGGCTCAGGTGAGCTCAACTTTAGACCATTACAACTGACTATACCGTGTACAATTATGGCTAAACAACAATCTATGAGAGATTATCCCCTTCTTACTGCGGAGGAGAGTATTCTTTACAGTATTTTTAATATTAAAAATCTCCTTTAAACCGTTTTCATTAAGCTGTAACGATTATCAGCCATCGTGCAATGAATGTAACAACTCTCTGGCCTTTCGGTGACACTTGGTCTAACTTTTTTTTTCTCTCTATCTGCATCGAGCTCACGAATGATATCCAAGGAAGGATCGAACTTCTTCTTGATTTTGATATCCTAATTTACCCTATCGGAGAGAGAGTAATAATATTATGTTGACCCAGTTATGAGCGAGACGATAAAAGTGTTGGAAATAATACAAATATCTTTACTTTTATCTATTCCAATTGATTTATATAGGAGTTGTATGCTCTTTTGTTTGTAGAAGGTGTCTGTGTGGCTTCTAATCGCTGATATCAAATCCGGTGAACAGTAGAAACAGACTTAGGTATTCTAAACATTGCCAAACTTGAAGTTTGATAAGACATTCTGTGAATCATTTATTCTTATCCTCACATTTGAACTTACTAAGACTCAACTGATACTATGTCTGCGATCAGTCTGATGCAGTATATCTCAACTTTTAAAGATTGCAAGTTACAATTATTCAACTTTATTTCAGTCTAAAAATTAGAGTGCCCTTGTCTGTTCCTTTCCATAATATGCTCTCAACGCAATTTGCGATAGTCAAACAGCTTATCCGAGGTCAATTGTCCCTGCAGTTTCTTGCCCCCTTTTTTTTTTATCACAAATTGCGCTACGGAGTCAGATATTCAACTTTTTATGAAATAGATATCTTACATGGGTCTTAAAACTTATCGACAAGTCTGGAGTGATTCTATATTCGTTGCCATGAATTCGGATGTAGCTTCTAATTCATTCTTTGGGTTCTGTACACCGGAGTTATAGCATCTCACTCACAATTCATAAATGGTATTCATTCCTTGAATGCTTTGCTCAAAATAAACTGAAAAGAATAAATTCACGTGGCATATTACTACCGCAATCATTGATAATACTCATTCATCAAGTGCCAGTAGCTTTATCACTATTTGTAAACAGAATTTTTATGCTTACCTCAAGTGTTCATAAGTCTAAGGTCAAATGACGTAACTTGAATGTAACAAATCAGCCTCACTCACTTACGTAACTAAGAAGCCAATAAGTCGGTCGTCTGAAAGTTTTTCTCAATACTAAGTAGAGATAATTACTCTTAAAGCCTAGCCGGCAATTAATATCTCCACAATTAATCAATCTCCACAGACGTGGATCTCCAGGTTCAGATCGAGGCCTCTTTAACAATGCCTGCGACATACCAAACCGTTGTTACCAGAGCACAGCTGGGTCAGCAATGCTTTGTCTTAGCCCAAGAGCAGACCAGAATATGCGAGCGTTTGGTACACGATCAGCACTTACAGCAACAAGGCTGGGCTGCTGTCGTTGCAAATCTGGAAGACATCACACAGATGTTTCAGTCCAGGGCTGACCTCCTTCAGCAAAGTTTTACTCATTATTTAGCAGAGCGAACCCAGCACATTGATCTCCTAAACAAGTATGTCCTTTAATTTAGAGATTTGGACTGAACGGAGTTCTGGAAGTTAATCCCTCATATTTTTTTATCAGCTTCAACGAGGATCTAGAAATGCTTTCGAAAATCCCAATTCTCCCAGCCCTAAGAGCGCATGCCGAAGGTCTCCTGAGCCCCGAAGATCAGGAGAACCCGGATCTGACTACAGCCGCAAAGAACAGCGAAGCTTTGAGTCTGTTGAAGTGGATTTCCGCCAAGGACAATCAGAGCAGTTTAGAACAGGTCGCGGAGCAGTGTTCCAGGGGCTTGGAACAGTTCGATGAAAAAGTAATGGAGTCTTTGAAGGCTGAAGTCAGCGGGGCGGTTGAAGCAGCGAACAAGCAGGATATGAAGGAGATAAAGGGCCTTGGAGAGAGGCTCTTCGGATTAGAGCAGCTGATGTTTGAGACTAAGAAGCTTGTTCAAGAGCAGGGCGATCTGGCGCACGCTTTTCTACAGAATAAGAACCGGGCCAGCAACCTTGGAGACGCTAGTATACTCCCTGATCTGTGCGCCTCTCACAGAAAGCAGCTAATGTTTATGCTTCAGAACCACAATCACCTTCGGGACATAAGAAGAAGGTGCACTAAGGCCAAGGAGGAACTATCGGTGAATTTATACCATCGTTTGAAGTGGATAATGTACGTTGAAAACAAGATGATGGAGGTGGACGGAAAGTTGGTCATGTATCACGAGAGCCTTAAACGACTTAGGAGACACCTTGAAGTTCTTCAACAGATTCACCTTGCTCCAGAAATGTACATGAGCGCTGTCGCAGAGGTTGTTAGAAGGAGGACTTTTTCACAAGCTTTTCTTGTTTGGGCTAGCAATCTCGCTTGCCAACTGCTCACTGTACATAGCGAGGAACTTGCCAGGAGGAGGGATTTCCAGTCTAAATTCGAAGGACATTTTTTAAACACGCTTTTCCCTGGCCTGGAGGACACTCCTCCCTCTTTTGCCACTCAGGCACCATCGGTCTTCGATAGCTCTCTGCCTAAGGTACGTATTTCACCTTCAGTCAATTTATCCAGCAGATTAAAAGATCCGGAGTTGAAAATTCATTTCTAAAACCACCCAATAGTTAACTTCTGACGACATGGAATCGCTCAGAGAGACACTGCCCGATCTCGCGCTGATTGTTTCATCACCCGACCTGAATAGCATCACGCAATTCTTCCTCTCCAGAAGTTTGACCGAAGGCAGCTCCGAGGGTTGTGAGAAAGATAAAGAAGGTCAACAGACAGAGGAGGCTTCTAAGACCACGGAACCAAGGAGAGCTCCGCTACTTAGCGATCGGTAAGTCTCTTTGGCTCCAATATCAATTTTCAGGTTCTTGAGGAGTTCTGGAATGAAGAAGAGGCTTTTTGAAACTTAATTCTCCTGCTTTTAGGGGCGGTTTTGAATCCGAGACCGACACCGAGGAATTTGAAAAGATTAGTCAAGGGGGGACGGATATGAAGCGAGCTAATTCATTCGACTCAGAGTCTCGCCACCAGGATAAGAACAAGCAATCAGAGGTTGGTCCCTCCCAAAGTGTGACGTCCTTGTCTTCCGCATCATCTAACGCATCGCAAATTTCCGAAAATAATAAAAATATCATTACTAATACCATTGATCACGATCCAAGCGCTTCTTCTTCTTCGTTTGTTATTTCGCGTCCCACACCTGCTCCTTCATTAATCTGTTTTAATAATTCCCTTGTAAACCTTCATCACCATTCATCATCTTCCATTTCCTCAAATCATCGTCAGACTCTGCTTAGTCCTCTGGCAGAGTGTGCGGAGAACGGTGACCACTATCTTCTCCAAAATCCCAATTCTTTAAAAAATTCTTCCCCTATAAATAATCCTGCGGCGTGCGGCGGCGGGCAACAGTCTAGCAGCGCCGGGAGCAGT
Source organism: Tenthredo amoena (assembly GCA_963966615.1). NCBI lineage: Eukaryota > Metazoa > Arthropoda > Insecta > Hymenoptera > Tenthredinidae > Tenthredo > Tenthredo amoena. The sequence goes on along the minus strand of OZ016496.1, from coordinate 4,216,532 downwards.
CCCTCTTTGGGAAACGGAATGGAAACCGATTTCATGGGTACCGAATTTTATATGGATGAATCTTTGCCGAGCAGCCTCAGCGAACATCACGCTGATGCTCATCAACAGGCAATCGTTTCATTATTACAGGTACTTTATTACCTCACAACAAAATTCATGCATTTTCTATCTCTATCATTCAATATACTATTCATTCTCTCTGTAGGCATATCAGCAACATATCAACGGTCTTACGCCAAAACCGGTGTTTCGAGAATTTCGAAATCACCTCCCGAATTTACGATCTGGACAAATAGTTTCATATCTTAGCGAAAAATATCCAAAACAGCATTTCAAAGAGGAAAGATCAAGCTTTGATCTGCTCATTTGACATTTTTCTACAATTCTATTCCGCAGAGTTATTCAACTTCTCGCACATTTTATTCCTTCATGATTTTCGCTCTCTTTATCCGGTCTTGGCGTTAAACACCCTTCTCCATATATTATTAGATACATATTTCGTCTATTTATTTCTCGCTTCATTATAGTTGAACCATATTTTCCTCCATTAGGTACGTACCCTAGATCTTTAGCTATCTCTTGTGTTTGCTGTTTCTTTTCACTGTTATTATATTACTCGACATCTTTCATCACTATTATTATGCAACAATACAACTCACTTCGCTTACAACCATTGACTGATTATTTCTATTATTCCTGCATAGAAAAAAAACGAGTTTGAGTAATATTTCGTTAACAAATTAGTAAATTAATTATTGTTCGTTACCTGTGTGCTGGTATTTTAAGTTGTTTTGATTTTTCAGGATAATAGCTGCCGTCGCACCCAATTCCTCTTTCCCTATCTCTCTTATACAACATGTTATCCTATGTATACACACACTTGGGTCGTTAGCAAAACATATTACACTCAAATACCATAAATGTTTTCTAATACTTAAGGTCCCCTATTAAATAACGCTTACGTTTCATAAATTTGGCTTAATGATTTATCAAAAGTCCTGAAAGGGCGGCGATTCACTTAGCTTCAAGTCACTGTATGAAAGTTAAAGTTCTCAGACCAAAAAGCCTGCTGAAAAATCCCCGTAGCAATCATTCCGCCTCTGAAAACGGCCTTTTTCAGGAAAACCTTGGGAATACGCGCGAAGAAGTAGAGCGCTTGCGCTCTGTCCTTCGATGCATGAAATCAGTCGCAGGGGAAGCTCTCCTAGCTTTCCGTCAAGAGTTGTCCTCGATCAGAGAGCAAACGTCGGTCGATAAAGGTGGCTTGACGGAGCTCTCGCAGGGAGTTAAAAGGGCACTAGAACTCCACTCAAGGGAGTGCAACAGAACTTTGCGAGAAAGAGAGCAGGAGTTGACCGTTGATCATGAATTAGAAATGGCGGATTTGAAGAAGCTCATGCAGAGTAAAGAGGAAGAGATAAGATCCCTCAAGCAAACTATTCTTGAAAAGGAATCTGAGCACTTGGAGCACGAGAGATTGCTCGGAGCATTGAGGCAGAAAATCGACAGCGATCAGTCAGAGTTCCAGGCTTTTCAGTCTCAGATTATGATGATGAAAGAGACCCTGGAGAGAGCCCATTTGGAGAAGGAATTAGCGCTGAAAGAAACGCAGGAAGCAAGCTGTGCCGAGATCAACGGAATCAAAGCGACTCTTGATCAGAGAGAAGAGCAGATTCGAAAATTGGAGGAATCTCTTATAGCTTCTAGAGCGGAACAGGAAGAGGCGGTGAAAACGGCTACCGATAAATTCCAGAAGGAGTATAAGAAGGAACTGGACAATATAAGGGGCAGGTTTAGACTCATGGCTGCACCCAGCATGGAACGTAATCCGAGCGATTCCAGTCTAGTAAAGGTCGAGGCAAGTATTGAGTAGTTTGATGGTTTGGTGATTGAATTGGTTCTAATAATGAGAGTTTTCTTATCATCCCGTTTCAAAACAGCGATCAGACATGATAGAGTTGGTCAACCACGAGGGAATAATAGCTCAAATAAAGGAGGACATGAAGGCTGAAAGAACTTTAGCTATTCGAGCAGCTATTGAGAAGGAGAGAAGCGAATGCGCTGCCAAATTGGACCACGAACTGCGACTTGCGAGGCAGAGAAACGACGCCGAGAGACAAGTATGGTTCAACGAAGCCATGCGCAGAGTCGTCGAGGAGAAGGAAAGACAGGTTGAAAATCACAGATCCCGGGAATCGATGCTTTCCGAAGAGTGTGAGAGGCACAAAGAGACGATTAGAAGACTTACAGAATCAGGAAATATGACCAGACAAACGCTCAGCGAAACGGTAAAAAAATGAGTAGAATTTAGTGCGTTTGCAATTAATAAAAACCGTAAATTATACAGGTGGAGAGTCTGGAGGCTGAGAAAGTCAGACTAGAAGCTAGAATCGAGGTGGATCTAAAAGAACGAGACAGTAAACTTCAAAATCTCGAATCAGAGAGAGACAAGCTGCGCGAAGGTTTGGAAGAAACTGTTAAGCTTTTAGAGGCAAAGAACGAGAGATTGGAGAGTTTAAAATCTGGGACAGAGTCACGTGTGCAGAAATTAGAGGCTGAGAAAGAAAAACTTATAGCTGAGCTCGAGATCCACAGAAAAAATGATGACGTTCAAGTTTCAGAGTCTAAGAAAGTCAGACTAGAGTCAGACCCGGAACTTCAGGAGGTGTTGCGGAGGACCGAGCTTCTAGAAACTGAGAATAAGCGGCTGAATAACGACTACAGGATTTTGAGAGAGAGCAAGGAGCAGCTAGAGACGAAACTGGCGGGTTTGGAAAACGAGAAAGTCAGCCTAGAGGTGGAATTGGTCAAGGAAAGATCCTGTCGAACTTTCGGAACCGATGTTCTATCCGCTTCTGTTGCTCCTGAGACTAGAGACAAGGATATGACTGCCTCTGTCGCTGTTGTTCCCGAATCTTTGAGCCGAGATGCTGCGACTAGCCCAGAACCGACGAGACGTGAAACGGCAGCTCATCTTAGAGATAAACTGACTAGAAGTACCACGAACCTTATCCAACAGGCGCGGATTAGTATATCGAGCTGTAATCCTGGGGATGTGATCCTCGTCATCTGGGATACGCAACATAGAAACTACATTCTACTACAAGAGTCAGCTACTCTTTACTTCTTGCACTCTGACTGCGTCGATGCATTAGATTTGAGAGTCAATTCGGACGGCACTCCGAAACGGATGTATGCAATCGCCGAAGTCATCGACAAGGAATATTGCCACGCTAAAAAGGTAGGATTGTATTTTATGATCTATTCAATGGTTTCTTTTTTCCAGAAGATCGAGGATTCGGTTTAGTTTTATTGATTCGGGAGAGAAATTAGAGAATTTGGGTAAAAGTTTTTTAATTCAATTAAGGAAATTGAATGAATTTGAGCGTTTATTCTCGTTTCTGCAAACTTTGGATTGGATAGAATTGAAAAAGAGATTCAAAGTGATGAAATTTAACAATAATTTGAATTTCTTTTGGGATTTAGTGATTCATTCTCGTTTATTCGAGTATAATGAGTCTTCGACTCGATTGAATGAAACAAACTGTGTTTAATTTCAGCCTGAGAATCGGTACAGAGTACCTCAAGGCACGAAGTTTTACCGGGTCAAAGTAAAACCACAGCAGAAGGAGAGTAGCCAGATGAGTACGTCGTCCAAAGGATCGTCGCATTCGCAGCCGCAGCCGCACTGACAAATCGTGTCGTCTTCAATAATAACTGTCTCAAGAAACGAACAGCAGCAACAGCAGCAGCAGCGAGAAGAAGAAAAAGAAAAAGATAAGGAAAAATGGGGTAGTAATGTTCTGCAGATATCAAGAATAGTCCAATATATTGATATCTCCTGCTTAGTGAGAGCCTTTTTCTGTTCTTTGGATAAAAAACGATCGAAGAAGTTAGAACGGTCGCGTATCTTCGGATGATCATTTTGTCTATCTGTAAATGGATAATAATAAAAGGATGGCAAAAATTGAGAATAAGAATTGAATGATAGTCGAAAACGAAAGGGAACTTTGACGAAGTTGTTTTTTTTTTTGTTTTTTTTTTTTTTTTTTGTTTTTTTTTCAAATAGTATAAAAATTATTTCAGATTCATTACCGCGTGTATATAATTTATGCCTTGGACAATATATTAATTAGGCATTTATATTATCGCGTAATGAATCGTGAATATCGTGATATATAACATAAAAATAGATTATTTGATAATAAAATAACGGTGAATATAAGAGGCAATCGATGTACGACTGATGCTATAGAGACGTGGGTAATACCCGCTAAGGGAGGTGGAATAATTAACGTTATTTTTTTGGGACCTAAGAGAATAGTGAAATTATTATTATTATCACTATTACTATACGCTGGCGTTTTATTGTGATATATTATTACGTATGAAATGAAGAAGAATAAGAATAAGAATAATAATAAGAAGAAGAAGGAGGAGAAGACGAAGAAAGAGGATGAATGAGTGATCAATCCAATCGGTGTTATAATTTCATCTATAAAGTATATGCGCTGCGATAAGATTAAATAATAAGATATCTTTTTTTTTTCTTTATTCTTTATTATTGTATAAGATTAAAAAACAAGATAAATAATAAAATTTAAAAAAAAAAAAAAAAAAACAATAAACACACAGTCAAGATCAAGAAATTCCAAATTTCATTATTATATTAGAATAGATATAGGTATATATATATATATATATATATATATATAATATATATATATATAGGTACATAGGACCCTACAGAGTCACACGTCAGGATATATATACATAGAAGTTGATAAATCAATCACGCTTTTTCTTTCCGTTTATTTTATTCTGTTTTTCTTTTCTTTCCTTCCTTTTCTCGTTCTCTTTTTCTCCCCTACAGTCGAGATGCATCCCCCCGCCCCGCTACACCCCAATTCCCAATCTTTTGAGATGAGTCTGGTTGGGGGGGGGGGGCAAGATACGCATCTCGACTGGACCTGCACAGTGTTTTTACTACGGTGGAGTTTTCCGAATCACCGAGAGTCGCGGATGAGGGCAAGTGAGCATTTTTCTTATCTCAAAATGTCACAGATGCCAGGGAGGGACTTGAACCCACGACCTATCAATTGGTAGTCCGAGCACTTGTCCACGAGCCACCGCGACTCCGTACGCATATATGCTATGGGTATACATTGATTATAATAATTATGCCTGCCTTATATCATAGTTAATTGCTTCTTAAGAGTAGATATAATTCATAGGTATAACATTAGTATAGCATACATCTGTTTATAAATAGATTCGCAATTTCTTAAGGTAGGGGAAACTTTACGTCTATTTATTGTTCCTTTTTTTTTTCTTTTACTTTTTTTTTCTAATTCTAAGACACAACGATGAATCTCTACGATCAGGATATTTAATGATAGATTCTTGAAATTATTCATTATTATTATTATCATCGTTGATTGATCAATGATCTCATTGTTTCGTAATAATATGAAATAATAATTAACATATAACAAAAAAATAAAATAAAATGAAAAATATACAGAAACATAATAAAATCGTAATAAAATATAGAATTATAATATCTGGAATGTATGTATATAGTAATTCAGTTTCGATTCTTTCTTCTTGCTTCGTTATTACTATTTTTGTAGATTCTTTTTTTTTCCAATTTTTATTTCTTATTTGTTTTTTTAGTCCTTTTTTTTCAATTACACTAAATATATTGTATATTATTATAATAGACGCGATTTGATTAAATAAAAATCGCAGTATCGTAAACTGTGATCACAAAATGAAATACATTATATAGATGAATATACATAGACATAATAAATATATATAGTATATGTATACACTAGAACATAAGGATCTACAGGATTTAAATGAAAAAAAATTATTTATAATACGAAATTATTAATAATCTTGACTACGAAATAAAAATCGCACACATTATTCAATTATCGAATATATATCCACATAGCTGTAGGTATGTAATACGTATATAGATCATGTATACTGTAATAAGTGTAGCACGTCAGTTATTATTATTATTATTTTTTTTTTCATAACAGTTTTGATTCGCTTCATTATGGGATACAAGGTAATCCCTGAATCATAATGCGATAATACGTATGTCTTATACCTATATGATCCTCGCTTAGGTAGGTAGGTAGCGTACCTAGTATAGATACTATATCCAAAAATTAAATTGCTTCAACTGAAACAAGTTTTTATTTTTTTTTTGATTTTTTATTTCTCCTTTTTTTTTTTGATTTCAGCTTGTCTAATTATAATAGAAGTCGATAGTTTAGATTATAATTATTGCCTCATTATCGAAAATTTACAATATCTTCATAGGTATATATTATATACCAATTATATTGAATAATGTGATCGTGAAAGTCCTGTATAAGAATAAATATTACGTATATGTGTGTTTTAATTAATATAAATATAAATATACTTATACACGTATATGAATATAGGAATTTTATAAGTAGAAACTGCAGTAGCAGTAGATCGTGTGTGATTGTAAGAAAAAAAAAAAAAAAAAAAAACAAAACGACAAAAAAGATAAAACACTTTAATTGTAATTACATACGCGTATATAATATGCTGTGAGACTGATGATATGTGTATATACATAGAGGTATATGTATTTATTTCGTGAAATCTCTGAAGTGAAAGAAAAAATATTATATCGTTACATTTTGTTCTTTACGAATTATTGTTGAGAGATAGACATTAAAAAAATTCGGTGAACTAAGAATCAGTTCATATAACGATATGACGATAATGAATAAATGAAAGTATGAAAGATGATAAAATATATGTATAAGAAATCTTCCCATAAATTCTCGATAATCAAAAAGTTGAAATTTAATTATACCATAAGTGAAGTAAAGAAGAAAAAAAGAAATATTCCCGAGATCATGTATATAGTATAATTGGAACCATGGGAAAAAAGATAAGTTTTCCGAAAGATAATATAAACAATCTTTTTTATTTATTGTTATTAATACACCTATAATATAATATCATTAATATAATATAACATATTGTGTAATAACTGCATAAAATATAATAAGAATAATAATAATTCACTCAGAAAATCAATCGCTCCATAGAGCAGCTTATTATATCAACCATTTATTGTTTAAACAAGTTTTTTTACAAGCATATATCCGTCCCATTATCAACGTCTCGAAGCTTGGAGAGCTCGATTTATTTATTTATTTATTTATTTATTTATTTATTTATTTATTTATTTATTTATTTATTTGTTTATTTATTAATCTGTGGGTTCATCCGTTTGGTTGTTATTATTAGTACCGAGCGCCTTATCTTAGGCAACCCTTCAGTCTGGCAATCCAACCTCTCAGCCTCCTTGAGCAAAAATATTCAAATATCCTACGAAGTCGTATTTTTGAATATAGAAACAACTTGCATAGATATCGAGACGGTGAAATGAAAATCGATGAAGTTAATCTTGAAACTATATCTGAAAATCAATTCATTTCAATGTCCGAAGCTTTTGAATCGCTGTTTTGAAATTCATGAGTAATGTGCGCTGAGTATTTGAAGAAGTAGACAAAAGTCAATAATTATTCTGTTTTAGCAATGAGCAACGAATTTCAAAGCATAGAAATCATTCAGAATGAGTTTTTCCGCCTGTTCATTGCGGCTAGAACAGTTCCCAAAGTAGTTGCCACCCAGTGGCATAAAATCAGGCGTTTTGGAACCCCGCTTATTTGAAAAAAGAGCGCGTAAAGATAAGATATTGAATACCAAAGCCTAGACAAATGTGATTCTGATCGAGGGTCGCTAAAATTGTTTTTCCAGTGTGGGTTTGCCAGTTTATCCGTAAATAAAATTATCGATCCTTAAAATTGAGCGGAAATTCGAATTGGCCTGAGAATTACGAAAAGAGATCCGCGAGGCAATGAGGCAGATATTATATCGCGAATGAGTCGTAGAATACGAACAAACAAGGTGCAGGTCATAACAAACGTCGATTAAAATCGTAGAACGGTTTTGAAGAAAAATCAATCGCAGTATGGACGGAGTATGTATCAACAATCTCCACATAAATTATTGTTTCATACGCTGCTATGAGTTCATCTGACAAACACCGGGATTTTCCAACGATTCTCTCGATCGTACATAATGCCGATCTATAGCTCTGATAGAACTGCACTCGGTTCACTGGAAGAAAGCTATATATTTACTATAATCACACAATACTCAAAGTCATTAAATCTTGAATAGTTTCTCTCGATAATGCGATTAGCGATAATAAACTAATAATTATATTTCAGTAGAAACCGATTCGGCATATTCGTTCTAGCGTCCTAATTCATCGACTTCCTTAGAACCACCGTGACATATGGTTTTTCACCAAAAATATCGATATCTAATAATTCGAAAATCACCCGAAGATAAAATTCCTAATTTGAGTAATTCTGACAAAACATCACGATAACTTTTTCTCATTTTTTTCGGGGGATACGGTAGTCGTTGCAACAGAATGTAATGCAATGCAGTATTACAGTCGACACGCGCATGCGCACTGCACCGTCATTGTACTTATCAGGCGAAATTCTTAACGGTAAAGCTGTTCATGATCGCATGGTGCGTCATCCCGCAGTACACAGATGTAGGTATACAGCTACAATACACTGAACAGTAGAGCTGAACAATCGTATATCGTCAGGTATTGTAATTCGGGTTTTTTTCATCGCGTCTCTTGGGAGCTGAATGATCAGAGATAATGATATCAGGGGAAACAGCACGGTTGATTTGTCTCTCGTGAGAATATTGACCGTGACAAACAAGTGGAAAACTTTTTATTCGTCTTTGGTCGTGTCTTTGGACGATCCGATCCATCAATCTTGTTTTAGTAAATATCAAAAAATCCATATCCAGAGATCCGTGAGGGATAAAAATTCCAAAAAATATACTCAACCCTCGTCGCGGTCTGGTGAATACGGAAAAAAATACACGACAGTCTCGCGATTTCAACTAGCCGAGTTAACGTGGAAAATCCTCCCATATGGCTCGCGAGAGATCGATATCGATATAAAAATGAAAATAAAGGAAAGAGGTGTGCAGCCACTATCTCCAATCTCCAATCTGTATCTCATATCGTATCCTGGCTGTATCAGGTGCAATAAGTATCGTTCCAATGAAAGATGATGATTCTTTGAACACAATTTACGCACAAGCTTATTACCAGAAATTCATTTTTCTTTTCTTTTTTTTTTCGTTTATATCAAAGATTTGAAATCTCGTTATATGCAAATGGTTATTCGATTGAGTAAATATGCCGCTGCTGTTATAGTAAAACCCACAATATTACTCTTAATCAGTCGACTTTTATCGTGAAAAGCAATTAGTTTATCTTCGAGTCGACTGTGAGGCCAACTGTGATATAATTTATTACTCTTTCATTTTGCGACGAAACAGCTACGAAAAATTTCTAACGATGTTGAAAGACCCGTTTTTTCTTTCGTCTTTTTCGAAATTCCAGATAGCGTTCTTCCGCCAATTGAAAAATTTTTTGATATCCGTTTCACCGTATGCCGTCAATCGAAGGCTGCAACCACGAAGAGAAAATAAAACACGAATCATTTTGCGCATATACTACGCCTACAATATGTGGGATATGGGTATTTCCCGGTGATACTTGAGTACAGAGATGTGTACGCAAGTATACCCATGAGACGAGAGCGTCGTTAACCCACACATATCTATAGTAGAGGCTGTTATGTTAGTGGGAGAGTCGCGGTGGGGGCTAAAACCATGAGTGAAGCATATAAAACTGACCGCGCAGTTGGAGTTGGATGAACAGTGATCCTGGTCACGAGTAGCGATAGGTTCTGCCGAATACTGGCGATTATTTATTTATTTACAAAGGAATTAGTTTTTTCTAATACAATATCTTGTGCAATCGCATGATCTGTCGTCCGAAACCGGAATTTCGGGGTATTTGAAGAAGATTCAATTTCGGAATTTTCAGCAGGGAATTAACAGAGTCTGTCGATTAACGAACGCGTCATGAATATCATCGAGGTGAGTTAGTTCGTCCAATTATTTATATAATTATATTTTACGGAAGAAAAATGCGTTTCGATATTCGAAGCAGAATTCAATCTCGTCTAATTTTTATCATTGAAATTAAATCGGTAACGAAAGGGAGACGATATATTACAATACGGAATTGTAATCAACCGAGCGATTGGCCTCGCTCTACTAACATATAATAAACTATGACAGATTCGAGTGCTGTGAAATTGACTGAATGCAAATCAACTCTTGTAAGTTTATGCGCGCGTGTGTAGAGGTAAGTGGCTAATTGAATTCCCCCGTTCGCTCCGTCACGTACTACGTTTGGAGGCTGAGTTTTTATTCTGACTTATTGGGCTGATAAGCTTAGTTATACCGTGAGAAGTGGGGATATGGTCGGCGATCAGATTCTTAAACGACTGTAAAAACGTGTCAATTTTTTTCTCCGATATTTTATTTCATTTTTTTCGTGTAGTTCAAGCTGTAGACGGCGGCGTAACGAGTCCAACGATACCCTACACGATAACCTTTCGATGATTAAAGAACCTCGTATCGCGATTTGAATCTAATAGCGTAGTGCTAATAGCCGAGCGTCGCGCGCTAGTAGAGATTCAAACCGCTGTATCTCGCGATGGAGTAGTTCGAGCGATACTTTGTGGGGTATCTCTGGATCGGGCTTGATCCAAGCTAGAGGCTCGTATTAACGAGAAACCCGAGAGATCCCATGTGTGAAAAAAAAAAAATAGTTTTCAGCCTTTCTTTGACCGCTGCTTTCGAATTCGTACTTATAAGACGACTTAAGGTGAAAAAAAAATTCTACGAACCACGTACAATGTCCAGCTACAAATTTCGCTTTCACAGCTGTGTTATAGCTATAAATACGACATCCTGAATGAACTATTCGGGGAATAATAACCTCAAGTTACACGTACATTTATTATATGGAGGACGACCTACATGCTTGATTCCAAGACTCGTTGAATGGCGTTGATCTTGACCTGAGTAAGAGTTACTAAACAGTGAGAAAGAGAGGCCATGGATGTACATTTCGTTATTTATCACCATCGCAGCTGGGTGGGTGGGCGAGTAGAATACCGTATCGTATTCAAGTATACAAAGATAGGAGGAGGGTTTACGCAAGGTAGTACAAGGCGTTCTATTCAAATTGCAAATCACAGATATCATTATTTTTCGAAATTCTCTCAAACAATATCTTCGGAGAACTGGTTAACTCGGTTCAGCTTCAGGAATTCCCCATACCCCCCTATACACTCAACCATCTAGCCGGACTGACCTAGTGGTGAAGGTGGGACGATACGCTTCGTCGCTTTTTACATACATACGTATATACATAGTATACATAAATAAATAGCGGCCATATTGCGGTTCTCTAAGTTCTCACATCAGCTTCTCTTACCACTACATACCGTAGTACATGTGTACACAGCTATATAGTCGTCTCATACTTGAGCTTCTCGACCAACGGACTGACCGGACTTCGGCAGACGGTTCAGATCTGTTGCCAAAGCCGCTAGCAGCTCTAACCGATTTTTCGATCGGTGGAAAATCGTCGTGAATACAGTGCGGAATAAAAAGTTTCGTTCGAGAAGAAGAAGAAAACTAAAACTAGCTTCGGCTAATCGCGTAGCGATTTTTTCCTTCCAAAATCGGTTTCTAACGATCGAAGACAGCGATTTCACGGTGAGTACCGGCAGCCACGCCTTCGATACGTTTTATTAAATCAAAATCGGTTTCTTTGACGATTTCTCATCGCGTTTTCGATTCATTATTTTCAATCCTATCGACGAAAAAATCGGTTCGTCATGGTTCACTGGTCTCCTTTCTTCCCGAATCGCGATTTTCTACTACCGATTTTTCCAGCTAAATCGTTTCCCGAATTATCCTAGCGCACAATAGTTACACGTCGACTATCGTGCGAACAGAATTTCCTACTGGAGTTTTTTCGCGTTCGACAAGCGTCTATTCATCGGCTGATATCAAACAAGGGAGTTCCGGGTTTACCGGTTTCCGGTATTCCCAAGAATAATATATATATTTATAACAATAATGCCGCAAAACAATTATCAGCTTTCCGTTGACAATGAGATTCGCGGGAAGGTCGCTCGCTCGCCGACCTCTAATTATACAATTTTTATCCAGAGCAATAAATATCAAGCTCTTACATCCATCATCGTTACTCGCTCCTGTCATACGAAGGAAGATTACCTTCCTTGCTTATTAAATTTCCATTTTTTTTTTTTCTCTCTCCCCGCGTTTCTCTCTTTGTTTTCGTACGTGCGAATCATTTCTCTGTGTCATACCGTGAGATTACGTATCCCAAATACGCGATTAACGATTTTCCTCACGTTCGCCGAGCGCGGTTCAACTGCGAAGTATACATGTACGGAATGCAAACCGGTGTATTGTGCTGACACGTAATTCTGCAGTAACTGGTATTAAATGAAACGAAACGTTGTTATGGGAAATTTAATGCTCTGCAAAGAAGGTATCTTGCACTTTTTTGATAAACTTATTTTAGAAACTTATTTTTTGTCAGAAAGGTGGTTTTCTTCGAACTCGAATATCATTCGAATGGCTAAGTTTATCGAAAAAGTGTAAGAGACCTTTTTTGTAGAGCATTCAATTCCCTACAAAAATATGTTTTTAGATTTTCTGTATGACGCATCAGCTGGATGCCAGGAGTGTGAGTACGTTTGGAAAGAAAAGTGAACTACGTCTTTCCCATGGCATATATAACCCGCGTTAATTAAATCGATGAAAGTTTCGGCGGTGGTTGACGTCACCCAGGTTTATACGTGAACTTTCACTTCTGGCAAAGTTGGAACTTGAACAGGACGCGTCTCGTGTAGTTTATACCAACGTCATGTGTGCCTGCAGCTCTCAATTTCTGTCTGGCCTACCCAGACCTGCCTGCTCACCTGCCATGTTCCGTACCTATTAGAAACTCTTTCTTTTCCTTCAGATTTCTAAAAATATTATTCTCATCAGGTTTATTCATCATCTCATTCATTCGATACTCATTTTTTCAATGATTTACAAAACGGTTCTTTCGATCTTTGAATCGTTCATTCATCCGTTCATTTATCCGATAATTGATGAATTTACTAATTCACGAATCGTATCAATCTTCTCATCGATTCATTCCTGACATTATTCATCGAAACATTTACCAAATCATTCCTTCGTTACTTGAACTTTGGATCAATGATCGGTCGATCAATTCATCCGATAATTCATCAATTTCTTTGATAACTACTCGGATAATTAACCGATTCATTCATTCATAAAATAATGTGTCAACCCTTCACTCGATTCTCTGATAATTCTTTTATGAATTAATCGAATTGCCGATAAAATTGTTCCTTCGTGTGAAAAAGCTCCGACGTTTAACCGCGGGATGAATAATTCATTCCAAACGATTCATAAAGTTGAATAAATCCATATCGTACGCGTATTTCGTATCTCGAAGACAAAACCCCATCACTGTGGTTTCTTGTTATCGCATCTATTCACGGTCATTTACAGGATGTTAATAAACGGGTTGTTCAGCTTTTTATCGACCGTATACAAACCACTAGCTTCCGTCTCTAGCTCATATGCATAACGATAAATCGAGGCGACGTATATCGTTCTAAAACAATTTAAGAAAAAATAAAAAATAAAAAATAAAGAGAACAACGGCAATTTCTCACGCAACGTCTGACGAAGTTTCCTATTTTTGTTGTGATTGCAGAGCACGATGGTTCCGCTAATTGTGGTCATGGTTATCGCCTTCTCCGGAAGTACGTCGTCCCAGTGTTTGACGGGAAACGATAACCCAGCTTCCATGGAGCAAGACTTCAAACATGTTTTGGAAGAATCGCGAATGGATTTCGCTCTGGAAACGCTGAAGAAAACCGCGGAGATCGAGACCGCGGATAACATATTTTACAGTCCGCACAGTCTTCACGAGGCATTGACCCTGGCTTATTTTAGCTCGAGAGGAACGACCGAACAAAGTTTAAGAAAAGCACTTCACGTGCCGGAAAGATACTCGAAAAATTACGTACAGAGATTTTACCAGTTCGAAAATTCTATGAGAAACGTTATGAGGGAGGTAGGGAACTCCAGCAGCGACTACGAGTTCCGTACTGCGAACAAACTCTGGGTTACCAAAGAAAGACGGATCAGAGACTGCATGCTCGACCTCTTCGGCACCCAGATCGAACATGTCGATTTTAAGACAAACCCAGAAGCGATCAGGATCAAGGTTAACAACTGGGCTAGCAATGAGACCAAGGGACATATCAAGGACCTTATTCCCACTAACGGAATCACCGAAGACTCTGATCTCGTGCTTGCCAATGCCGTTTACTTCAAGGGACTTTGGAAGAGCAGATTCGATCCCGCCAACTCCAAGAAGGACAATTTTTATCCCAGTGGATCAAGGGTCAGCATGGTTACGTACATGAGACAAAAAGGCACCTTCAGTCATGGTGAGATATAGAATTCAATGTGAATCGAATCGAACTTACTGAAAACTTGACTAAACCTTCCGATTTTTCATTTTCCAGTTGTCTCCGACGAAATCGGCGCCCATATTCTCCAGCTGCCTTACAAAGGCGATGAAATATCGATGTACGTTCTCTTGCCACCGTTTGCTGAAGCCAGACGAGCCGATGACAAATCCACCGCACCTCTGGACCCGATACGTCAATTGATCGACCGGATCACTGGCCCCGCTCCAGGAGCTACCGAGCTTCGATCGATCCTTGAAGATGGGATGCCTGGGAAAGAGGTCGAGATATTCCTACCGAAATTTTCCATCGACAAGGAGCTGCCAGTTGGACAATTGCTGTACGCTTTAGGCGCCGGTGATCTGCTTTCTACACTTGCAGATCTCACCGGTCTCTTAGCTGATGGTGAGCCCAGTCTCCACCTAGGAGATGCTGTTCATCGTGCCGTGGTCGAGGTCTCGGAGGAAGGAACGACTGCTACAGCTGCAACAGCCCTTTTCAGCTTCAGATCTAGCAGACCGGCTGAACCAGCTGTCTTCAACGCCAACCATCCTTTCCTTTATTTCATCTACGACAAGCCGTCTCGCTCGATTTTGTTCAGTGGGGTTTACCGCAACCCTCCTTCAACCCCGTCGGTCAGTTCCCAGGTTTAGAGTTTCGACGATACCTAGTGTTCCTTCTTCTTATTTCGTTTTGAAGCGATGTGTAGTCCAGTCGAATTGAAAGAAACGCACTTGACGTCAGTTTTTCGACTATATGTCCGCAACGGTTAATGATATCGAGATAAAGGTGAAGATCAAAAATGAAGCTGATTAAATTTTCTATGAAAAAGATAGAACGTAATTTTTCTGTATCTTCGTTAGTTTCGCTGTATTTCAACGCGGCATGTGTAACTAATTATCACGTTCAGTCCAGACGCTCCCATAGTTTCAGCCTCGAAATTCGGAGGAACCGATTGAGATACAAAAAAATTTATCTCACCTTTTTTGAAGGAAATTTTATTGGCTTTAGTTTTGATTTCCATGTTCATCGCGATATCATTGACGGTTCGCGAGATATCGTGAAAAAACTGTCCTTACAGCTTATGATCGGTTGATTTTTCCAATTTTCCCTATCTGACTGGACTGATTTGTATAGTAGACCAAATTGAATCGGTCTCGAAAGCTTCAGCATTACCTAAAACTTGGATATTGAATATCGAGAATCAAACGTACGATCGATAGGGAGACCTAGCGACTTTGAAGGCAGTTTTTCGTTGCTAATTTGGGCAACGGCTTTATCCGGTTTCTAAGAATAGATTGAAATTATTGGGAGGTAGGTTTGATAGCTATTTATTAACGATTTTCTTGAGATCTATTTTTTTTTTTTTTTTATGTTTTTTCTCAGCCTTCGGACTTCCAAATTTCCGAATAAATTTATTGTTACGTAGGTTTATTCGTATTCGTGTTCCCAATTACACGTCGCCAGTCAGTCCTAGTTCTAGTTTTTAAGACGTGACTACTATTACGCCTCTATTAATAAGCGTGAACCGAGCAGTGTGAAAAAGAAAACTAATCAATCAATCAAAGAAAAAAAAAAAAAAAATCAAATCACTTTCTAAAATCGTTCAGAAGAACTTTTTTAGAATTTCTTTCCAATTTCTGAGGAAGCTTTTCACATCCGTTTATTCGAAACTTCGATCGATCTTCAAAGACTTTTTCAGTCGATGTTAATTAATTTATAAAGCGATTGATAACCGCTCGGTAAAAGCAGTGGAAATTAGATTTATATAGTAAAATAAGATCAAGATTCTAGTTTGTACGTCGTATCTATTCATTATAATAAATTAAATAAAGTACAATTATTCCCCTGCGTTTTACCATCCAAATACCAAAATCTTGGAGTAAACTAAAAAAGCAAAAAAAATCTACAGATTGAGATCTTTCTAAAAAAAAAAAAAAGAAAACTGTTTTAAAAGAAGTCCGAAAACGTGAAGATTCGATCTACCCTCCTCGTCGCGCCTGTCGACCGGCAACTCGAGTTTCACTCGTGTAAAACGGGTTGGGATCGAACAGGCGTTCGAGAATTAATTTCGCATACAAAAATCAGGGATTTTTATATCTTTTGTATAAAAATAAAAAAAAAAAAGTCTCTTAATTATTTGCAGATTTCACCTTTTTTTCAAAAGCGATTCCTCATACGTGTCTCTGATTTATACCAGGAAGTAGGTATGCACATAAATTACTTTACTAACTTAATTTTCTCTGTACGCAACTCGTGTAGTATACCTAATTTATTTTTATTTATTACTATTTTGCTGGTTTTTTTTTTCAATTTTTTTTTCCTCGCTTTCGGTAATCTCCACATGTGCCGCAGCGGCACTCGCATAAAGAAGAATTCTTCTGTCAAGTTTTCTATACCTATATATATGCATCGTGCGATTATTACCCAGGGCCACACGCCGTCGAGGTAGCAGCGGCAGCACGAGGCACTTTTATCGTCGCGAATCTACGAGGTTTTTTTTTTTTTTTTCTTTTTTTTTTTTCTCTCTTATTTTCTCTCCTTTTTTCCATCTTTTTTCATATATATATATATATTTTTTTTCTTCTTTTTTTTTTTTATCTTACACATTTAGCTATTCAAGCTAGTCTCTAAAAGCCTCTGGCTATGATGTGACCTTGGCTAAGACCTCGCTGGATATAAACCGCTGCTGGCTATACCTATACCGCTTACTATACCCGAAACCAAACTCATACATACTCGCACGTTGTTATATTATCATCATTATTATATATCTGCGTCAGTCAGGTCAACGCTGAACGCTCGGACGGTCTGCTCCTACTCCTCGCGACTCCTCTAGCGAGAGAGGGCCTCCGCTGGCGCCCCCACTTCGCTGAACTAATCGATGAACGAAATTCTACAGCGAGAAAAATCTTTGCGGCTTATAGGCGTTCGGGTAACGATGCAGAATCTGTTATTTTCATACGATACCGTGTATCATAGGATTAGAATTTCATTAAAATTCATCAGTTCAAGTCGCGCGTAGCGCAGAGTTCAGAATTGAATAAATTGTATAAAAAATTTGTCATTTCTTTGATGATTTTTTATTTATTGTTTTTTTTTTTTATATCGTTCGTTAAAATTCGTTAGAAAATTTAATCGAATTCCAAATCGGTGATGAATAGTTGGAACAGTTTTCTCGGTGACGGACCGTAGGTAGGTATTATATTATCCTCCACTAGTAAGTAAAAAGCGAACTAATTCCCATTTTACAGTTACCACTGGTACAGGTATACAGCCTCGAATCGAAATATGACAGAATGAGATACAAAAAAAAAGAAAATAAAACTAAAAAGAAAAATAAAAAAACAGACAAAAGCGTAACGAGAGCAAAAATAAATCTAAATAAGAAAAAAAGATCTTCGAAAGTATCGAAAGCAATTACCGGACATAAGACCTGATTACAGGTGCTCGCGTAGGTACTCACGGCAGAAACACTTGACACGTACTACCTCTACCTTACACAAGTATACCTATAAGTATATCAACACAATAATTAACGTCATGTTGAATAGCGCGATAATAATTGACGTCGCCATATACATACGCATTATATCAGCTCAAAGTATATAGTCCGGAGAATGAAAACGTCTCAATTTCACAAAACCGTGTATAAATATAGTACATATGAGACGGATTTTTGGCATCTTGTCTCAGCAACGTGAGATTTCGATTCCGTTGCGAATTTTTATTTTATTTTATTTTATTTTTTTTTTTTCACATTTTTTTTACTTCGAAAATCTATGGTTATGAATTTTTCGATATTACGAACACGATCGAGCAGCTATCTGTTTCGAAACGGTCAGTTCGATCATTCGGTCCATCGGAGTCTGAGGAATGAGTCAATCTTTGAAAATTAATAACCGGAGAACCGCGAGTTCCAAAAATTTGAAAAAAATACCGAACACCGATCGTTCCTCTGTGAATGAGAAAAAAAATTGCCTGAAAAAAAAAAACGGACGTTTCGAGTGTCGGAGTTCATTTCGAATTCCCGTGACGACGAGGAGAGACTTCCGGATCTGATAATCGCGCATATCGCGCGACGGGGCTAGGTTCGGCTTCAACCTTCTTCAGCTTTGGTTTCCAGGATATAATTTATAAGAGGCTGAAGAAATTACCGGCCGTAAAACATCGGGGTCGAACCGTACCTCGGCCAACTATACGAGTCTAGTTTATTGCGAGATTATTATAGCTGGTACAAAACTCCACCCAGTCCTTGCTGGCTATTGCTGTTGCTGTTGCTGTTGCTGTTGCTGTTGCTGCAAAACCGCCTCTGAAACGGTGGGTCCATGATCTTTCATCTTTCATCTTTCCGCTGGCCTCTGCTATGCCACAATCTCCACTTTGCAGCCAGTGCAACCGACCAGTCAGCGAGATAGGCAGGTAGGTAGGTAGGTAGGTAGGTCAGTAGTTAGAAATTAGTTTCTGGACAGAGTGCAGTTCATTTTGCTGCCTTCGACTGCACCTGCAGCAGATATTTATTACACTAGTCGGAAGAGTGCTTCTCTTTTTTCAATTTCGTAATGAAATCATCACGATTTTTTTCAACTCCAGTTTCAATTCGACGCACGATTTTAAATCGAGACGAAAAAGCCTGGAGCTTGCAGGATTTTGAAAAAAGAGTGGCAAAAAAAATTGCGGGGTCTTCGGGGAAAGAATTCGAATGGGAGAATATTTGTCAAACTTGTGAATTCTGGGTTTTCCAAGATTTTTGACACTTTTTTGTGTCGTGGCGTTACTTCCGCAATCTTTACGTCAAAATGGCAAAAAAAGGATAGCTTCGATCTACCCGGACGAAGAAAGGTGTTCAAACATCTAAATAAGTAGCCAATAAAACCGATTCGCTATTCTCTTCATTTATTTTCATTCAGCTTAACACGCCCTGATAACCGATCGATATGTATTCTACGAGGAGAACAGAGGATTCGTAAACGGACGACAGTATCTTTGAGAAATTTTTTGGTAACCGGGTACTTAGATTCTTAGCAAAAAATATAAATACCACGAAGGATCGAGGAGTTGAGACGCCAAAAAAAAAAAAAACAAAAAAAGGACAACGTGAAGTGACGATTTTTGCCGCGAATAGAATCGCTACTGCGGGACGATAGAATCGCACGGAATGCCACAACGTGAAAAGGTCCATGCCGATCGTTTGGCGAACAAACCCGCTGTTCTTTCTAATCAAAGAACTTTTTTCTATTCTCGTTACTTTACAGAACCTTGGGCACAGCGTGGGCACTGTACAACAGCACTGATTTTCTCTTCCTTCTTTTTGCTTAGACACTGCGGAGACTTTTGTCCTCGGAGAAGAGAAGAACGATCTTCTCCAGACCAATCTACGTGTAGATTTAGTACATACACACACATACACAATTTCTTGCCGCACTAAAAGTTAGATAGCGGATTCAAAAATGAAGATAATCAAATTTCCCAGCCGTAGTTTTGAAAAGGACACATTTACCTTCGTTTTGCTGTTTTAGAAAATTCTCTACCATTTTTTTTTTTGGCTCCGGTACGTATTTTTTAACATGGCCGTTTTTCGGCTGTTTTTTAGCCGCCGAAAATCAACCCTCGAACTTAGGGAAAATTTTTTCCTCGGTTTTTTCTATGGCGATCTTAAAAAGGATATAAAAACCTACATTTTCGTTTTTTAGAAAGTTTCGTACGATTTTTTTTCGCCCCAGTATTCCATTTTTAGCTAAAAATGACACGTTTTAGAAAAAGAGGCGTAGTCCAATAACTATGGGGTTTCAGAGGAAATGTCAAGAGGACAAAAAGTTGCATAGGTTTACACTGAAGTAGCTAGAATTTTTTTCATTTGATTATCTTCATTTTTGAATCCGCTATCCAACTTTTAGTACGACAAGAAATTTGTACTGGTGTACCCAAACTCTTGGCCGGCAGTATATATAAATCGATATATTCTACCTACCTACTTAATCGACTTCTTCTTATTATTCTCAATCTCATTCAACTTTTTCTTCTATTTTAGCTGGTAGGTAGATAGATGGACGGTATAAGGCAGGTAAGTAAGTAAGTAAGTAAGTAAGTGAGTAAGTAAGTAATAAGGATAGCACAGAGAGCAATGCCGACGACGAGGAGCCAGAGCTGGTGGTACATACGACGAAGAATTAGCTTCTTAGACGACGTGCTCTAAATCTTTTGTCCAGGTAATTACATCGCACTACCGTGTGCTGCACAGTTTCTGCAGCAGCGAGAGCAGAGAGTAACTAGAAGTAGCAATGGTCAGCGAGCTGGGGATCCGAGGAACGAATTATTGTTTTATTTTATAGAATATATAGTATACGGTATACACGATCGTTCTTTTTGTTTCGTTCATCGTCCGTCTCTTATAGTATACTATATATCTAGGGCGAAAAATCGAAACGAACGATAAGAAAAAATGAATAAAATAAATTAAATCGTTTATCTCGTGAATCGATCAGGTATTTATTATCAGTGTATAAAATCGGGAATTAATTAACGTCAAGTAAATTTATCGACCTAGAATACATCGAAGAATAATTAATTATTCACCTCAAAGTTTAAACAGATCCGATTTAACAGTCTAATTAAATACTATTCGACATGAAATCGAATGTAATTATGCTTCTTTGAGGAATCCATTTTATCGCAGGAGAAAACCGTATCTCCGTGTCTTTTTGTCGATAAAATAACATTTCCGCACTCATTTGCTATCGCGGATCATTCAGCCAGCGATGGTGAAGATTTTTTGGGAATATATCGGTCGTTTAGCTACTTTCCGAGTCTCTTTATCGACCAGTTGTCACGCTCTGTGCGGGCTTGTCCCGTTTTCATATTTCCCGCTTTTTCAATAATTTTATTCTCGAGTTTAGAGCAGCTTTTTCGTTTCCAGTAATACGGTTTTTAATCAGTCACACGTCGCGCTATGATCGCGAATTTTTGCAACGGGATTCGCTGAGATTCCAAAGAATGGTACAGCTCTTTGTCTTCTCTTCGTCTTCTGCAAAAGTTTCGTTTGGGTAGCCCGTTTCGCCCCGCTCTCCCCTGCGCCATCTCTCGGTCCTTTGAGAGGCATGGCGTCGTCCTCTTCTATTTTTGCTTTTTCGAGATCCTCTTACCGAATTTTTGAAACATGAGATCCGATATCGCGGAGAGATGGATCGACAAAGACGAAAAAGTCACGAGGTTTTCACATAAATCCATTTCCAGACGTCTTTTGGACCGCTGAGTACAGGTTAGATGCAACAAATGTAAGATGGCGGCCGGAAATGGAAAATAATCGGAACATCTCGACGAAGACTAGTTTGCAACGGGTGTTATTCGTTTTATTATTAACTTTTGAAACTGGAGATGTATGTACGCCTATATATAATCGACCTTGCAGCCGTCATGGACTGTTTAATTCGGGGCCAACGCGATAATCAATTATTAAAATTGCGGTGACAGTTATAAATACAATGTACAGTGAACGCGGGATTGGATAGAGGCGAATCTAGGTGAAACCGAGTTCCGTTTGAACGTTGGATCTAAATCGAAAGGATTTGATATTATCGATAACCAATTAACCAAACACTGATATAAAAAAGAGAATCGAACGCTGAAAATTTGAAAAAATTGTACTTCCAGCATCATTTCAGTATTTAAGACTGAAGTGTTCCGCCATTTTGGCCCTTTTATGTTCGTACGATACGAGTTTATCCGGCCTTTCGCTTCAACAAATCAGGATTTATAAACTTTCTCGATATTTACTGTTCCGCGTACTACGAAAGGCTCGAATTTCGAGGTTATGCGATGCTTTCGCCGTTCGGATATTCAGCCCCTAGCGATCTTGACCATTCCGAATACGCTCGTGTCTTGGAACAAAATTTTGTATCGATAATTCACTTTTTCCTCGTTTAACTTTGTCGATTCTATTGATATATTGCCTCGCTACATTTCGAACGTTAGATTTTAGGTTATGGTCGAACCGATACCGGTCATTAGCTGTGTTTTGAACTTACGGAATTTTCAGCCCTACCTATTATCAATAAAAATAAAATTTTTCGTCGTTCTCTCATACATGTTGAATTCTGTTATACAGATTGAACAGTAAGTAATAAAAATGGTCAGCATTCGATAAACCGTTGATATTGGCTGACGTATTTTTATTATACCTGTGTCTGGGAAAAACCGTTCAACTACGAATTAGAAATTACAAAATAAAAAGACGCAGGCACGAAGAAATGATTTACATGTTTGCCTCTAACGATGATTAAAAACTTTCAAAAAATGAATTTTATTTCGTTACGAAATTCATTCGGCCATTATATTACAGGATTTAATATCCGCCTAATGGGTTTAATTTTTCCGTTTAAATATCAGCTAGTAAAATGTATGGGTGATTCTGCAAATTATCAACAAGGCTATTCTGGCCTCGTCTTCGACTCTTTTAGACGTTGGGGTACCCCAAACCTGGTCAATAATTCTAAAAATCACCCATATGCACCTACTATAGTTGCGGATATGGTAGCGAGTTCGTTGTTGGGCCCATTTTAGTGTCTGATGGGACCTACTTTTTTTTTCTGTACACTTATACTCGGCTGCTTACTACGTATCCATCTCTGTTTACTCTATCGGCTAACCTAACCCGCACATCCATGTCTGCAGTCACTATTCGTGTCTGCCCGCACGCGATGTTTCGAAAAAGAAACTAAATATAGATATACTCGAATAGATATATATTTTATCTATCGATGTTATAAAATATGTATACGTATATGGGCGGATGCCTACGTAAATGAGAGATTCGTTCGTTCGATAATTTCTCCCTCGTCACCTGAATTTCTAGGTACTACACTTTAATCTTAATGCATAAATAGCTGCGCGGCGCATACTTAACTTCAATCTTTTCTTGCGCCGACACGTCCGTTACTGTTACGGTAAGTATAGCGTCTTCGAATATTGTATTTTCCTTTTTTTTTTCTACTCCTAGTTTGTCTTTCGATCAACAAATGTACCTAGGGAACATAAATCAACATCTCATCGATCAATCTTCGAATCATAACAAGTAATCGCGAATTCTGTATACAA
The DNA here is from genome assembly GCA_963966615.1 of Tenthredo amoena. NCBI lineage: Eukaryota > Metazoa > Arthropoda > Insecta > Hymenoptera > Tenthredinidae > Tenthredo > Tenthredo amoena. The sequence goes on along the minus strand of OZ016496.1, from coordinate 4,192,875 downwards.
AAAACATATCTAACCTCTTCTTTTTTCATAACCTGCAAAGGAAAAATAGAATGTTCTTCTTTCATCTTTCGCGATATTTTCTAACCGTTATTTTCATTCGGTTTCTTGATTTATCTTATTTTCGTGATAAGTGGATGAAGAAATTTCTGAAATTTAGTGATTAATTATGCCGAGCCACGTCTCATTAGACCAGGTATTTACTATCTCGTTAATTCATCTGCGCTATATAGATATTGGTTCGTGCTTTGAATACGTATCCATATATCTACACCGTTTCAATCCGTTTCTGTCTGTGTAAATGATTGACGTTATATATAGTGCAGAAGAAAAACAAGAACAAGAAACAGAATAAGCAGGAGTGAGTATAGAGGAGAAATGCGACGAGACGAGACGAGATGAGATTGAATGGTAAAAATTTTAGAGCATAAGGTAAGGTACTACTATACATATAGGTACTACGATATTTGACGGGTCTAATTACCGCGAATGAATTCTAATGGATCAGAAGCTTTCACTGGATTTGATACATTCGTTCATTAACGGTATACACACAGGCCATTTCGTCTCGTCTCGTCTCGTCTCGTTTCATTTCATTTCATTTCATTTCATTTCTTTTCTTTCGCTATATTATTATAGTATACGTGTGTACAGAAAAACTCGACCAAGACAAGTATTATAAATTATATGGGTACACATCGGGATAAAGGCAGTTGTTGCTATTCGTGGACAGCTCTTCACCGAGTTCTAATCCATGACCAAGATCATTACACACCTCGTTAATAACTCAAAATCCATACCGTATTATGTATACGTATATATTCGATGTTTTGATTTGATTCGATATCATCAATTGAGAATTACGATTGGCAGCTGTATATACTTATATATACATGCATATATGTATACTCGAACAATCAGTACACGTGTCATTTAGCTGACTAATTATTTGCACATGTTACACGTACTGAAACGTGACTGATCGCAGATCAAAAAGATTTCTCCAAAAAATTTCTTCCGTCTTTTATAATATTTATATATTAATATTTATTTTATATTTTTTTTTTTTGAGGAAAGTTTTGCGATTTACAAATAGAGGGAAAAATGGATTCGAATTCCTGGATATTAAATTGAATAATTTCTTGCAATCGTTCTTCGGCAAAAATTGAAAATTTGCAAAAAAAAACTGTAACACGCTTCTCTGTATCTGAGACTATAACCGATTATAATACCTGTAAGAACTGGAGGAGTAAGTCCTGATTGAAAGGAAAAGAAAAAAAAAAGTGGAAAAAACCGTGAGTCTAGAAATATTTTCTTTTTACGCATACAGAGACTAAAAAATTTACCTCTATAATATTCTCGCCTATATATATATATATATATATATATTATATATGTATATATAATATGCTATATATATATGTATAACGAATAGTTGCAGGTTTCAGATTCAATTATTTGCTACGGTCATTCCGTAATTGCCAGAAAGTTTTTTTTTCGTATACATATATATATATATATGTATATACGTGTACAATCAGTTGAACTCGGAATTTATCATTTTATATACCTATATATATATATACATATATATGTATATACCTATAAGACGACGAAGACTAGGAGTTATAGGTACCAACAGAACAACGTCCTACTTAAATCCCTAATTACTTATATACCCAACGTTGCGGGACATACCTAGCGTCGTACTACGTATGTGTGTGTATATATATATATATATATGTAAGTAATATGTATGTACAGTACAGTAGAGATAATGGGGATGGATGGGCGGATGGACACGAGGCATGAAACGAATCGACAGTAGACTGTGCTGCTGCTCATTGTCTGCGAAGTAAAAACCCCAGATGAAAAAGAAACGATTGAAAAGAAAGCAAAAAGAATTGTATCGGGTTATTATAGGAGAACCGCTGGGTGACCGAAGCTTGTACTCGATTAATGGAACATAGCCACCTAATTCTTTAACCTTTCTTTTGTCTTTTTTTCTTTCATGTTTCTGGTTACTTTTTTCCTAGGGACTTTTATTCCCCGTTCTTAATTATGCGCAACGACTGCAGCGTTACTTGTTTTTGATAACCTGAAACAGTACTATTAATTGAATGAAATGAAATAATAATCACTTGTGACTATTCCTCATTTATTTCAATCGTTTTTACCTACGTTATATCATTATACCGTTAGCTGGTCAGGCTATAATCCCGGGTTATTATAATCTAGGTATATCGAACCAGACTTTCAGGCGGGCCAACTTAATGACACGATAATAAGAAGAACTTTCGGCTAGTTACTTTTTAAGTACATACATATATACGTAATGTAATACCGTAAATACATTTTCTTCGAGGTAACTATATAGAGTTTACTGATGATGATATACCTAATTTGCCATCGTTATACGTACTACAGTATTTTATATATTTGTATATATATAAGGATACGCAGAACCAATTTGGAAAAGCGTTAAGTTCACGTCGCCAGATCTTATCGATGAGGACGTGAATTATACCGGACGACGTTGTATATTTGTATAAGTGGATAAAAGTAAAAATAAATATAATATTATAAAGCAATTTACGGAGTGCGGTTTCGTTAAAATTAATGAGCTGTAAGATATGGGGCAGTAATTCAGACGGTCGGATATGTTTTTGGTTTTTCTACCTCTTTTTATTTCATTTCTGTTTTTAAACGGAATAAGATGAGGTAAAGATGGAAAGAAGATATCGCATATGGGAACAAAAAGTAAAGAAAAATAATATACATATAGGTATATGAACGAGAAACGAGAAACGCCTCAATAATCGAACACGAAAGAGAAACTCGATGCGTCAATTAAAGACGCGAGACGTTGCGGCATGGCAGTGCGGCGCGGCGTAATGCTGCAGCGGTTTCAACGTCCTCCGCATGCATGCATGCATGCCCTCACGCTCTCGATCGAGTGCGGACCTAACTAGGGACCACCGGGAAACGGGGAATTGCAGCTCGGTTGTCCTGCGAGTATTTAATTGACCGTATAAACCGAGAAAACTTAAGTTATAATGACTAATGAATGGACATCGATCAGATTATTCGCCGGCCTCAAATTCTGATGTTGTCTTTTTATCGATAAAATAACAGTTCGGCACTTTTTTGCTATCGGAGATCATTCAGCCAGCGATAGAGAAGATTTTTTGGGAATATATCGGTCGTTTAGCTACTTTCCGAGTCTCTTTATCGACCAGTTGTTACGCTCTGTGCGGGCTTGTCCCGTTTTCATATTTCCCGCTTTTTCGATAATTTTATTCTCGAGTTTAGAGCAGCTTTTTCGTTTCCAGTAATACGGTTTTTAATCAGTCACATGTCGCGCTATGATCGCGAATTTTTGCAACGGAATTCGCTGAGATTCCAAAGAATGGTAAAGCTCTTTGTTTTCTCTTCGTCTCCTGCGAAAATTTCGTTTTGGTACCCCGCTGTCTCTCGGTTCTTTGAGAGGCTTGGCGTCTTTCTCTTCTATTTCTGAAACCGACCGATCAATTCGCGTGGAATTTTTGCTCCAGTGGATTTTCGAGATCCTCTTACCGAATTTCGGGCAGAAAATTCCGCAATTAAAAAGAGCAAGGAATGGATCGAACCCCGGCACATGTGTAAAGATTTTGCGGAAACGGAGAATTGCTGCGCTTGGAACCTGTCCACGGTCGCTTACGATATACATTGCACATTTAACATTATACCTATATATTATACCTACACCAGGTATACATATACCTCTGGATATATGTAGCTGTCCGCAAGGTCCTGCACCAGTCAGAGTAGTGCGAATTCAATCCGACAGACGAAATAACGGTACATATACCTACAGAGATGATATTCGTGGCGGCAATTTACAGCAGGTAGTCACAAGTTAGGTTTGATTTCGTTTCGTCGGTGAAGGTACTATGATATGTGTAATCGTTTCCGCATCTGAAGATAGATGCACGGTCGATTTCGGTTTCACGATCTTTTTTCTCTCTCTTCGGACCGGGAAAATTCGCGACTATTCGATATTCGATTCGATACTCAAAATCTCGTACTCAGTTGAGTGCGCGAACCTAGTTTTTCGACCATATCTCCGAAACCGTCGATGCTATCCAGATTAAGCTGGTTACCAAAAATAAAGCTTCTTAAATTTTCTATAAAAAAGGTGGAATACACTTTTCCCGTATCTTCATTAGTTTTGCTGTATTTCATCGCAGAATGTGCGACTCGTTACTCAGGCCCTCTGAAACTTCAGCTTCGAAATACAGGGAAAGGAATCAAGATACAGAAAAAATGTATCCTACCTTTTTTATGGAGAATTTAATCAGCTTCATTTTTGATTCTATTCTTTATATCGATATCATCAACGGTTCGCAAGATATGATCGAAAAACTGATTTCGAGTAACTTTTTTCCAGACAGAGGCCAAAAGTTGACCGGTATTTAACGAACATCTCGACTGATTTACAGCTTTTTACCGGTTATTTCTGCAGATATGAGATACGAGAATGATAGATGATACGGGAAACGTTTTCGCATTGTTTTTTTTTTTTTTTCTTTTGGAAATGAATTACTCTCGAGTATATATCTACACCCATCATCTGTCTATCTATCCATCCATCGGAGAGGATCATGTGTTGCTCAGGCGGAGTATATAGGGGGTTACAAATTTTTACAAAGTCCTCATATACGTATGTATTCTCGTCTGTGTACGTATGTATGTATACATGGGGCCACCGCCCTGTCCGTTAAGTAGGTCTCGCAATCTTCGCAGACAGTGAAATACAGGTATACACCTATATATCTTCGCAAAGGTTGGTGGAGGATCGGAAACATCGCGAAGAGAAAGATAAAAGGAATGAAAAATGCTAAAGAATAAAACAAATAAACGAAGAGAAAGAAGGGTTGGAAAGGAAAGAAGGAGTCAACCAAACGTCGCGAAAAGAATTCACCAATAAGGGGTGGGGGAAGGAAAAAGAAGATGTTAATCGAACCTCTCGCACAAGTGCCTCACATACAGCTACCCACATGTACGTTGATTAACTCAAGAAAAAAAAAAAAGGAAAAAAGGGAAAAAGGGAAAAAGGGAAAAAGTAGATCCGAAAATAAGGATAAAGGAAAAAGGAAAGAGGTCTACCCTGATCCTTTCTCGTCGCCCAAGCGAAACCGTGCGATTACACGCAAACACATATATATATATCTATATATATGTAAGAATGAGAATAAGAATAAGAGCAAGGCTTTAATACCGCAGAGAGAAGAGGGCTATACATACTATATTGTGCATGTATTATTCCATGAAATGTTAATTTACGGGTGGAAACATAGCGATATACGGAGCGGTGACACATTAGCTCGGGTAGCTATTATAGACTTGATGCCTGTGTGTGTGTGATTCATTCTTATATAGTATAATAGATATCTAGGCCTTTTGTAGTCGTCTATTTTATCCACTAAATGGATAAAGTATAATAGTACCTACATGGTATATAAGAATAAGGGAGATGTGTAGCTCGAGTGGTGAAATGAACCAGAGTGCCTTATGTATGCGATGTGATGTGTGTGTGTGTGTGTGTGTGTGTGTAAATGTTAAAATGTTCGTACATGTGTATGTGTGTGTGTAGACGGTAAATTGGAGCGGTTCAAAAAATCGAACTATCTACTACTAGGTATGCTGTTAACCGTTGTTCTCGCCAAAGTAAGTCGCGATCACTTTGCCATTGGTGTTAGTGTTGCTGACCATCAACGGACTGCGATTACTACTAATACTATTGCCGCTACTTTTACCTAAAGGAACGCGTAATTAAAGAATTCCTATAAAATTGAACGATATTTATTTCATACCATTATAATATAGAGTGCACTGTGTGCGCTGAGAATAATGTATATCGTCGTAATCTCGTCTGAGTTGTTTTGTTTTTTTTTTTTTGTTTTTTTTTTTTTTTCGAAAATTAAATAAACTTCTTTTTTCAGTCGATGAAATAACGATTACGAAATTATGCTTCGATCACTTATTGTTCATTTCTGATACGTTCCTTTCCTCTCTTGTCTACATGTGTCGATGTACACGTGTGTAACGAATTTTTACAAATTCTAACGTTTTTTTGAACAAAAATACTGAACGAGGAAATACGGTTTTTTAAGAACTTCGAAACGACTGCAGAATCCCCTTTTTTATCTCATAATTAAATACAAATCAGGTTTATAGAAGCTACTGATATTTTGCAGTGGTCATCGAATTCGTTTCGATTCAATTGTAAGCAGATAGGAAAATTCAGAAATGAAAAAGGAACGTTGCCGTTTTTTTTTTTTTTTTTCTAAAAACATGTTTTTGTTAGCCTCGTCATGTCTTTTTTCAACATGCTTCACTTCCTTTTTGTTTTAGCCAACATGTTCTCCTTTAATTTACGTTTTTCAACATGTTAAAGCAATTCTTTATTTTCGCTAACATGTTTTTCAACATGTCGAATTTTCATTTTTCAACATGTCCTTGTTCGGTCTTTGTTTTTCGACACGTTTTCGGCACTTTTTGTTCTCACCGTCATGTTCTCCTTCGATCTTTATTTCTTCAAACATGTTTTGGTTTACATTTGAACAAATTTAACATGTTCTTGTTACTTTTTTCTATAATTCAACTGGTTTTTGTCATTTTCCTGGTCGTCTCGACATGTTTTCTCGCATTCGAACATGTCTCTGTTTTTTTTTTTCAACACGTTCTCACATCAGTTTTTCGTTTCTTTCAACTTGTTTTTCGTTCTCTGGTTCTCTCCAAACATGTTGTCGTCAGTCTCGTTTCACGCATGTTTTCCAAAGCTCGAAAATAGTATCCATAGAATCGTAATTCGTGATAATTTATCATTTATTTAAATCATGTGCAAATATCTGTGTACATCTGATATATTTATACATGGGGATTGTTATTTACGTCACGGCATAGCTGCTGCAGGGTATGCAGGCATTCAGGCAAGCATTCAGGCAGGCATGGCATGAGGCCGTATACCCAAGCCAGCTAGGAAAGGTCTTGTGTTTCTTCGTTGAACCATAAGGAGCTCTGATTGTAAGACTAGAGTAGCGAACATAGAGAATAGAATAAGAAGGGAAAAATAAGAAAAAATAATAATAACACAATAATAACAAGAAGAAGAACAAGAAGAAGAATATTTTTCATAACTCTTTGTGTTTGTTCAGCCACGCCTGGAGATAATCGGACAGTTATAACAAACCTAGACAATAGTATATAGTTGCAGGTTATACCTCCGCTAGCAGGACGAGGTAAAGAGCTAAGGAATCGCGATTTCTGTTCCTTACCAGATACCTATGTACACATCTTGCTGTGTATGTACTACTTACCTATACTCTAAGAGATATCAAATGCTGTGGTTACATATATATATAAGGGGTGTCTTTTTTTTTTACGATTTTTGAATTGTTTGATTTTTTGGTGGAAATTTGAAAAAAAAGAAAGAAAATTCTATCGGAATCGTTTGAGATCCTTTTAAAAAAAAAAAAAAAAACAGATGAGAAAAGTTATATTTGGGACTGTGATGTGATCGAATGGTGATTTTTTTTTTTTGTTTTCTTTTTTTGCAGAAGTCTTTCTAGAGTTTAACGAAACGTTATCTTCTTATCATGTATAAATACGGGTATAGAGGTATACGGCTTGTTGATCGGAGCATTATGTCCATCAAAAAGTGGTTTTACCTATACCGTTGGATCGGTGTGGCAAAAAAAAAAAAAGTAGATTAAGAATTTATTGAGAGCGAAAAAAACGAGAAAAAGGATAGGAATAAAAATCACGTGAAAGAGGTGAAAAAGGAGGAAACAAAACGACGAGAAAAAAAAATTGAAAAAAAAATTGTCCCACTTGACCCGATCGACGAAAAAAAATGTTAATTATCCCACTCTGAGTATAAATGGGACATCAGAGACTCGAGAGAAATGTACACCCTGTATATATATATATATATATATATCTATCTGCGGGTATATAGATCACGCATACATTTATTTATCTGCTTGTATATAAGATGGCGACGATTTTATATATGCATCGACTGTGTGTATCGGTAGATAAAATAATAATAATAATAATGGGTAGATATATAAGAGGGACCATTGTACGAAACGAGGTATATACTTGGTATATAGATAAGATAGTGAGCTAGGTTATACCATATCCGGGCCAACGGAGAATCATCTGAAGTATTCTCGATGTATAGGTTAGGTACGTTACAAACGGGTATAGATATTCAAAAAGAAACTAGAATGTATCTGTACCTGTGTATCTGTACCCGCTATCTGTAGCTAACAACGATATTAGAAGAGAAACAGCACTGTCACAGCTTCGCGTTACTGCGGCGAACCGGATCGAATCATCTTGCCATGTCATGTCGTACCGATTTCCGATATATCCGCTTCTCGAATGATCGAAACGCGGATTTTACGTTATCCAGATGATTTTACTTCGTCTAAGTCGCGTTATCTGGATGGTAGGTATATTTTGTCCGAATCAAATCCGGAAGATTGAAAGAAAAAGAGGCGGACAAAAATTTCGACGAGATCGTTTTATCTACGATAATTATCTCATCTTCAGATAAATCAGCTCGATCTATTATCTCGCAGATACATATATATACTCTAGTATCTAGATGACAGATCATTCGGACAATCGTCTCATTTCTTCGACTTCGATTGTCCCAAAATAAAAATCATCTTTCATCTTATCTAGATAAATTACTACCAGAATTATCTCATCTTTGTCTAGATAAAAATCGAAGATTTTCATTTTATTTGTATCCAATCCAAGAAATTAACGCAAAAAAAAAAAAGGCGAACAAGAATCGTAGCAAGATCATTTTATCTACGATGATCATCTCAGCTTCAGATAAATCAACTCGATCTATTATCTCGCAGATACATATATACTCTAGTATCTAGATGATTAATCCTTCGGACAATCATCTCACTTCGTCGACTTCGATTGTTTCAAAAGAAAAATCATCTTTCATCTCATCTAGATAAATTATTGCCAGAATTATCTTATCTTTATCTAGATAAAAAAAATTTTAAATTCAGTTTTTCTTAAGGTTTTTCTTCATCTTTACTGCTATCTTTTTTTTTAATTTTTTTTGTTTTCTACCAATGTTTTCAGCGTTAGATACAGATAGGTATATGTGCGTACGTATATGTTGAAGCGGCGGAGACGAACGAGAAATGTGAATTTTTGTCGTAGGTCGTGAAATTTGAAAGTGATAGCCTTCGCGAGCGGTATAACTTGTAGATAGGTAGATAGTTAGACTGGGTAGGTAGGTAGGTAGGCAGATAGTTGGGTACTACATACCTATAACACACATCTTTCGTATAACGGAGATATATATCGTTATTTATAATACCAGTTACAGTAAAACATGCCCTGCAGAGTGGCTCGCGCCTCGAATAACCCCGAGGACGTGTTACGTATATTCACACGTATCCATATGTATATATGGATAATATATATATACACTATATACGTATACATAAGTTCGCGAATAATTCCTCCGGCGATCTAACGCGTTTAATAGGTCCAATTGCATTGTATAAATTGTATAATTGTGGCTAGAGAAATTTGGGAAAAAAAAACAACAATAAATTTTTGTCAATATTTCGAGTTTTTTTGTTTTTTTTTGTTTTCCTTTTTTATTCATAAATTTATACATACGAGTAATTGCAGGTAGCGAGTGTCGAAAACAATGGCTCATGACTCGAGGCGGTAGTATAAATTAATATATGTATGCATCCACATACATATGTATGAAGGAGGGGCCCGCGATGTATGTAGTGACAAGGTCAGAAAATGCTGTGAATGAAATCTTATCACCATACCGATATATACTTACACCTAGATATATATATATATACACGTACTGAACGATGTTTGTATTAAGTCGTAAGTCCCAAGGTAGCAAGTAAGTTATTATGTACTTATAGGCACTTGACTAATCGCTACCGATTTCTCTGCGCATATATGTGTTTATTTATTTGTATACGAGAGTATGTAGTATCTCTTATCGGTAGGTATAATTATCCCCGGTGGAACGAGCACGCCGACTGTGGTTAAGTACCGATTTAAACTCTAATCAATGTCCACGGATGCTTTTGATGGGAGTAAACGAATTTACACATTTTTAAGATCGCCGAATTCAATTTTTTTTTTTCCCACACTTTTCCTATACCGATTTTTTTCTTTCTTTCGGGAAATCGTATGAATAAAACAAGCAGATAGATATGGATGTGCTGATTTTTAGAGAAATACCGATGTTTGAAAGGGTTAACGATTTTTTTAGAAAAATTTTTCGATCCGAAATGAAATACCGATCTTTAAAAAGTGGCGAGTGGAACGAATATCGTGTATTCTTAAGAAAATTACCGATCACAAGAAACGTCGATATATTGAGAGAAAAGTTGATTGAAATGAAATACCGATCTTTAAAAAAATTATACCGGTCGAAACAAAATAGCGATTTGTAAGAAATGAAGTGAATAATGTGCTTTCAGAAATTGTCGATCAGAGAGATTACCGATGCTCGCCTAATGTGCCAATTGAATAAATACCGATCTTCAAAGGAATTGTGGTTTCGAAGAGAATACGAGTGACAGATACGAGACACGGGTTTTAATAGGAAAGACCGAATTTCATTGTCATACCGATTCGGCGAAATTGAGATCGGTAGGTACCGATTTCTATAAAAATATTGAATAAAAAAGAGACGAATTTCACATTAAAACAGACCGATTCTCGACCACGGTAGACCGATTGACGAAAGATTACCGATCTTCAAAGAGCATACCGATCTTCGAATAAAAAAAAAAGTACAGATTTTTCCGGCTTTCACCTTATCGCCCTGCTGGAATCTATATAATCCCATGAAAACCGATTTCTAATAAGTATGATTTCCTTCTTTAAAATCATTCTCCCCGACGTTTATTACCTATAATCATCTAATTTAGTTTCACGTTAATCACATGTGTAAATGATGGTCTGCATGTACTACTGTGAAAAAGAATTCTGCGCAGATGGTCGATTTCATCTACACGTGTATCGCGGTATATACCATACAGGCGCATATGGAACGGCTTTGATCACGTATTTAGCATCTCATTTTGCGATTCCCTGACTACGTTACAGTTTCGCGAGTCAGTCGCTCAGCTCGCCCCTCCCATTGAGATCGGTCTCAATTCTCGTTACAGGTAAAAGCCTCCAAATTATCTTGGACAGGCTGACAGGTAGGTGATAGGTAGGTGGGTACAAGGTAAGAATAATAACAATAATCACCAGACGCTCGGTATAAGAGAGTCATACATATATTTATATATATATATATAAAATAAGGATAAAGCGAGGAGCCGGACTGCTGCCGCGGTGGAAACCACTTTAAAATAAATACATCAATTGAACTCACGCTGCGGCAGCCGAACGGGAAACGAGGAAACGATGCAACCGGTGGAGCAGCGCGCGGTCGCGTTGCGCCGATCGCCGATCGGGTTCATTGGCGGCAGTTATACTTACACCTAACCTATAAACCTAACCTAACAAACTGTCTATACGTGCAGGTAATCGGTCTTTCAGACACCGGCTACCGTTCGACGGTTTGCAAATTGGCGGGAAAATCGATACCTCTACCGATTCTCCGGCGATTAGGAAAGCAGCCGTCTCGGAGACGCCGTAAAATTGGTGGAAAAAATAGATCTCGCAATTTTTTCGATAAATTAAAATCGTTGTTGTTAAAACTTTCGAAATTCAAGTTTTTTTTTTTTGTTTTTTTTTTTTACAGAACTCGCAAATTTTATTTTCCTTTTTCTTCTTCTCGGATATGAAATGCGATCACTTTTTTCATCCCGTTTTTTTTACTCCAAGACGTTTTTTCAGGGCCACTTCAATACGGTTTGGTTTTCGATTATCATAGAACAACGAACCGCCTTAGCACGGGAGAGAGTTCGAAATTGGTGCAAATGATCGTTACCTATATCTACCAAGGAAAATTGACGAGTCATTATATTCGCAATATATATGTATACAAAATATCTCTATATATAGGTGTGTACATAAAATCTGGAACAATATCGAAGCACACGGATCAAGATCTTTGAAATAATTGGATCACGCGTCAATTCGTTCCGCAAATCGTCGGTTATCGCGGCATATACCTAGGTTCTTGGTAGATAAAGATAGGTATAGATATATGATTACGTTTTTCTCCTATATAATTTATCTATAGGTATATATATATATACGTATATACACACCGTTTTATGTACAACAATTTTTTTCTATAATACACATCACTCTTTTTATTCTTCTTTCAATTTTATTTTTATTTTTTATTCTTCCTCTCGCACATGATCATATTCGGATATAATTCTACGATCGAAGGGGTCTGAAAATTTCTGTTTTTCTTTTTTTGTTTCGAGGAAAAAAATAAGAGAAAATTACCGATACGCCTCGTATGTATTTCGCGTTCAATACTCGTCGGTATATATATGTGTATATGTAATAGATATTTCGATATGTGTGAGAACTGGTATATAGAGATAAGAGGGCAGTATAACATATGAGGCGGTGTAACGCACAGTGGCAACAGTCGCGGGGGTTCATCGAAGCGAATATCCTGTCTGCCCGTGGATGTTCGCCCGGGTATATTCGCATATATATATATATACAAAGTGAATTCTTAATGGGTAGACAGGGGTAGACAGGCGAATTCCAAGTGCGCATGCGCAGGCTTCTAAGCCCAGGTTATTTTTCAGGGCGGCCAAGCACCAAGCAACCAAGTAACCAAGCAACCAAGCAACCAAGCTCCACGTAACCAAGCAACCAAGCAACCAAGCTCCACGTAACCAAGCAACCAAGCAACCAAGCTCCACGTAACCAAGCAACCAAGCAACCAAGCTCCACGTAACCAAGCAACCAAGCAACCAAGCTCCACGTAACCAAGCAACCAAGCAACCAAGCTCCACGTAACCAAGCAACCAAGCAACCAAGCTCCACGTAACCAAGCAACCAAGCAACCAAGCACCAAGTAACCATAGCAACCAAGCCATAAAGCACCAAGCAACCAATTTTTCGCGCGAAATATTAGTTTTTTTTTTTTTTTGTTTCTTTTATTTCATCAAAAAGCAACGAAAATGAGAAAAACAAATTCATCCATCAGTCAATGACCACATTATCGTGATTACCGATCAGATCTACTGTATATAGACAACCACCGTGTCTCTGAGCAGATATAGTATATGTATTGGTATATAATACGTGATATCGCGTGGTCCGCGGCTAGTGCACCGATCATATATAGATATATTTATATATGCTACATACACATGTGTATATGTATATATATATATATATAGGTAGATGTAAGTGGAGGAGGACTATAGGGGTCAAACGAGGTGATGTTATGTAGCATTCGGAATTAGCGCAGGTGGGAAATCCACCTGGACAGGTAGGTATATTAGTCCCGTATCTCGTTACCTCGATATACTATACATAACCTAACGATAAGTATAAGATCCTGACTCTGGAGGTAATGTATATTCTACAATAAAAAGATCAAGAAGAAAAAAAGATCGTCTAAACTTTACAAAATAAAAAAAAATGAAAAAAAAATTGAAAAAAAACAAAAACCAGAAAACAAAAATAAGAATTTCAGTATTTCCTCAATTTTCGATTTAATCGAATTTTATGAATAGAAACTAAAAAAAAATTCGATGAAAACTATCAGTGAACAAAAAAAAAATAAAATAAAATAAAATAAGAATCTGATTACGGAAATGAAAACTAATCCGAAAATTATCTGTGCTATACGGCTACGTGGTTACATTATATAGACGTACGTACATCCATGTACCTTATATAGTCCTTTAATGAAAAGTTAGGAGTTAAGTAGGTACAGCTATATGAACGAGAGGATATATGATTAATTAATTAAACATTCACGTAGTACCTTATACCTATGTAATATACCTACCCAGGTTATAATTTAATATGTATATATACTATATAGTGGTTAGGAGGTAAATAAGCGATCATGAATATTCATCAGGTTTAATCGGGCCAATTAGTAAATTAAAAAATATAATTTCAACCGTATAGCTACCTATACACTTTGCGGCAAGAGAAATCTTGAAAACTTCGTTACAATTCGTGGTATATTTATCATTAACACAAATATAGTAAATTAAAAAAAAAAGGGTACAAAATTTCGTGATATTCTCATTGTAATTAAGATAAACGGCTCGTCGTACGACGAAGACAAGGACGACGAGATTGAATAAGCAAAAAAAAAAAAAAAAAATCGAACTAAACAATTTGTTAATTAATAAGCACATGTACTCAGCTTGTTAGAGTCTGGACTATGTACTACAAGCCGGTGAAGGTATCTCGGAGCACTCAAATCTCCGTATTGACAAACGGAGACTTGAACGCTAGGCATTGGTATGAGACGTGAGGAAAGCTATATACTTTGAGCCTCTAATACATAGATTTAGGCTGGATATGTGTACATACGTGTATAAATACGTTTTTAATCGATTGAAAACAGAACTTGGGTCTGTTTCTTGTTTTTTTTTTTTTTTTTTTTTTTTTATTCATTAATCGTTTTTTTTTTTTTTTTATATATATATATTATAATAATGATTGAATAATTATTCGAGATTCACTGTGGAAGGATCGAAAATAAAGTGGAAAATCACCTGGAAAAAGTAACAACAAAATAAAAAGAATTTTGTAATTTTATTGTATATGGGCTTTTCCCATTGCCCCATGTACGTATGAATATTTAGGTAAATAGTTTACAGGATACTTTGTGAAAATGATAATTTAGGAATTCTCTGAAAATTTTCACACTGTTTTTCTCCCATTACTGTACACTGTACAGTGATTATTACTTAAATATAAATACTTAGAATAATTAGTCAGAAAATTAGTCGGTACTTTGTTAGAGCTTTATTAGTATTATTATTATCAATATCATTATTACAACTATACCAAAATCACTTCTGAATACACGTGTATATTTTCTATATATATATATATATATATATATACCCTTCGGGCGGTCGCTAATGACCGAACCTTTCCACTATATATAGGTATAGATGTGAAGAGGAACTGTAGTTACCCATCCGTATCTCACAAGCCTTACGGCGATTACATTAATTGTGGTGAAAAAATTTTGGGACTGAAATTGAAACGAAAAAGATAGAAAAGGAATATAAATCAATTTTTAGGAAGCGCATAGCTACAACTAAATTAATATACTAGGTGTGGATACAATATGTGTTGTTTCAATGTTAATATTATACAGATAGATTCCCCGCGAAAATCTAAGACTAAGTTTCCTTTACCGCAAATTCGAGGTACCGATACTTTCGGAGCTACTGAAGATCCCAGTCGACCAATCGCAGAGCGTATAGCTCGCGTAGACGAGGCACTGCGCAACTCACGAGCAGCCCTCTAGCTGCGTCACCCGCAAGTTCCGCGATCGGTCGACGGAGATCTTCCGTAGCTCGGAAACTATTCGCTACTCGATTTTTTGACGAAGGAAGTTTAGTCTCAGAATTCCGCAAGGAATCCACCCTCAAAATATGACCCATCAACTGTATACTCAATTATTACTATACAGAATAATTAACACACGGTAGGCATCACGTATTTGTTAATAGAATCTTAAAAACTATAGATATACACTATTGCTGAGCATATATACTATTCTATTTATCTCTCCCTCTTTATGGTAATAAACGCTGACTATATACCTGTGTGTATGTATGTACAACGATATACGTAAACGCGAGTCTATATAAACTCGATCTCCATCCTTATTTCCCCCTCTCTATCTCTCTATAACGGCAATATTTAAAGGCGGGAGTAGGTATGGATTATTATATATACGTATACCTGTATATATATATATACAGGTATATACGAGGAGATATCTACGACGACGTCTTTGCGCGATTCGACCTTGACAGTATAATCTCACGTGGTAAAGAAGAAGAAGAAGAAGAATAAGAAGAAGCAGAAGTACTAACGTAAGTAAGTATAAAGTAAATGTGACGGTATGCGGTGGTATATATAGTATAAACCTACCCGGAGACGTGAGTAACAATCCTCTCTCCTTCTCTCTCTTTCTCTCTCTCTGTATTATCAACAGAGACTCAGTCAGTCAGTCAGTCAGTCAGTCAGACATTTATAGTTTATTTCTACTATACGTTTATATACTTATATACATCGTATATATACGGCATAAAATTGTATAAATTCTTATCTGTATATAAAAGGGATATGTATATTCTATACATTATCGTTATAAAAATTGTAGATTTTGTCGATCGATCTAAAAAATGAGAAACGAAAGAATATTTCTTCCGAAGAACTACGAAAAAGTTTCGATTTCTCTTTAAGAAAATAAAAAAGGATATATATTTTTAATTTCTCTCTATAATAATATATATATTAATTATTATATTAAACTGCGACGACCGTAGTCTATTAAGGAATTTTTTTTTTTTTTTTCTATATCCTATACGCTTCTATAGGTATATATTATTTTATCTATATACATGTATATATATCTGAATATCATATACATTCGTACACATATAGATATTTATATTATATAAACATATATGTATAAATATACGTGTGTAATTTTTGTTCATAAAAAGTTCTCTCGGCGGTTAGATTTCGTTTGTCATAACGGTATGTACCGGAACTCTTGTAGAACCGGCGGTGTTCACCTGCGCGATGCTGATGCCTGATGCCTGATGCTGGTGGCCCTATGGAAGGGGCAAATGTAGGTCTCGAACTCTGATTGGTTACTGCGGATTTATACTATATTATATATATATATATATATATATATATATATATTTATATACACATACATATACTTATTTACTTATACCCGTGCGCAACCACACAATATACATATATAAAATATATATATATATGTATACCACGCGGAGTGAAAGAGAGAGAGAGAGACAGAGAAGAAGGAAAGGGGGGAGAATATACACAAGGATATAGGTATACAGATTGTATTAGAAGGAGGAAGGAAGAAGAAGAAGAAGAAGAAGAAGAAGAAGAAAAAAAGAAATCCTGTACAAGAAAAAAGACGAGAGAGAGAGAGAGAGAGTGAGAGAGGGAAAAGAGAGACGTAAGATACATTTATATATGTGTGAAGATGCAATGTGTGTATTATAAAGTCAGATGGTTGACTTGGAACCCTCTTAAGTCTGAAATCAGCAATTTGTATTTTTTTTTTTTTTGTTGTTGTTGATGATTCAGATTTTTTTTAAACGATGATATATTATTTATCGCATGTACCCTGCAGTGTAACTGCCTGTAAAGGTTGAAGTCTGAAAAAATGAAAAAAATAAAATGTATAATAAATTATTTTCTCTTATTTTTTATTTATTCAATTTTTTTTTAAATTTTGCAACTCAAACCGTATTCTATCATTGAATTATCATTGTTTTTTGACAAATTACAAGCGCGCTCTCTCCTCTCCTGGTCTAGCTCTGTATTGTCACAATATGCCAACTTTTTTATTTATATACATATATCTGGCTGAAATTTTTCTCGTATCAAAGATCAGGAGAAAGCGAGTTTTTTTTCCTTCACCTTTTTATTGACCGAACTCTAACCCCAACCCGATATTCTGGTGGAAAGAAGAGTTTTTTCTTCCTTTTTTCTTTCACAATTTTATATGCATATAACTTACCTGCTTCTGCAGTACTGCAGACAAAGAGGATCACCATCCTCATCATCTCTCATATACCTCTATATCAATGTGTTATATCTATGGAAAAAGAGGTCTAAAAATTCTGTATATAAATAGGTGTAAAATATGACATGTACTTCTATCAATGTATTTTCGTGATTTTACTAATTTTTTTTTTGCCATAATCAATCATCAGATGATCTTTTTTTGAATTCCCGACAAAAAAAGACAAGTTTTTATAGAATCTTGTAAATTTCTAGTGGGAAACTTGCCAAACTTGAAAAAACGTTTTTCATTTAGTTGTTGTCGATTTTATTTTTCTTGTCTCAATACGAAGCGTCCGAAAGTGCAATTTGTCGATTGAAACTGAAATCCATAGAATACCGGAAGATGAATAAATCAAAAAATAAATAAATAAAGGAAGAAAATTACGGGTAAAACAAAAAAAAAAGAGAAAAAACAATAACTCGAGTTTCTGACAATGAAGAAAGCTCCGTACTCCTGAGGATCGTCACACCACGCACCGTGACTCTTGTGTACCTGTATACATGTATCAAAGTTGTGTGCAACCACAAGTGGCCAAACACGCGCACACAAAGGACGCACGGAGTTTCACAGAAGCCTAACAGATACACATACCTGTAAAGATCTTCGAACACACATATAAAAGATCCGCCGCGCTCCTCGTTCCTCGCTCCTTGAACAAGGAGAGATGCGCAGTGCGGTGCGCAAGTATACCTGCGCCGGTAAAGAAGGAAGGCGAAGTTTCTGGGACCATAAAGTTGCGCGGAAGATCGGCGCGAAGTGGGGCCCGCGAGGGGGACAGGGCGGAAGGCGAGTGAGTCCCCGACTCACGGGACTGAAGAGGTGGCTGCCTACTACATGGTGGGGACTGCAGCCAGCCATCCAACCATCCAGCCAGCCCGAAGTACCGCTACGCGTTGGAGGTGCCCGGCGGCGAAATACCAACCTACCTACCTACCCAGAACCTACCTTGCAGCTAACACAAGACTGTAGGTACAGACTACAGTCTTGACTGTCCGTTTATTGTAGTATTGGCCAAGCCGTTGCGCGTTGGGCCCGGGAAACGGCTACACACACACACTGTAGTTAATTTATACTAATCTACTGTACTGTGTAGACTGTAGTCTTTACTGTACTGTAGAGTATAGTTACTTATGTACAACCCACTACCTACACACAGTACCGAGCAACGGTCGTCGTCGTCCTGGTGTAGTCCGACTCTGTCGGGTAGCGGAGAGTCAACTTTGTCTTCGGCTGCTAGGCCCCCGACCGGCTGGCACTCTCGTGGCCGACGGCCTCCGACGCGGACCCAATATATAATCGTAGTACGCGAATAAACTAATTTTAAAGTAATAAAACGAAGTGATTTTAGGGAAAATAGTTGATCAATTCAATGAATTATGGTATCGATGTGCTACGCAGTGTGTGATAAGACGATTTTTTTCTAAATCAATATCGATATTACCGTTTCTTTTTTATTATATTACTATATATATATATGTGTAAATATGTAACTATATTAATGCGGGAGGGAAGAGGACGTGTACAAACCATTACTCTAATTTTATTAAAATTCATTTATTTGTGATAAGTCAACTGAATCAGTACACAGATTAGCGATTAGGTGAATAAATAAATAAATAATCAACTGATACAGCCTGAGAATTCATCCAACTTACCAAACTCGACGAACAGCTGGATCATCGCAGAGTTTATCCAGCTGATGGTATTTGGTAAAGAAAAAGTGCGTTTAAAAATCGTATCGGGTTTACTTGTTCATTTACGGACCAGTGATATGGTCCTAAGAGATTAAGTGTCGTATCCAGCAGGGGATGGAAGAAGGGATCTGTTATCAGTGGTACCATTCCGCGCACCAGAGTCTTCTCAACTTCGCCACCTTCCACTCGCCGATGTTTAATGTTTAATAAAATAAACAAATAGCAACTATACTCACCGCCACAACGGTTAATCGTCTCGAGAGGGGTCTTATGTTACACTTATACAGCTGGATCATTTTACTCAAACGGTACGTGTACGGTAACCTACCACTGCCGTATGGAAGACGACGACTTCTTTTCTGACGATGATCGTTACCATGATTTAGTGGATAGTATTTAAGACAGTGGTGGTTTTGAGGAAATAGGTGTGCTCGTGTGTTTAGTTTTGGTAATAGTTCCGGGTCTTCGTGGTCGTATATTAAGCTCGTGATCGTGACGACGACGATTATCGTCATGGCCGGTTTAGTAGTCTAGGATCTTCGACTGTTAAACTATTCGACTATTATAATCAACTATCGAAAATCGTTGTAGTTTATAAAATAAGCCTGTTGATATTAGAAAATAGTTGAAGAGGATAGGAAGAAAGTGGTGGATGCGCAATCGGCAAAGTAAAGTACAGTACAGTACTTTACAGTATACAGTACTACGTATACGTGGAGAACAGCTATAACCTGGAGCCGGAGGATTCTTCGCCGGTTCGAGAGAAGACAAGACGCCGTACTGCACCGTCTATACCATCAACGATCCACCGTCCTACCATCACCTTCTACTTCTGATATCATCAACCGGTTTTTAAGGTTGGTTTACCCCTTAACCCATATTCTCGCGGTTAATACGAAACTAAACGCGTACCCGACCCGACGCAGAGTTAACGGGCTAAAGAATACCGAGGGTATTTAATACTTCCTATGCGATGCGTCAGGTGTTCGTTTACTTCACACCCTCGCGAGCTCGAGGATTATTTTCATCGTCAAAGGCGATGGAAAATTAGAATTTTTTTTTTTTTCTTTTTCTTTTTCTGGTCCGGAAGTCATTTTTCAGCTACGGATTTTCAAGCGACGTAAGAAGAGCTCGTTATCCGGCGATCTATGATGAATTAATGTATAGGAAATTGGTCCTGTATTGCAGTGGGGCCGGTAGGCGAGCAGGTATAAGGCACGGATCCGAGTGCAGGGGGGCATAAATATAATTGGCTTAAATTCCTAGTGTCCATGAGCCCATATAGTAGCTACACTGGGGAACGGTGCACAGTAATTAATATCAGAATCACTGCAGGTACTATATTACACTTATACACACCGAGTCTGCGTGTCTATATATCTATTCTACCTGTTGCCTAGGGATAATTTGCATATCAGGAATTTCGTATAGATCTGCGTGTGGTATATCGGTACACATCACACATGTGTACGGTGGCTATATATAAAGCCATTGAACATCAATGGAAGAATAATGAACAAATAAAATTAAGAAAATAAATTGTAATTCATGTGTATAGTAAACGAAGAATAAAATCGGTTCGACAAGAAGAAAGAAAAAAAATACTTGCTTTATTTTTTACACGCAAAATCGCATTGTAGACGAATTTCAGACGTATAGAAGTATCGAAGATGTCTTTCAGTCGCATATACCTAGTCGTATCCTGTTCTTTTCTTTGATCGAAAATAATTTACAGCTAAGAGAAAAAGAATAGAGAAAAATAGTTGTTAAATAAATTAATTGTCGCGCTTGTATTAAGCAGTGAAAGTGTACAGTGTGTATATATGTAATAAAACTTGTGCAGTAGCAACAGCAGCAGCAGCAGCACTGATTCGTTCGCGTATCGGCACATACCTATACCACCATCTCCGCGTATACTAGGCTCTAGTTATACCGTTTATTAATCTGTACGTATAATCGCTAATCACTAGTTGCACGTAATAACACGCGTGCTATCGAAGCCAATATATATATATATATATATATATATATATATATAGAGAGAGAGAGAGAGAGAGAGGTTAATTAATGTCCTTACGTGAATATATTTCATATAATAGGACATATATATATATAAATATATATATAAATGTAAAGATATACCGCGATGTCGTTCGAGGTCGGTCACGCACCTCCGTAATCAAAGATCCAGGTCCTGGCTACCTAGCTAAGAAACCAGCCCAAGCTAAGCGACTACTCGGATAGGGGGTGTCGCCAACCGCGTTGACGCACTGGCCGAGACAACTACGACGACTACTGCTGACTATGAACGGACGTATACAAGTTTATTATACTACCAGGGAGCGGTTCACTCGCCCGCGTAAATAGACGTCTAGAGGAAAACTGGCTACTATACTTTACAACTATATATATGTATAGTGCAGTGTATCATATATATATAGGTATATATATATATATATTTGCAATGCTGTATAACTGCAGAATTATACAGACGCCTTCTTCGCATCTTATTGTAGTCAGTTTTTCTGGTTTTTTCGTTTTTCGTTTTTTTTTTTTTTCAATTTACTGATTCACACGTCATTTCGAATTTTTATCTCTCGCAGATCTCTTCATTATGAATTTGAAAAGATTCGCTAATCTTACCGAATCGTCGAAAGTAAGAACATCGAACTATCCGTCTCGATACGTAGTACCTACTTTTCGACTTTTTTTGACACGGTGAATATTCCGTTCAAACACAAAAACCATCCTTTTCATTTACGGCTCAATTTCAGTTCGAATTCTCTTCAACTAAAAACGAAGAAATTTTTAGACCTCTTCGATCCCAAGACCACGTTTCCTTCTCTTCTTCTTCTACATAGCAAACTATACTGTTTCATCATTTTGCTGCATAGTTTTTTCATTTCGATTCACAATATAAATTAATCAATCTATCTAGTTTTTAAAATCCTCAGACTCGGTGTACCTATCGTATATAAATACATATAGCGATATATAGCTTGATATTCGCGTCCCACGGTTTCGATACAATGATACATAGGGAGTCTATGCCTATAGTACGCGGTTGGTTGGTTTCGTTTGGTTCGTTGGTTGTCTGACTAGGTAGGAGATTCAGACTTGAGGCTAGAGCCAGGCTAGTGCTAAGCTAGGCTAGGCTAGGCTAGGCTAGC
Organism: Tenthredo amoena; assembly: GCA_963966615.1. Classification (NCBI taxonomy): domain Eukaryota; kingdom Metazoa; phylum Arthropoda; class Insecta; order Hymenoptera; family Tenthredinidae; genus Tenthredo; species Tenthredo amoena. The sequence continues at coordinate 4,170,193 of OZ016496.1, read as the reverse complement.
ATCGAGTCAAGTAAAGCTGCGGTAGTTGAATCGACCCGGCAAATGTCAGAGTATCCTGCATCTAGCCAGCCAGCCGCGCACGAGAACCTGTCCCACCGCACCGCACAGCCTTTAGCCATCCAGCCATCCAGCCAGATCGGCTAGCCTGGCCTAGCCTAGCACCGAGCCGACCCACACGAGTTTAGAACCTAGTTGCTGCTGTGCTCATGTGGTACGAAAGAAACATCAAACATATATACGTACCTATATATTTTATACATATATATATAACACATATATAATAAATATATATATATATGTACACACACATCTAGCGGCATATATAGTACAGCGTGATAAGTATATAGATATACTATGTATATGTATACGTACGTATATAATAGGCATAGTTTTCTATGTACTACGTATACGTATGTATTTATATATGTATTAGACGTAAGTAAGCGCGCGAAACTATTGCGAAAACGGAAAATGATGATGGCCTCCGTGCCAACTGCGGCAACCGACAACTATGATAATAGTTAGTTATAGGTATATCTCGGTTCTTTGAGCCTCGAAGAATTCAATTTGATCGATGTATTCTTTTTTTTCTTTTTTTTTTATTTCCAGTCAATTTTCTTGCCTATAGTTCGTTTAGTGGTTTTCCAATCCGTTTTTTTCCCCAGATTTTTTTATTTCTCATTTCGTTTGTTAAAGAAACTTTTCAATCAAATCCCGCGATTCTATAGCCAGTCTTTTTATCTCGTTTAGTAGTTTTTCACTTCGTTCTACCACTCTTCCAACAATTTCTCATTACTCTTAATTGTTTTTCATCCAAGTCTCTAATCGCTGTTATTATTTTCCCGATTTCGTCCACTAGTCGTTTACCATTTTCATCATGTTTAGTGGTTTTTCCTCAATTTTCCCAACTATTATTATACACGCTGTCATTTCTAATTTACCTTGATTTTTCTTTCTTCATTTCGTTCATCATTGTCTCTTCAGACTTTCCCACCAACCTCATAATCATCAATACTATCATTCCAATATTTACTTTTATAGTCAAATCATCAAATCATTCAACTATAATAATCACTATGCTGTTTTTCCGACTATTTCGACTAGAATATAGTTATTCATTCTATTATTTACCCTATTCCTCATCTCGTTCAGTACTTCTTCACTCAACTAAGCAACTATTCCCTATCTCCATCATAAACTAGTAGTTTTCAATTCAATTTCCATGAAAATTCGTGTCTTCATTCTCTTCCAACTATCTATCAACATCATTCCCCTTATTCCTCATATCGCTTAGTACTTCTTCACTCAACTAAGCAACTATTTCCTACCTCCAACATAAACTAGTAGTTTTCAATTCAATTTTCATGAAATTTCGCAACTTTTAATTCTTTTCCAACCATCTATCAACATCATTTCCCCTATTCCTCATATCGTTCAGTACTTCTTCACTCAACTAAGCAACTATTTCCCGTCTCCGACACAGGCTAATAGTTTTCCATTAAATTTTCCGTATTCCTTCCCATTTTCCAGCTATGCTTCAATAGTTGCTGAACAAATATACAGCTAAACTCTATCCGAATGAAAAAAAAACTGAAAAACTCCTCTCAGAGCAACAAGCAGGGAGCTATAGTTGTTAATTATACATATAGTATATGGTATATTCATATTTATGTATGTTACAAAGAGTTTGTCCGGACTCTGGTTGGCTATATGTAGATAGAAGCGTGTACCAAGGCAGCTCCCACGCCAGTATAAGATGCATATCTTTCTCATTTCGGAGCTTTCTTTTGTTTTGCCCTGGCATGGCAGGGTCCGGGCGAACTTCCTGCTATTTTCTATTCGCCACGGAGCAACCTGCACCAGGGCAGCAAACACAAACGCCCGACAATTATTTATTCACCGCTCCGCGGGTACGCGTTCCCGATTCTACAATAAGCCTCTCCCCCCCCCCCCCCCCCCCCGCCCTTCTCCATTATTACGCTATAAACAGACGTGCCATTCTACTAAAAACGAAAAAAGAACGAAAACTATTTTTTTCAGGCAACTAGATATTCTTTGTTTGTTTGTTTTATCGTCAATCTAAATTATAAATTACAAACGTACTATTTTAATTCTCGTTTTACTACTATACGTGGATTTCATTGACCCTGAAATAGTTGCAATGGTGGTAGCGCTGATCTCGCTGAACAAATGTCCGTTTTTTTCGTTTAAGGACACTTTTAGATTGTGAGAAGTCTTTCAGACGAAGGTTCTTGACACCTTAACTCAAAATACGTAGTTCAGACTAGTTACTATTCGATTCAGAACGTCTTTTCGATCCGAAAACGACTTCTAGACGTCTTTTCCTGGAAAAAAAAAATCCTATTCGGCGACAATTTTTGTTGTACAAGACAGTATCTTCAAACTGAAGACCTATTCCTCAACTTCCAGGCATCTTTTCAACTCGAAGAAGTCTTTCGAACGACTATTCTCCCCATTTTAAACTTCATTGTCCAACCGACACTGTTTTTCACCGATAGACGTCTTTCGATTCCCAAAAAATGTCTATCACAGTATTGTAACATCCGTTAAAAGCGACTACCTGGTACAATGCCCATTACTCGTACAATTTTTCCAACTTCCCATGTATAAAAATCGTAAAATAATAATTTACCTACACACATACATATATAGGTGTATCTACATACAGCTATATACCCGTGTCAGAGTTACCGATAAAAAGTGAGATCAGAAAATTTTACGAACTAGCTAGTACTCGCTCACTCGCTCGCGCTAATAGATCTCCATACATGTATATGTATACCTACCGTATAAACCCAATATATACAGGTATATAAATAAATAAATTGACTGTATATACATATATATATATACATATATGTGTGTGTGTGGATGTGTCTATGTGTAAACATCTGCAGTGTGTTTAATTTTGAATATATATATATGTATATGTATATGTATATGTATGTATATATGTGTAGGTAATACGCGTGTATATACCGCATTGGCAAACAGGTCTACAGCCGGCAGGCATCAACACCGAGAGAAATCCTGATGAAGGAAGGAAATATGGTGGAGTGGGGTTGGGTGGGGTGGGGGGGGATAGAGATAGAGGTATGTACTGCGGGCCTCTAGCCACATAGCTAGTTTATAACTTCTGATCTGATACAACAACTATATATTTTAATGCCTGCGTCACTCTTTCAGTGACTCTGAGTGGACAGGGACCCAGTATCCTGACCCAGTCTGCAGTCGTCGTCTAGTCCCATGATAATATATACATAAATATATACATATATACATAAATATACACATATATACATTTATATGTAAGAAGATGTGTTCCTATATACCCACGTAATCAAATAATAACAATAATAATGATAATAATTTATATACCCTATGTATTACATATATATTATATTCTCGCTATAAATATATATACATACACACGCGTCATTGACGTATACATAGATATCCGAGGTATATACCCATGTGTATGTAAGCATATGCTCGATGTATATGGATATCGAATCCCGACTTACGACTAGGTATATTGTGTATTGAGGAAATGTCGTCCACATCGTTGACCTGCCTCCATCTATATATACTGCAAATGCTAAATTTTGACTTTTTTTTTAGCTCCTTTTTTTTTTAACGAATTCTTGTTCTGATTACTACAGCTTCCGTGTATAACAACCTAACCTAGTTATCGATGTAGTTGTAAATTAGATGTGGATTCATAGGAATATTTATGGAAAAGCTTTTCTCTTCTTTTTTTTTTTTCTTAGTGAGTTCTTCTGCTCGCAATTAATTGCGATAAACAACTTAAACAGATAATTCGCATCTTATTCTGATAGGTAGACTTCTGAGGATATCTTTTTAAGAAGTCTGTACACAGTTTTTGAAGCCATTTTCAGAGCTGCAAGTTCCTCAAAGGTCCTTAGGCGTCTCAAAAATAGCTTGATTAGACGCTTTAAGACGCTTTAAGCGGGTTCTAAAATGTCTTCAGTCGTCTTCATAACGTCCAAGGGTATTGTAAGACGTATCGAGCCACTCTTGAGAGGTCGGGACTCATTTTTAATCTGTTTGAACTAATTTTTTGAGGCGTTGGAGTACCTCTATGAAAAAAATCAGGCGTTTGCAACACGTTTCCGACCATTTTAAGACGCTCTACCCCGTTTCGAGACGTCTTAGAAACACCCGAACCCGTATTAACACGCTATTACCACTTTCAAGACATCTTGAGTCACTTTCAACTCGTTCTAAGTAATTTCCAAAAAATTTCAACTCGTTTTCAACCCGTTCTCAGTCATTTCCAAGTCGTCTCAACCCGTTTAAAGACGACTTTCAGACGTCTCGAAACACTTCTACCAACTTGACAACCTATCTCGAAGAATCTAAATACTTTCAAAGACATGTGTCGGTACGTGTATACGAGTCTCTTAAAAATTATTTAATTCTTCGTATATAAATTCGTCTCTTAAAAATTTTACGGTCTGGAAGACTTCTTCTCCTTATTTTTTTTTTTTTTCTTTTCTTTCTTTTCTTCTTTCATTCCATTACAACCGATCCTTCCCCTGCCCACCTATCTTCCATCGATTAAACAAGTGTGTCAAATGATATACGGAGATACATACATACGGAAACCCCGCGGTATTTAGGTTACCCAGGTAAACGAGGAGCGGGTCACCTGCAACGCTATGTCTGCCGCTGTTACCGCCACTGGGTACCCCGCGCCGCGGCTGCGGCAGTGAGGTGGAAGAGACGGTTTTGGTTTTGGTGTTTTTATTGTATGTTTATTTTATTTTTATTTTTTTTTTTGGTCAATTAATTTTTAATTTTTTTTTTTCTCTCTTCTTCTCTCTCTTTCGTTTTGACTTTTTCTTCGGCTCTTTTTTTTTTTGTTATTTTTTGTTTGTTTTTATTCTCGTTTCTCGCGCCACTTCTTTCTCTTTATCTTATACACATCATCTTTATATAATACACAGGTATATACCGAATGAGTTCTCGATCTGACAATATTATACCCGCACATACCTATGTATATATATATTATACATGTACCTACCTAGATGGGAATTTGAGATGCGTCGTCGTGCACCGACTTCGCCGAAGATATCGAATTACGACGCGAACGCCTGTCTGCCTGCTTGCTTACTTGCTATTGCTGCACGCTCGAAATGATGACAGTCAGTCATTCACTGCTGTGAGCCAAGGATCACAATATTGAGAAAAGTGAAAAATGGTTTTAAAAATAATTCAAAACCGATGGGAAAAAATTCGTCGAATTATCATAACCACATATTACAATCTATATACTATGATATAATTTCTTATTCCTGTAACGATATTTGAAAAAGAGAAGAAAATTATGATATATACATAATTTTATTGCATAAAATTTTTACTAGCCCAATAAATTAGATCGATAATTGTATAACCCGTTTATTTATACCGCAAGGTATATACTACTATACATAGTTATACAGATCTTGAAAAATTATTATCGCAGAGAATATATAATATAATATAAAGTGCAATAATGTTGCAGCAGTTCTAGGTAGCAGAAGCAATATATATATTAGCTATAAGCAATGATTGTGGTAGAATAAATAACTTGATACCTATATTAATACCCGTAGTTTTTTATCGCCACGTTTAGTAGAAACTATTATAGGTATATACATATGTGTATAGGTATATATATATATATATATGCAACAAAGCTGTGGGTTGAGGAATTACAGTAATTTTCATGAAATAGGATATCTAGTCATTCCTGCAAACGTGGACTGCTCGGTTTCTCTTGGGTTCAATCTCACTCCGACATGCACGTCGGATCTATCATACATACTATATTAGATATGTCGCACGTATTGAATGGTAAATAAAAAACTAAACATTTCTGTGAGGATTATTTCCTCGTTTATCTACTCGTTCATTCTAATTTCTTTATCCTGCGTTTTGGTCCTTCGCTGAAGGTCTTCTGATCCCAAAGACAAGAAACCGATCGCCTCGTGGCATTAACTATCGAAAATCGTGGCTCGCTGAAAAGACTTGTGCGAATTCGAACGAGAATCTATTATGAGAGAAAATATATGCTCGCGAATTTTCAATCGAATTAAAAATAAATCATATACTTACTTCTTTTTTAATCGAAAGACAGTAGAAAGACAAACACTTATGTACACATGTATACATACGTATGTAGTACTACCTACCTCCTAGATTACTAATCGTACAAGAGAGAAGCGCAGAATGCGCTGCTGCGGCTATAAGCTTACGCGATTAACTAATTCGCTAAAAATAACTCGACGGCCTTTAAAAAAACACAGCGTGCGAGTTATACACATGTGTGTGCTGTTGGGTTTCTTATATACTGCCTAAATCCGAAATCCTGAATTCAAACTAAGTAGGTCTAGCGATTTTGTGCCATGCGGTTTGAGAAAAAAACATTCAATTTTTTTTTTTTTTTTTTTTTTTTTTTTGTGCATAACTATTTGCCGAATAAATATTACCTTGCGGTACGTGCGTAAGTCAAGTACCTGTACGCCACGATGATGACGAAGTCACTAATAATTGTCACGTGAACGGCTGCGCTGCTGGCGCGTTAACCCTACTCGATACTCTATCCACGTAATAATTACTACAGTAAACGCACTACTGTGCTCTTCGAAAATCGCGAACATGTATAACAAAGCTCCCGATTTTCATCCCGACACAAAAAAAAACGTCGATAAAAATGGACACGGCTTTTCTCTGTTGAATAAATCGGCAATTTTTAATACCGATTTCCAACCGATTTTCTTACCGATTTCTCGAAAAGATCTCCGATACGGTTCTTACGATGATTTTTCGCCGAATTGTATCGTAAGCTGGAGTTTAGTTCAACCGATTTTTTTACCGATTTCTCGAAAAGATCGCCGAAATGGTTCTCACGATGATTTTTCGCAGAATTGTATCGTGAGCTGGAGTTTAATGAGAATTGTTTTACCGATCTTCTGCCGATTTTTTGTCCCTTCTCACAGATTCCATTCGCCTCTTACACCCAACGATTTTTCCGACAGTTATTTTTCGTTAACTTTGTCGCGAGTGTTTTGTTAAAGATCGTTTTGCCGATTTTTAACATGCAAGTCGATTTCGATCACCGGGGCAATGGTATCGGCCGGAGCGAAAAATATTTCAAGTCGATCTCAATGCCACTTACAACCGTCTGGGTAAATATATATGCCTACACATATATATATATATATATTTATATTTAAGTATGTAACGCCAGGTATGTTGCTCTATAACGCAATCGAATTTACCCACATGGCTATATATCCATCTAGATACATAATATATAGGTACTACGTATAAGTAGCTAACTATGTATATCCCTAAGCGTGTAGACATAAGATACGTAATTCGTTACAGTATACGTAGTACGTATTCGTTGTTATAATACATACATGTATTATATACGTACAGATCGTAAGAACGCCCGTTAAGACTTAAGACTAAGAGTCATGACAGCTCGGGGCTATGTAGGCGGACTTGCCGCCTTGCGCAACATTCGTCGGACCAAGCTGTGCCTAGTATCGTTCTGTCGGTTATTAAGTAAATAGGTTATACCTTAACGCGTTGATCGAGTTGCCCGAGTCAGCTAGCTAGCCGACCAACCAACTCACGGCAATCGGTTACCCAGGCTGTTATACTATCGAGATACAACCTATTGCCAACTAGTTACTTTGCAACGATTTCAAAATATATTCAATGGGATACGATCTTCGGGAACTCGAGCCGATCATTATTACCGACCTCATCCATGCAACACGTTACATTCCTCTTTCCAAACATCAATTTTAACAATCAATCGGCACAAGGAATCGGTACGAAAAGTCGACAAACATCGATTCATACTATCTAAAACGTTGGCAATAATTTAGATAATGATTTTAAAAAATCGGTAGGAAAAATCGGTAAGAAATCGTTTCGAAAATCGGTCCATGGGTAAAAGGTTATGACTAATCTCTTATGAGTCCGTTTTTCAAATCAATTTATAAAAAATCGGTAAGAAATCGGCATCCGATTTTTTTTCTTTTTTTCTTCTTTCGTCGATATAAATGTTCTCTGATCTATGGCCTGCAGTCTTCGTTCTTCCGCGACGAATGAATGCCTGACGTGGCCCTGGTTCAGTGCGAGGTCATTAAATGACAATGATAATGTCGAGGACTAGTGGTGCTGTTGCTGCTAGCACTGTATAGCCATCGACTACTATTTGACACTGAAGTTTTTTGTTCGAACGAGGGGCAGCGTTGTTCTCCAGATCCTCGCCGTCTACGTTGTTATATCGTTGTCCTTTGATAGCAAAAAGAATGATACAGTTTTTCTATTCTATTTAACATCTATCTCTATACTAGATTCATTATATTGTATATCGAAACTGGATTAGCAGAAGTTTTTCCTTTATTTTTGTATCGAAATACCAGGTATAACGAATGGCAAGGACTATTCAACCTCAAGGATCTCGAGGACTGAGGAGGCGGACTAGAATCACGATTAGCCAAGGATTAGTTAATACATATACTGTACTACAGATATATATCACATTTGTATGTACGTGACTGCGAAAATTTCTTCCTGAAAACATTTCAACGGCCTCGATCGACCTCGGCGGGAGATTCGAGTCAGGAAATTAAATTTGCAAGAAAGACGTAAGAAAAAAAAAGTCGAAAAGAAAATAAAATGTTATAAAATTATTTGGACCTGGTTATATATGAGTTTAAAAAAAAAAAAAAGAAATTTAATTCTATGTTACCTGTGGACTGCTTCAAGATATATTGAAAAATATATATACATAGATATATTCATATAATGAGATTCCGGTGTTCGTAAATTATTTTTCTTCGCCTGTCCATAGACGTGTATTGTAATATAGATATATATATATATGTATGTATAACATACACTATACTACTCTAAAACTCCCTGTACTATCCACATACTTAAATAACACGATGTGGTGGTCGCGTCGTCGCGCACGACTGACTCAACTCAACTCTTAACTCGAGATTTCTACTGAATTGCAAAACTAAACGCCTCTAGGCGTTTTGGATAATATTTTCGTCTCAGTAGTATTCGTTCGGCCAAAAGTGTCGCTGTTGAATGTTTTCAATGTATCTAGATACCTCATTATAAATATATACACATATATATATATATATATATACCTATGCGTAAGAGGTTGATCGCTGATCATTAATTATTTCACAACTTACTGTACATGTACACGGGTACACATATACCTGTATGATATATATATAGATACTAATGTATGTGACTAAACATATTGTAAATAATAAATAATAAAACGAAATCAAATATAAATAAATGATTCAATTTCATAGACTAGGTTCGATTTTTCAAAATTACACAAATAGGTATTCTATATCTGTATACATCGGTCCTTTTTCTCTTATCTACTCTGTGATAATTAATACCGCTATACAGCATAATTTAAACCACGGTGGTTTTTTTCCATATTATATGTATACATAGATACGTACATAAATGTATTTATTATTTATATACTTACATACATAAGTATTTATTAAACACGTCTCTATGATTGTGTGCGATGATCGAGTCTAGTAACCTGGGAATAGCATCTCTCCTATACTACTTAGATATATATGTGTATACGTGTACGTATATGCATGTATCATTCGATCGTCTCTCTATATATCATCAAAACAGATTTCTCTTGAGAGAAATGAACGCAAGTTAATGTCTAAGAATACACATATATGCCTATGTGTGTTGTGTGTTTGTTTGTGTGTACGATTGAATTTCTCGTCTCTTGAAGCTCTTCGGATATTATACGTTGTATCTATAAACACACGTATACATGCTTCTGTTCATCTTTACTTACCGTAATTGAGTATTGATTCATTTTTGTCAAACAATCAGAGAGATTCGTTTTTACCCCTGTTTAAAAAACACTTTTTGGACCCTCGGACTTCCCGGTGGCGACGGTTGCCTGAATTCAGGCGCACGATGGTCACCATCGATTTTCAAGGATGAAAAAAAAAATTCCAGCAAATTTCATTGAGTTTATTGTGAAATTTTTTTTTATCTGAAAAAACTGTTCCTCCGGTGTGTCGAACAGCATGTGTGTATTTTAATCGACTAATCGTTTATTTTTTCCAATTAAAAAAAAAGGAATAAAAATAAACAGACGAGTAAAAGAAACATAAAAAGAGTTTCTAAATTGAAAGGAGACGTATACCGTACGTAGAGACATGTAAATGAATAATAATTGATACACGGCTAATTTTCGACTAATTGTAATGAGTGAGCTTGATTTTTTATAACCGACTAATTCCGAAGTTAGAATAAAAATGAACGGACAAAAATAATGGCTGTATGGTTGTAAAAATTATTGTTTTAGAGTAGGGAAACAGCGTATTCTACATAACAATATAACGTGCACGCGTGGATATGTACAAACTTGTATTATCTTGAAAGGTGTGTCAGAGTCTGGCCTTCCAGTTCACCTGGAAGTCTAATTACAATTAGTTTTATATCCTTCCCGCTATTGCAACTCGTGGCTAGTCTTACTCGGTGCACAATTACCTAATTGCCTACCTGCGCAGATACGCCACAATGGATTGGAACTGAATCTATATGGATTCTCGGTATTCGATACAACCAATCTAATGTCGCGTGGAAAAATGAGAAGTTAGGTTAGGCTTGTCTTTCTACATATTTAGAAACATTTTTGACCATACCTTCCGAACCCGATTGAACTCGATCTTCAAAATGGTCTTAAAATGTTCGTTTTTTGAAACAGAATCTTGTGCAAAGTTCCGAATAAATGTCTATCTTAGAATTGAACAGTTTTTTATTTAGTTAAAAATGGTAATTCAGCCATTCTTGAACAAAAAGTGAATTATATCCGAAATTCCTACGGTTTTTTCTCTCGAATCAAAGTTCTCTCAACATTCAACGATACTTTTCTAAACGTTGACCAAAATTTGAATCTTTCTGGTAAAAACCGGTTAATCAAAAGAGAAATTAATTACAATTTTTCGTTTTTTTTCTCTCTCGTTTATATCCAAGCGTCTGATTGAACTACCGAACAAAATATGTTAAGGCAGTGCACCTGCATCAGAAGCATCATTGTCCGGCGTTCTTGCACGTACCCTGTAAGAAAGATGGACGACAAATAAAAGTTTGTGTTGGTCTGCATCGTCGGAGTGGTGCTGCAGCACAGCAAGTACAAAATTATATTTTGTATGCCGAATATGTACCTTTAGAGTTGAATTATTTTTTTATTCCATTGTAAATCGCCTGCACACAGAACAGATAACTCCGAGGAACGGATGTGGACGTCCCTACCTAGCTGGAAGCATACGACTCAAGAATTATTTAAATTCACTTCGCGTTTCTTGAAACCGAGTATATACACACAGGTATACACATGCTTTTACTTTTTTTGTTTTACTTTTTAGTGTGTATATTATCATGTTATTTTATTTCTGTTTATTTGTTCAAGCTCTCGTACATGTCCAACTCGATTCTCCTCCTAATCCTAATTCTTATTCTTCTCTGTTCCTCATCGTTCTTTGGATTCTTATTTTTTTTTATCTCCTGTTCGAACCATAAGCTTATTAGGAAATGAGAAAAGAAGAACTCTTACGATGGGGCAAAATATCATAGCTTATGTAGCAACAACTCCAGTTTCTGACAACAATTAATTAGTTCAACGATCACATCGAACAGTCGATACAAAAAACGTGGAGTACCGCAATACACATCACAGAGCGAGCAGAAACTTTCTTCATTATTTATTGCAAGCTATGATTATCATTTTTCTTCCTTCCCGTCGCGATCCTATGTCTCTATTATTCCTCCGACTTTTCGTAAGAAGTGACTCACTTTTTTTTTCAACTCTTGTAGAGATTACAGTGATCGAGGAAAATTAGAAAAAAAATACTAAAATAATCATCTGTCGATCCATCCTCCCGCCACATTGGATCTGCTTGCAATTTCGATCCAAAATTCGGTAAGAGGATCTCAAAAAACCGCCGAAGCCAAAATTCGACGCAAATCGACCGACCGGTTTCAAAAATAAACGTGGATGGCGCCGCAGCTCTCAAAGGGCCGAGAGACATGTGTAGGGGAAAGTGGCGCCAATGGGGTACCCGAACAAAATCTTTTCCGGAGAGCAAGAGAATAGACTGTGCCATTCTTTGGAATATTAACGAATTCCGTTAGAAAAATTCATGTTCCTAGTGCAACGTGTGACTAATTAGAAACCGTATTACGAAAAGTGAAAAAAATTTCTCCAGATTCAATATTATTTCACGAATATGCGGTTTCTTCGTTCTTCTATAACAGAAAGTGGACTTGGCCGACTGACACCCCTCGTTCGTTTGTTTAATTTGTTAATATGTAGGTCGAACTGTCGGTCAGATAAATTTTATTCTGCCCACTGTGTACGCACTACGTCTACTCACACGTATACGTACTGTGCAGAGACAGACAGACAGACGGACAGAAGTACCTCAACCTGCCTTATACCTGGCTGCTGCCTGACTCTGCCCACTAATTAGTAATTAGGTCTCCACAACTCTGTCCGGCTGGTTTAGCTCCGGTTTTCTAGGCCAACCAACTCATCTCAATCTTCTCTACATCTATATCTATGTTTCCGTATGTACAATGTATACCTATCCTGCCTTCCTACCTATGCAGACCGATATAGACTCTGAAATCTCGACCGAAGCCGGCAGGTGGCTTCGGCCACTCCAATTATTCTTTCTGCCTAATTCTCTCGCAGGCAAGACTTCTCGAACAATTATTATCATCGTTATTTTTACGGTGCATTTATTTCATTATGTATTTGGGTATGTAGGTAGTATCAAGTAGATGCAGCAAGTATAACGAAGAAGAAAATGAATATTACCTGTTAAAAAATCAGAAATATGATATTACGTAACGTGCTCACGTAGCAAACTTTTTTTCGTAGTTCGAAACTATATAGAACATAGTTTCATAGTTCGAAAATATATAGAACCAATTTTTAGAACTGGTCCTACGCTGTTTTTATTTTCATCTAGAATCAAGTGCAGGTATATGATTAGATAGTGATATATACGATACATATGTCGAGTATAAAGTAATACTTCAACTGTGTATAACATAGTATGAAACGTGAATGTAAATGTAAATGTAAATAACTTAACTGCGGTATAAACTATGTATATTTACAAAATATAGATATATATGTGCCTATAGTATGCCCGTCTCTAATGGCTATACAATTATAAAATGTAAAAAAGCCTAGTTGCGCATGCGCAATCGATCTGTATTATATTATTCTTATTTATTTATATATGTATACAAGTATAACCTGCTGCATAAATATCTGATCGCTGTTCTCCCGAACCTATACCATGGTATATTCTTTGCGAATTCCCCACGTACATAGATATGTGGATCTATGTGTGTTGGTTATGTTAATTATCGACCGTTCCGGATATCCGTGACGCGTATCGGTCTCTGCCAGTGATCAGCAGCCTCTGGATACATGCTACACGTTACGTTATGTATATGCATACATATATCTTGTTTTAGACTAGACTAGACCAGACTTGACTAGTAAGTAAGCTAGATCATACGCATATATGCAGATGAAAGAAAAAAACGTAACGTTGATATAATTATAAATTACAATCCTGTTGTATGTAACATGTTCATAGATAGATAGATTGTTCAGAATGATAGGAAAAAATAATCCACCGCTGCAAGTTTATTACTTGTCACTATAGACATTTATTATTCATTTTCTTGTACGTATATCAACACATAACAAGACTGTTGACTCGTAATGCACTGTCTTATATACGTCGCAACAAAATCAGGCCTATCAACGCGACAGGGTTATTCCTCGTCGAAAATGGGACCGATATTTCCTTTACCATTTTTTTCTACGTGCCTCAGGTCCCGTGTAATCGTTTGTCAAAACCTAGCCAATCAATTGCAGCGTATTGGCGAGTGCATCTCGCGCGCCTGCGCTTAACGGACCTGACTGATTCAATTACTCATCACGCGGAATCTATGGGTCGTAGAGAAAAACGGTAAAGGAAATATCGGTCTGGTTTTTGCCGAGGAATATAGCCGCGGTGTGTCGGTAGGCGGTGGTTCTGTCACACCCTGTATAAGCGTGTATCTATGTATCTTAGGAATATCTAGAGTCTAAGACAGGCTAGAAGCTAGCCAACTTCGTACCTATTCTTTAATAAGCTATAATCTGACGACGCCCGCGGTAACTTAGACCGCAGATTTATACCCCAACCGGATGTGGGTGGTGGCTCTGCTACTTCTTACCTTACAACACTTTATATTCCTACAAAGTATAAGGACCCGACTCTCCGTCTCTCTTTCGTCCTCTCTCTCTCTCTATCGTAAATTTTAACTCACGGAACATATGTGTGTGCGTGTTTGCGTGCATGAAACCGCTTTGTATATGATTATAATCATTGTTACCCTGTCCTAAAAATCCATTTAATGTTTTTCAATAATCTTTCTTCGGTTCGGACGATCTTATTCAAAAAGTCAATAAAAGTTTGATTTTCGTTTACCGAGTACGAAGAATTGTTAATAATATTTATCGACAGAAATCCCTGTCCAGAAAATCTTTGGGTATAATTATTTTCTAAATAATTATATATTTATCTGTGTACTAAATCGTTTCATAAAGTAAACGTTAAATATGGTATATAATATAATAGCTACAGGATTTATGTACGCTGTAGGAAACTTGCGTCACTATTGAATCCTGTATACAGTTTTCAGTGCGGCAGTTATAGTTGGTTCGGTATTGTATATCAATATTCGATCTAACTTAAGTTAAAGTATAATGAATAGATAGGATAGGTACTACTGGCACCGTACTGTACCGCGTTGCACTTGCTAGTTGCCACCGACTTGTCGTGGACTAGATATTGCACCAACCTGGTATAAATAATTGCATAACGTTTCGCGTTTATGTTATACCCGCACAGACCGTACCTAAGGGGGGTTGTGTATTGGCACACAATACACGATATCACACGGTTGCGTGCGTGAAACTTGAATAAACGAATATGAAAAAGAAACAGAAAAAGATAAACAAATATCAACAATCGATCGATTTTGCAATAACGATGATAATTTTGGAGATAAATGACTCGAGTATATTTTGTCTGATATCTCATCTACCCCATGTTCTACTCTCAGAATTTCACACGAATACCTATACACGTATTAGTATGGGTATTAGGCTAAGATCTACTAAATAGATAGATAGCGCGGGTTGTGAAACGTTCCGCAGCATAGAACGGTACCTGGAGCACCTTGTAATTTCAATAAATTCAACACTCTTCTACGAGCGATATAGCGCGGTTCTCGTTATCTTTATCTGAACGAAGAATAGATAATTTCGTCCAAAATTAATCTAGATACTTTCAAAAATAAACTTTCATCGATTTATCATCAAAGAAAACCATTGGATCGTGTATTCAGTTTTTTTTTAAAGATGATAGATATCATTATCTAAGAGAAGATGAGATAATTCTTGCAGATACATTAGTCTGTGAAATTATCTTGACAGAAGAAAAGATTGTTATAAGATATGGACTAATATTATCTAGATAAAGATGAGATAGTATCTTATCTTTATTATAGATAATCTGATATTCGTGACTGAGAAAATATGACGACGAAGAAAAGTTTCGTCCGGATAAACGAGATGAAAAAAAGAAATCTAGTCACGAGATGATTATCTCGTTGGAAGATAAAATCATCTAGATGAACAATCTTTTTCCTAAAATCATCCGGAGATGCGATTTTAAGAAATATATTGAGGTAAGAGAGGACCTTTTTTCATTTTTTAGTATTCCTCGTCGCTCTATACCTTTGCGTCAGACAAGACTTGACAGTGAGGTACTGATGCCTGACTGAATAAAAATCTAAAGTCCGGCGCAACATCCTGGTCTAAATTCAAACCGAGGTAGATAGGCAGTCGGCAAGACAGACACTACCTAGACCTTCGGAACAGCCTTGTATCCAGGCGTATAATCTAACCTCAGAGCAACCTATCAACAAGGAACTACACACATACCCCTACCCCTCAACCCCTTCTCTTCCCATCCCTTCCCTTCTCCATCATCTCTAGCACACTGCTAGGTTTTACTTATATTTTACCTCCTTCTTCTAGGCTGAGTCATTTGTACCTATACATACGTGTGTGTGTGTGTGTGTGTGTATGATATGTACAGATAGATACGTTATACTGGGTGGTCAGGCTCGAAACGAGCAAAAAATTTACTAGGAATGTCAGTTTTTGTCGTTTGTTTTTTTTGTTTTTTTTCTTCTTCTTTCTTTTTTTCTTTCATTACAAAACCTGAATTTTACGACAAACAACGTAAACAAAAAAAAAACGAAAACAAAAAAACAAGTAGATCGGCAACAAAAGATGAGAAGAAAAAAAGAACATCGTATATAGACATTTTCTGCACGCATTGTGTGCCTTTATAATTGGCTCGTGATTCTCGATCTTCTTTGTCTAGTTGTTTCTTTGTGTGTATATATATCTACGCTATGTAATAATACTATAATACTGTCGGCTAGTTAACAAGTTTGATTTAAAAAAAAAGAAACGGAAAAAATCGGTAGGTGTCTTCGTATCCGTTAGAGTCTTGGATTGTTTGGTAAGGCGAAATCGGTATATAATAGGCAGGAAGTTTAATTTAGTTATTGTAGATATCGATAAATGAGCCCCCTGGAGGCCCGGCCGCGGCCGATCGGCCGCAGCCAACCCCCACCACCGGTTCACCCAATACCGCGCAGCATCGTGCCGGTTACCTTGCTCGGTGCTTGCCGCTGCACGTCGTAGATAGAGAAAGTGCGGCACTGCGCACCTCGATCTCTGTTATTTTACGCGTCCGAACGTACGTACCTACGAAGACCGGAGACCAGAGACCGGAGACCGGAGATCGGGGCCGGGGAACCTGACCGCTTCGGGCACCGACCATCCGGCCCGCTACACTACTCTTTGCAACTCTTTTAGTTAACTACACCAAACAAAGGAGCCTGTCTGTTTTCATTGCCGATCTTTTTTGATAAAGGATTTTGTTTTCTTTTTTTAATTTTACGCCTTTTTCGTTTCCTTAACCAACTTTTCTGCATTAGAAGTTATTTTCTTCTTTACCGATGCCGATGTTTTTCGTTACCGATCATCCTTGTATCGTCGTTTTTCTTACTTTTTCCGATCATTCTCGTCTACGCAATCTATTCGTTTTCAATGCGGATGTTTTTTTACTACCGATCTCCTCTTTTATTACCGATCGTTCTGTATCTGAGATCGTTTCTCAGCTTCGATATAGACTTCTTTTGATATTACCGATATTTTCTTTGCAACTTATTTTTACTATCACCGATCCCATTCATGTTGCCGATTTATTGCTTTCTTTAGTTTCTTCAGCGATATTCGTAAGCTTAGTGATTCAACCGAGGACGACGATGAGGCCGCGATGTGGCCGGAGGCTTAAATAAAGTAAGAGAAACAGAGAAAAAACAAAATATTACGAGAAAAAAAAAAAAAAAAAAACAGAAGATAAATAAGTAAAGCACTGGTGAAATTGCTCAGCTCATTAACCGATAAGCCATCTCAGAAGGCATAAGACGGTCTGCCATATCATTAACGCGTGTAATAAAACTGGCCGTTAAGCTTTACCGATTCTCAATTTAAAAAAAAATGTATAAAAATATATAATATATACACACAATGATAATACATGCACATTAACTAGACGAGGAACTAATCGACGCCGTTTATCATCCACTCAAAATAAAAAACAGATGGATCTGAAAAATTTCTCCCGGATTACCGATCAACCGATTTATGGTGCCGATTTATTACTAGAAATTGTTATTATGTCTCCTTCTCATACACACACTTATGTCTGTGCAGAGAACCGCTAACTAATAGATATTTACCGATTTGTTGAAAACCGATTCGTACAATATATATGTAGTATATATACAGGTAGTGTGTACACGTAATTGTGCACAGCGATCGTTTGGGTTAAAGAAAAAAGTACGTACACAAGCACGTGTGTATTTATACATACAGCTATATAGCATAGGCACGGAATTGCTCATGGACTTGCGCAACTTGCACTTAGCTCGGTGTCTCCTCGACTCCATTGGCTCCTTTGCTGCTGCTGGTTATACATATACTGAATTTATACCCGGTCATATTGCGTTCCCACGCCTAGACTATGTCGAGCTGGTCTTCGACCCAGTGCAATACTCGCCTATATCCAGCATCCTTAGACCGTACAGTGTCTACACATACCCATAACCTCCTCCAACTCTCGGCAATGCGCAGTGCGCAACGTGCATAAAATATGGGGCATGCATACATAGACCCGGTAATTAATGGCGAAAACCGGATGGGCAATAGTCACGTAACCATCGTGCCCCAGTTACCGATTAATCACAGGCGAAGTAACCAGCAATCGCCGATTTTATAATATACCCAAATCTCAAACGGTGTTCTCCTATTTGTTGCAGATCTGCTGAGGCTCGATAGCTGGGCAGTAGGATGCGCGAAAGGCCACCAATCCGTAAGAGTTTCGAACTATCCTGATCGAAAAGCACCCTCGACAAGAGGGAAGCCACCTAGAACTCTATTCCCTTCATTACTACTCCATTTCATCTCACAGAGTTGAAGAAAAGACCAGATCGTCGACTTAAACAAGTCGCCATGGACATAACCGAGGCGTTCGCGCCTGGTGGTGGAAGTGAGGATCTAGCAAAGACCGACTTCTTCGATTTCGTCGTTTCACCAGCCCCGCACGGTGCCTCCGGAGACGCTGTATCGGACGAGGAGGGCTTCCTGCATCGTACATCCTGCCGGAGTATCGGCGTCAGTTTCCTCCAAGACTCGAGACAGGATTCCCATGACTCTAGGCACGACATTCATTCGTCGTCGTTCGTGAAAGAGGCCAACAACAACACCCTAACAGCCCTTCCTCCCGTTTCAACTATCACTGGCTCGCTAACCCACCATCACCACCATCACCATCACCACCGTAACCACGTATGCGCAGTCCAGAACCAAGAAGTCGCGATGGGACAACCGGACTGTGATTACTGGGGCGACGAAGGGAAAGAACAAACGTGCAGCATACTCCTTGAAGACCTGAGCAAATACTGTTGGTCAACAACCACCAATTCACCATCCCAGAGCCACGGTAGCGACAATATTGTCCAGGGTGAAACGACGACTAGAGGATGCGCCGGATCAACCAGACAGAATACCGACGGAGCAATTTACACCCTTACAGTATTGAATAACGACGCTAATTCGATGGACGCTCTAGACTGCTGTAAAAGCCCAGCACCACCTTCGACAGACTCGTGGTCTTTGAGACCCAACCTCGACCTGGATGCTATTCTAAGTTTAGACCCGACCGGAGACCACGACCATGATTCTGTCCCTGAAACGTCCAGGAACGAGAGGTTCCACGTCCTACCAGTAGCCACTATGGGCTCTTACTCAACCGACGACAGTGGCTTTGTAGAAAGCAAGGAAATGTGCGTTAGAAATTCGCAGACACCTGGATCAGGCGACAATAACAACGACTGGAAACTGTCTGACCAAAACCACCTCACTGGCAACAGTCCAACACCTGGAGGAGACTCTGCGGAGAGTTTACTGCGCAGTGCTCTTCAGGGTAAACTATATTCCGGTACAACAGCACAGGTCGTTTCTTCCTCCTCGTCAAACACCTCTCAGACGTCCAGCCTGGCGCTCCAAAATCCAACGGGCAACCAGCCCCACGTTCAGATCATAACAGACCATCAAACAGACGAGACAATGCATCCGTGCACCGAAGAAGACCTTCTTCTATCGCAGCTGGACGCTACTACGTACCGTCCAGGAGATTATGAGAAGCTGAAGAGCATAGCTAACGAGGTGGTCGAGTCGTACTGCAGTCTTGAACCAGTGTGTAACGTTTCTGCTACTACGACAGTGATGTACACCTTGGACCCTGCCAGTGGAAGTTTAGGGACCATTACCCTTCCCGCTGATCTCAGCCAGGTCAGTACAGTGACGGTTGTCACAGCCGGACAGCAGGAGTCAGTATTGAGCCAGGGAGCGGTCAGACAAGAGGCGGAAACGGCGCCTAGCCAGATCCAGATAACACCACCAAGGGCAGTGGCAGTTGCCAGTACTAAACCAGCGAAGAAATACATCAGGCGGGTAAACAGGAACGGGAGTAACGGTGGCGGCGGTGGAGGGGGAAATGGAAACACTAACGGTGGCCAGAATCAGGGGAGCGGTGGTTCTCCCGGTAGTGTACAGAGAAAGGAAAGATCTCTCCATT
The DNA here is from genome assembly GCA_963966615.1 of Tenthredo amoena. NCBI lineage: Eukaryota > Metazoa > Arthropoda > Insecta > Hymenoptera > Tenthredinidae > Tenthredo > Tenthredo amoena. The sequence continues at coordinate 4,149,764 of OZ016496.1, read as the reverse complement.
ACTGCAGTATTTGTAGTAAGGGGTTCAAGGACAAGTACAGCGTAAATGTTCACATCAGGACACACACCGGTGAAAAACCCTTCGCTTGTTCTTTGTGCGGTAAAAGTTTCCGCCAAAAAGCACACCTCGCTAAACACTACCAGACACACGTGGCACAGAAACCTACGACCGTTGCCGGTGGCGCCACTGTACCCGCAGTTCAAACTACTAACACCGTTCAGGCGACACCTACGAACGGAAACAGTAGCCAGGAAAATGCTACTACGCCTGCACCACGCAACCAAACACACACCGTTGCTGAGCAAGCTACTAGTTGTAATGCGACTAGTAGTTAGCCGCCGAGAGAAGATGTTCGATTAGTAAAACAGGTCTGCGATTCACCTGTGGGTGTTAAGACAATGGAAGAGCTCAAAATTCACAGGGTTTTAAAATCGGGGATTGATAAATTGAAATAGTTGTTAAAAAAAGGGTTCTAATGTGCGAATGGATCGACTTTTCACGGGTATATAGTTCGAAACTGAGGCAAAAGGTTTGAAAAAGTACCTAAAACTACTAAAGCATAGTGCTTTTGGAAACGTGACGAGCCAATGCTGGCTGTAGACTTAGTTACACGTAGAGAAGGGATTAGTTGAATGAAACAAATGAATTTATTATTCGAATCAACTATTTCTAATTTGATTTTAGTTGATCACGTTTATTCACAACTAAACAATATGAGTTAACGTACGCACATTCTTTCACAAATTCTTGGATTGATTGGTATTTTTTTTTTCTCAGTCGATTACTAATTTTTAGAGTCAACGACTATTTTTCAAATCCAGCTACCATTCTTTTCCTTTCTCTCGTTAAATTGGGACATAGACGTATAGTTACCGATAAAACTATTCACCCTCGTCTCTTGAGATTGCTTATGCGTTTGATTCCGTCCCGTTTTATCGTACATCAAATCGATACGTTGACATTCCACATTATAGTTAGGTATCGACTAATCCGTCAATAAATAGTTGCCGAGAAATACGTACGTTTTGAAAATTATCGTCTACAAGAGTTAAGAAAATATATTTTTAACAAATTTTTTGTTCCTAATAAGATCTGATGATGTAATTTAACGATGATAATGTTGTAACCGCGAAAAAGAACAAGAACAAAAGCAGAATATGAAAGAAACAACTATTATCACGTTACTATATCAACGTGGCAATAATAAATCGGTTGTAATAATTACATGTAATAATTTTTATAATTATAACTATAATAGTAGAATAACACAATGACAATATGACAATAAAGATAATTCGAGTAATAATAATAATAATAATAATAATAATAATAATTACAATGAAAATGAATAACTATATAATATTATTAATATATATAAAAAAGGAAAGAAAATGCGTACTCCGTGTGACGAAGAAGAAATATCATATTTTTTGTTGTTTAACGTATTTTTTGTGTGTTTTTTTTTTTTTTTTGTATCATTTTTTTTATCCATACTACAATATCATAAGTCTATATAAATGAATATATATATATATATATAAATAATTAGTAGCATGAGCTGTGATTTAGATACATACTCAACGAGTGATTATACTAGATACATATAAATAGTGAAAAGTGCGAAAGGTATGAAACCACATACTGTAATAAATGTACTATAACTATATAATACTATATCTGTATTATATTACGTATACATATATATACGTAGATACATATATACATACATACACGTACCCATACATTGGACTAAACTCAACCGCGTCGTTCCACTATTAATCGTGTCAAAGATGAAAAAAAATTTTGATTGAAGCAAAAACAAAAAATTCAAAGAAAAAAAAAAAAAAAAAATCTAGACACCTGCAAGTATGTATAACTATTCTGCAGGACCTCTTGCCAATATAATTCCACATACTTCCAAGAATAATGCATATAAGATATTTATGTGTAATAATATTAATAATAATAATAATAATAATAATAACAACAACAACAATAATAATGGTAATAATAGTAGTAATACGTAATTTAATTGTATTTTAATACTATTTATGACCTTTCTTACGTGTTGTTTTATTTTATTTTTATTTTTCAATAGTCCTTGATCGTCGTTATTATTTTCTACGATCAACTATTGTAAAACCAAGAGTCTACTATTTAATGAGATTTAATATTGTATACACCAACAGCACGATGGCTATATGGTAACTATTTAAATACACATAGTGAAGAATAGTTGCTGTGTACTCAAGTTGCTAAGAATACTCAATTTGTTTCCACTATCGTTGTGTCTTTTATTTTATTTTTTATTTTTTATTTTTTTTTTTTATACATTTTTATCCAGCCTTTATTTAGTAAAACTAATATATTGATCATTTGGTAAATCAATATTTTATATTATATTTGTATACTATATATTGTAACGATGCCTTTTAATTGTTATGATATTTATATAAAATTCTATATTAGTTGTATAGTATATATATATATAGTATAGTATAATAAATGTATAACGAATAGTGAAAGTAGGTAATAATTGTAGTTAATAATATAAACTGTTTTTTTTTTTTTTTTGTCTTAACCAACTTGAAAATAAATAAATAAATACGTATACAGAAAGGTTCACTGGAAACTTGCCACGCCCTATGGTAGGCAACTCGTGTTTTCGCAAAACGCCTTGGTGCGAGCAATGGACATCGCGTACGACACCGTTGTCAGTTTCGCGAAAAGACGAGTTGCCTACCATAGGGCGTGGCAAATTTCCAGTGAACCTTTCTGTATATTAAAATGAATCAAGAAACAAAAAGATCCATCCCTATTATAGTTACCATTTGTTTTTTTTTTTTTTTTTTTGGTGACTGCGACAGAATTTTATTTACTTTTAATAAATGAATAAGTGAATAAATAAATAAATGAATTAATAAACAGATATCTCGATTGATAATACTCAGCGGCTCGTACTGTACTTATCACACAGTGGAGCCGAAATGAAATGAAGCCAAGAGCCGGAAAGAATGAAAATAAAGAACAAAAAAATAATAATAAGTAAAATATTATATTTTATATATATTTAATATAATAATGATGATGATGATGATGATGATGATGATAATTAATATCGAATAAAGATGAACAAAAAATTGAATTGTAATATTTTCTCTATCTATCTAATTTATACATCTATATATATACATATATATTATGAACATACGTACAGGGTGGCTCATTTATTTACCCTCGATATACGCGACAGCCAAAAAAAAAAAAAAAAAAAAACAATAATATGTTTATTTGACATTTCTAATCGTAACTCAATACGTTATTTTGCCCATTTTTCTATTCGTCTTTTGTTCTTTTCTTGAACTCGAAATGGGCCGTCCTGCATATATTATAACAAATGAATACAACGGCCTATCCAGTACAAAACCAGATAATTTTTATAGTGAAAGGAGAAAATAAGAAGAAGAAAAAATTATCGTAAATAATGTTATTATTGTTATTATTATTATTATTATTATTATTGTTGTTATGAATATTATTATTGTGAAAATAATGAAATCAATTTTTTTTACACGATAATAAACCACAACTGACGAAGTAGTATATAAATATATATATACATTGCACGTTATATTTTTTTTTCTTCTCATCGCCGTAGTAATTCAGGTCGTACCTACATACGTCGTACCTATTTAATTAATTACCTATATTAATTACCGCACATTATTATTATAACGTACGTAATTACCTATTGTCCCCATATTTTGCATCTACACACTATTGAATAATTACCTCGTGCCTGCGAGCGTGGGGTGAAGTCTCTGGCTCGGGGGAGTGGGGAGTGGGGGAAGCTCGAGCGTCAGTCGCTTACGGACCGTCGAGCGAGCGCGACCTCGCGTATTTTAACCTCCTCTTCTCGCAACGAGAATTTCTCCTTGCATTGTTGTCGCTGTATACTTCATGATTCGATTTTTAACAATTTCTTGATCACTGTGAGCGATCCTGTTACCTTTTTACCTTTCAGAAAGTGTATGAAAAAGTAAATTGTCGATGGAAAAAACATTGTAAATTCGAACGAGATAAATTATGGGGAGAAACAGTAACCTTAGATGTGTTTTATGAAGCAGAAAAATCCCTATACATGCATAATATAAATACAGAATCGTTATTTTTTATAATTATTATTATTATTATCACGATGATTGTTATTAAATAGAAAAAAATAAAAATAAAGCAGAAAAGAGAATTAATATAATTTTTACGTAGATCGTAGTAGGTATATATTATACATGTATATAATATATAATATATACATATATGTAGAAAATGGATCACCAAAATACGATGAAATTAAATAAATAAATGAATAAATAAATAAATAAATAAATAAATGAATATATATCGATCGTTACACAAGCGTTAATTAATTATTATCACATATAATAATAATAATAAACCAGCTGCAGAGTAGATTATATTTACGGATTGTGGATAAATAAAATAAAAATAATAATAATGAACAAAAAAAAATAATAAAAAAACAGTATATATAATTAAGTAGGTAATTATTATTATTTTTTTTACTCTAGAAATGCTTACTAACAATTATAGAACCCTGGTGTACAGTGTTTGTTTCGTAAAAAAATAATAATTATAATAATGATAGAAATATAATTAGGAATCAATAATTTCAGTTTATTATCATTATTATTATTATTATTATTATTATTATGATTATTTAGTGGTAATTTATTATGCACAGATATATATTTATATATATCTTTAAATTATACATTATTATACATAAAAAAAAAAAAAAAAATGATATACATATGTAATAATGTATGTATAAAATTGTTCACTTCACGGATTACCCGTATTATGTGTATGCGAGAGCGGTGGTGAAACAATTTCCGAATATTCAACAAAAAATGAACAAAAAAAAAATAACAGAAATCAAAGTTATCGGACCAATTCTTTTGCGATTTTTTTTTCCTCTCGATTTGTGTGTGAATTTTTTTCTTTTTTTTTTTCCTTGAACTTTTTCAAATTTCTGCCGATCTCCCATCTGCACGCTAAACCCAGAGAAATTGTGTTTGTTTGTTTTGTTTTTTTTTTTTATAATTTTATTATTTTTTTCCCTCTCTCTCTCTCAGCGAAGCGTTAAGAAATGTACCTATTATTTTTGTAACTAGTTTTTACAATTATATTATAAATAATACGATGATAATATAATGGATAATAAATAATAAAGAAAAAAACAAAAAAAAATTTGTATGCTTTTTTTATAAAATGATGATAAAAAAGATAAAGTATCTCGTCTTTTCATTACACGCATGTTTCCTATATCCTACTATATCCATATAATTAGGTGTAAAGAATCTTTTATTTATACGTCACACTGCAGAATACAGAAAGAAAAGAAGAAAAATCGAAAATCGTTATTGTCGTCATAGTAAAAGCGATATGGCCGATCGTAGGGACGTAGAAAAATCGCGAAACGTCATCGATAACATTTCGCGGGGGTGAAAGATAACCGTGATATTTGTAAAATAGATTTTCTAGTTCTCAATACATACATTTTTTTTTTTTTTTATTTTTGTATGTATTTTTATAATTTCGATCGATCTTTTTTTTTTTTTTTTTTTGTTACCAATTCTCACCGAATATTTTGGGGTAATCAATTTTATTTTTCTAACCATCGAAGGGAGGAGTCTCTATCTTCTCAATTCTAAATAAATAATATGTCCTACGTCGAACACGGTCCTCGTATTTTTTTAGCCGGTGATAACCATAAAAATAAAAATTTAAACAGTGAAAAAACCTCTTATCGAGGAGGGAAAAATAATCATCCCCTAGTTTACGGGGATTACCTGTTACCGAGGAAGAGATCCGAGGGACGATTAAAGGCCTACGAATCTTGCACGGACATCAGAGCCTGGAGCCAAAATCCGTTGGACAATTCAAAATACATTCGCGAACTTGCCGAACATGCCAAAACGGTGGGAAAATTCATTATTTATCACATTTTCGATTTTCGTCAAATTTCTTTGTTCACCTGTGTGTTCCGCGTAATTAATAATTCGCAAAACAGAGAACTATATCGTAAACTAATTTTTAAATTAATTTTTAAATTTTTGGATTAATACAAAAAAAAAAAATTTGATGATTCGTTGATCGTCTTCTTCGTTTTATTTATTTTCATTTCACTTTGAACAGCCGGGTAAAATTGTCCCGTTGAACGTGGTGATCGATAACGTGATCGGTCTCGGTGCAAAAACACAAAACGAGCTGATCGCGTGCAGAAGAGAACTTCAGAAGTACAAATGCCTCGTATTGACGTCCGAACAAAATCACCAACTGCAACTAGCTGTATGTACCAGTCCGTAGTACGAGACACCGTTTTTTTTTTTACATCGTTTTGAAATTCTAGAAATTTGCGAAAAAATGAATAAAAAAATTGAAGAACTATCGAAAAATTTCATACTTTCTATTTTTCTTCTTCTTTTTTTTTTTTTTGTTTGAGAAGGTGCCTGAATCGCCTCTGGGGACGAAGAGGTCTCGTTCCAAACCGACAGAGACGGTATCTCGAAAATCCGAATTCGGGGCAACCGTACGATCGTATTCAGCCTCCCCTGGCAGATCTCCAAGGCGAATTGAACGAGTCGATAAATCGTTGCAGACAGAAGCAGAGTGCAAATCTGACAAGGTCTTAAAATCGCGAGGAACTTCTGCGATTCGATTTTCCGAATATCAGACTCTGGAAATTGGAAATTCTGTGGCTAATCCTGAGACGACGAATTTGTCAAACGAAACTGGGTCCAGATCAGGAAAGGTATATTTTTATTCATTGAAAGATTTTTATTCAAATTCGATTAGTTTATTGAAAAAAATTCTTCAAATTTTGTTTGGAAATTTACAAATTTTTGTAAAGCTTTTCTGGAATTGAAGAAACTTCTGCGAAACCTTTTAAAAAAATTTCAGGGGTCCGTTAAGTAGTTGGAATCAATTTTTTATTTCGAATTGCAAAAATTCAAGAATTGCAAAAATACCAGAGGAATGAATTTCTGGTGAATAAATTTTTTACCTGCGCAGGATCGCGACTTCGCGTCGGTTGAATCGACCTCGGAGGAGTATACCGCAGACGAGTACGATAACGACGAAGAGGAAGAAGAGGAAGAAGAGGGAAATGAGAATGGACAAAATTTTGAAGCGAAGTGGTCGACCCCCGAAAAATCGACATCTGGAACCCCGGGCAGAACTGAGACGGAAACTGGAACTGGAACTGGAACTGGAACCGTTTCAGGCACGGATTACGACACCGATGACGAAACTAACAAGGCTACGATCATCCAGAAGGATTCTGAGATCATCGCTCTGAAAAACGAACTCGGAGTAATTTTTGGACGATTTTTTAGTATTTCTTACCTTTTTTTTTGTCATCAAAGTCAATTTTGACAATGTTTCCATTTTTCTATCGCCAGGCCAAAGAAGCGGAGATCGAGGAGCTGAGGGACGTCAATAAACTGCTTGAAAAAACGTTGAACGAAAAAGACGAGGGTATCCAGTTCCTGAAAGGAAGCCTCATGAAGGTTTGAACCGGATTTTTTTTTTATCAAAAATAATTGATCCTTCTTACACGTCATTTCTTTCCGCAGATTTCAGGACAGCAGCTAGCCGGAGTTGGAGATGAGATACTGTACGAATCTGAGAGGTTGAAGAAGCAGGTAAGACTTGATTGAAATATACGTCTGATCCTTGTTATGTTAATTATCTTTTGGCACCGTACAAGACTGTGCTGTTTTTTTTTTTCTGCGTCAAGATTGGCGTCTGTGAATGTGCGATATCAGAGCTCAAAGGAGATTTGAAAGAAAAGGCTTCGATATGCAGAGCTCAAGCACACGAGATCGAAGACTTACGTTTCAGAGTGAAAGAATCGGAGCTGTTGCGAGTGGAGAGAGACTCGTTAGCGGTGAGAATCTCGACAACTTCGATCTCCGATAATTAATCAAAAGATTACAAACATTTTTGTAGAAATTATACTTTGCCAGGATCACCCATACTTTCTCCTTTGGTGAGCGTATTCCTTGTGAAAAACTGAGACGATAATGTCTCAGCGAAAATTTCGAGGATCTAACAGTTTTCAAATGAGATCGATTTTAAGACCACCACCAATCACTGCTCGGAGAATAGTAACGGTCGCTCTGACGCGGAGCCTCCTGGTTGGAGAACTTAAGATCTCTGTAGTTTGAAAACTGTAAGACCCTCGAATTTCTCGCTAAGGATTAATCGCCTCAGTTTTTCGCAAGGAATGAGCTGTTCAAAGGAGAAGTATGAACGGGTGATTTTGTGGAAAAATCTTCAAATTTTTAGTTTGTCGAATTTTTTTCCTCTCAGCGAAAGGTCAACGAGATGGGCGAGCTTCTGGTGGATGCAGAGAAGTGCGCGCGGGCTTTAACAGAAATGAAATCTGCCTTGAGGGAACGGGACGAATTGCGGTGTCAAAACCGTGAGCAAAGCTGTCTACTAGCCGATCAAGAGGACGAAATAAAACGACTGCTTTTACTGTTCAAACGTCTCTCCGCAAAGTATGAAGGCCGTCAGGTGAGGTGTAACACTTCTCTGATTTTTTTTTCTCTTACGAATCGGTGATTTTTAAACCTCTTTCATTTGATAGGTCGATGCGAATCCTCATCTGCGTCGCTGACCACCGCTGTACAGCATAATTTTTAATAATTAACAATTCCTGCGCGAGATTTTATCAAAATGGATGTGGTAACTGACTTTTACAACCTCAAATATAAGTCGAATGAAGCCAGTCCATAAAAAAGTGAGTTTCCATTCAGCCCCGCATACGTTTTGATAGAATCTTGAATACTAGGATTACTTTCTACCCGTTTGAGAAAAAACTCGAAACCTATCTTTCTGTATCAGGTAAGGATGAAAGGAGCGATGGAAACCATGAGGGTAGAGATCGAGGAGAAGGACAGCAAGATATGCCAGTGCGAAGAGCAGCTTTCATCGATGGAGAAAGAAGTCGGTTGCTTGAACGTCAAGTTGAAGAACAGTTTGAACAGTATGGACGATTTCAAAGTGGCCTATCAGGACGCTTGCAACTGCGCCGATCTGGACAGGGACATTTACTCACAGGCCAAAAACGCTCTGTGCAAATTGAACCTCACCATGATCGAGTTGAAGGAGTATAAATTCGAGAGGGAAAATCTTTTGAGACAAATCGAAGAGATGAAGAACCAGATTCAATATAACAACAAAAAACTTAGCAGATTTTGTTGCGGCCAGAATCCGGAAGCGAAAGACAACAAAAATGGTTTGTTATTTGCAACAGTAGGTACGAAGAATCAGTTTTTCACTGATATCTCATGAACGGTAGCTCCCACGCCAAAAGATGCAAATATCAAAAATGTAGAGGATTAAATTGTGCACAAAAAATGTTCTACACTTTTTTTTCGTAGGACGATAGCTTTCGTATGACAAAGAATAACAATTTCATTATTCCGTTTCTTTCTACTTTTGATGATGATGATGTAACTTTCAGCAAACTACGACAACAAATTGACTGGAATCCCCACTTTGGATCTTCGAAAACGTAAGTGCATGCTGCAAGAGGACCTCGAAGAGTTGGAACAAGAGCTTTCGAACCGTATGGGAGGTGATAACCGGGATGAAAAGGTGTTCGACGATCAGTTAGACGTCGTTGCATCAGCCAAGCAGACCATAAACCGCCTGAACACCGCGATGCTTGATCTAGACACCTGGGAGTGTGAGAAAGTGAGAAAGACCGGGGAGATCTCAGGCGGAATTGATCCAAAATTGACTCCATTTTCAGGCGAGCATGAAGGACACCATCGAGCGTTTAAAAATTCAAATATCGACGCTGACCGGAAGTGAAGAAGGCGGTGGGGAGAACGTGGAAAGACGGATAGTCGACCAGGCGTCAAATTCACTGGCTAAACTGGGCCAGCTTCTGAAAGAGCTAAAACAGTACCAAACAGAACGTGAAACGATGCGCAAACAGATTCGCAATCTCACTGAGGCTTTGAAGGACTCTCAGTCCGCTGCGAGCTGCAAAGGTATGGAACATCGCCATTTTGATTTCCCTCAGGCATTTATCCTTTCATGAATCCACAGGGGTGACATTGCTGAAGCAACGTCTCTACGATTTGCGTCTGGAGAATGAAAAGGAGCGTTCAGCATACGCTGAAGAGATCAAGAGTTTGCAGAGCAGGTTAGAAGAGGCGGAAAACACGTCCAGCTGCGCAGGTGTAAAAGCTTTGAGGTTAAAGCTGCGCGAGGCGATGAGAGCAGCTGGTGCAGATTCGAGGATCGACGAAGCTCTGGCTATTCATGTGGAAAAGTCGATTGAGAAGGTGGAGAACATCTCCAAGGAGATAAAAGGTATGGAGAGAAAGAAAGAAACTGTGAGAACTGTCGCCATGTATACATTTTCAATCGTGTTTCCAGAAGTGGACGAAGAACGGGCTGAGATCGTTAAGGAAATAGCGAAACAACAAGAAGAAATCGAAGCGAGGAACGTGGAGATAGTCGGACTGAGGAAGCAGGTGATATTGGAGTCTCTGAAGAGGCATGGCGAAGGAGACCGCGCGGAAGAGGGTCTCCAGGAGCTTGCAGAAGCCAGGAGACAGCTCGCCTTGAAGACTGAGTTGATACAGGAGCTGGAAGATCGGCTGCAGTCGCTCGAATTCCAAATGCTGGGGTCAACCCAGGAGCAGATCTCGCTTACGCACAGAATGAAAATCGTAGAACAGGAGAAGAACAAACTGGCTATTGACTGTGACAGGAAATCTAATGAACTAGAGTCGAAGAATGTGGAAGTCGATTCTTTGATCAAGAAACTCGACTCTTCGGCTAAGATACTGTCCGATTTCAAAGAGATAGAAAGACAGATTGGAGAAATGAACCCGAGGTGAGTTTTTTGGAAAATAGTTCGGTTTTTGAGGACTTCGTTCTAACAGGTGGATTCCTCTGGAGAATACAAACTGAAAGTTCCTTTACCAAAACTTTGAGGGATGGATAGTTCTCGAGATACAAAATGTGCAAGTTGACCAATCAACGATGAGTGGGCGGGCCCAAACTGTTGGAATCTTTGATAACTCGAAGACCATCAATCCCACGAAGTTTTTGTAAAGAAACTTTACCCCTAGATTACGCCGAGGAATCCATCCTCGAAATTTGAAACTTTTTGGCTCACTTTTAGAACCAATTTTAGCAAATTTTTTGTATTTGAAAGACTAATCGCTCTGCAAACTGAAAACGAGAGGCTAACAAGCGAAGTGGCAATCCTGAAGAGTGTTTTGTCTGAACGAAACGAGGAGATAATCTCATTGGTAGACGAAAGGGCTGGGAACCTTGAGACCGTTTCCAAAAATTCTTACTCCTACGAAAACGAGCTAACTAAACGACAGAAGGAGTTTGATAGAGTGTTCAGAGCGAACAAAACTCTGACTGCAAAGCTGCTGGAGGCTGAGGGAAAGATCAGTGACTTGAACGGTCTGATATCAGACTTTGATGGTGAACGTGCAAAGCTGGAACAAATATCAAACTTACAGCGTGAGATCTTGAGGCTGACTAAAGACAAGCGTAAACTGGAAGGCGACCTGCGAGGCTTTAGAACACAGCTTCTTTCTCTGGAGACATCGAACAAGAAGCTTGAGGACAATCTGGACCGTATTCTCAGTGAAAATGAGGCCATGAAGAACGAGATTCAAAATTTGCGGAGTGAGAATGTCAGGATGTCGTCTGAACTCGTTGGAGAAGTTTCTGCGAAGGAACAGCTCAGTATACTACCTGATAAATTGAACAAGAATATTGCTGGCCTCAAGGAAAGACTCAGAAATACGGAGGAGAGAGCTGGGAATGTTCTTCAGGAACTGCAAAACAGGGTCGAGGAACTTCAGGCCAAATGCGAGGACGATGACATCTTGATTCACGAACTTCAACGGGTCAATAAATTCCAGAATGAACAGGTAACAGAAATTCGTGAAGATTCTTTCCCGCGTGAAACATGATATCAATTTTATGGAACTGCATTATTTTTTCAGTCATCGATTCGCGAAGAGAAAATATCAGTGCTTGAAAAATCGAACAATGAATTGAAGGCAGAATTAAATCTGCGAATAGAGGATTTAAAGGAGTTGAGTATCAGGTTGAAAAAGATGGAGAATGACGAGCGAGAAGATAGGAAATCGGTCAACATCGTCGATAATAAGAAGAAGAAATCCGGCGAAGTTGCAAAAGATATTTCGGACAACGATAACGCCGACGGTTCTTATACAGTGGCGGAGATAACCTGCAAATTGAATCACTCAGAGAATGAAAACAAGCAGCGTAAAACAGAGATTTACAAACTCCAGTGTGACTTGAAGTCAAAAAATTCTGAAATAAATTCTCTCAGAGAAGAAACGAAGGCTCTCAGCCAGGAGAGGGACGCGCTGAACGAAAGAATCAGGGTAAAAATTGCCCTACCTGTTTTCTTGCTGAGTTTTCGATTGGAAAAACTTCTTCTTCGTCAATTTTTAAACCGTTTTTAATTTCCGTTACACCTTTCACTCAGGACAAGGAGATTCAGAACAGCAAAAGACTGCAAGCTGTTAAAACCAGCTACGAAGGATGCCTTAAGGTTATGTACGAAAATCATAACAAGAGTGTTGCCAGGCTTCAGGCGCAATACGAGGAAGCGATAAAGGACAGCGATTATTTCGACTCTGAGAGCTGGCTACGTGTTAGTGTCACACGTTGATTTATGCATAATTAATTGACGAATTTTATCGGTTCGTTTCCATAACCACAGTCGCTGAATTTGAAAGAGATCGCGGATCTCCATGACCGGATATGCATGGCTGCCACTACATCGTGTCCGATGAATATTTCGAACGAACAACAGTCCGATAATAATTCAGAGAATAATTCTTCTGTGTCGGTTACAAGTCTGCAGCGTCGTCAGCAGCAGGATGTCAATGAGAAACACCAGTTAAACAGGAAAATTGCTAATCTTGAAAACGAAATTGTTCAGAGGGAACAGGAAGCGCGGCAGAAAGGTTCGAGTTTGAAATTCTTGCCAGCTGCGTTGAGCGATATCATTTTTTTTGATTTATAGAAGGATTCGAAAATTATAAAGGAGATAAAAACGACGTGAGAAAATCTGATTTTTGATTGATTGCTTCTAATTAATAATAAATCGAAATTTGGCAGTCTACGAGCTCGAGATAGCTATCGATCAGGAGAAAAATAGATCGCAGGAATATGCAGCGATGACAAAGATGGAGGAGGAAAAGAACGCGGAATTGCAGCACCAGATAATTTTCTTATCCAACAAAAACGAGGAAAATACAAGAACGAATTTTGGAAAAAATGACAGCACCTCTTCCGCTGCTGTAGATTCGAATGAAAATGAGAACGACATACTGCGTCGACGGTCGGCCTATAGTCAAGATCGCGTGGAAAATTATGGGTAAAAAAAAAAATTGCTTGAATAGAAGATGAACAAAAATGAATGAAAAAGAAATCGGGAGACGTATCAAAATTGTGAAGAAATATCGAAAAGATGCAAACAATATTTATGAACTATTGGTGATCAGAAAATTTAATAATCGATACATGAATTCAATAATTTTGTGTTTTCGGTTTTTGTACTCCTTTTTTCATTATCTTCTTTTTTCTTTTCTAGAATATTGTTAGAGCAGCAGAGAAAGATGGTAAAGAATCTCGAAATGGAATTGATGAATGGGTCGCCGAAGGAGAGAGTGGTGAGCGATAATAATTAGTCAAATTTGAATTTATGATCGATCGCAAAATATATATATGGAATAAAAAATATATTTCAATATGATTTCAGCACGATTTGCGTAAAAAAGACTTCATCTACCAATGCAGCACGTATAAGAAGTACGAAGATAATTAATGAATCAATCAATTATTGAGTATCGATAATTTAACGCAAAAAAAGTTTAGCGAAATGAAAATTCCGAGTGTCGAAAGATTAATTTTGATTCATTTTTCATTTGTATAAATTTATTTTATTTCTTTGTCCGTTTATTTTTATCATAAATAAAGTTTTTTGTGTCAAGTATATGATAAGTTACAATACTACATCGTATATTTGTATAAAGATAATGCAGACTTCTATCATACGCGGCTGGAGTAAAGTTTGGAACTAAAATTCTACTGCGACACATACCAGGGGGTAAAATAGCACGAGCTAGATCCGTCGATAAAAAAGACTAAAGATCCAAACTTTCCATTCTATTCATCCCACGGTAAGTAGCGTGAGTTCTATATTACCGATAAGATACGGTGCTGTTTTATCTACAAAATGATCTAACACGCTGTGCTCCATCGATCAATCTGTGTTTGGTTCTATGCGCTAAAATAGGACTCTCGGTGGGTCGACTAAGGTCTCCCCCTTCCCGTTGATTGCGCGCAATGAGATTATCAGTTCGCCACGCGAGGCGAGCTATTCACACTATTGCAGCAGTGTTGTGCGTCAAACGGATGACAGAGCTACCGGAGCACTTCGACGTTATGTGGCTACACGCAGAGACTCGAGCGTTAAAAAGGTACGTATATTTAAAAAGAGACAAAACTTTCGTTCAGTGCAAATTTTCTGAACAATATCAAATCCATACATTTGAGGCTTCGGACTTTTTAGTCGGACGACGAATCAGGTTGTTCCAAATTAAACAACGGCGATGGTGCATGCCAATGACTCACAAGCAGTCCGGTGCGGAAACTGATTCCCAGATGCTCTATGCGTGTATTAATAACATACTTCGAGTAATATTGCAATAAAACCAGGCTAACCTCGTCGACAACGAAGAAAAGAATGAGGAGTAGAAAGTATTCCAAATCTTCCCAAAAAAAATTTGAATTCCGTTTTTCCTGGCTCCAAGTTTTTTTGTGGAATATTTTACATGAGAAAAAAGTGTCTTGAACTAACATTATTGCATCGATGAAATACTGATTACTTAGTATAGCGTATCGCGTCACATTAGGTGTGGCGACCGTTTATCAGACAGAATTGTGGCGAGAAGATAAGAGCTGCATAGTTGGAGCAGCTGCATCAGTCGACTATTATGGGAAATACTGTTATTCCTGCACTTTTGGCAAAGATTTAGATTTTCATTTAGAACGTGACGAAACTGGGGTTTCTGGTTAGAATCGTTGAAGAAGTAATTCACTCGAAATCGTAGAAGTCACGACTTATCAAAAATCACAACTTAGGTAACACCAAGCCTGATTTTTCTTCACCTGTGTTCGAATTCACGTCAGTGATGAAAATGCGAGCCTCTCTGAAGTAGCTAATTTGATCTAATTGTTTCAGAATTGAAACAGCGTCGATCCAAGTCCTTCCGACGTCCGGTGCGGAGAGCCGATCGTCGATTAGAACTCCAGGAGCGATAGAATCATTTGTAATTAGCGAAGGCGAGTGCATGAAAAATCAAAAAATGCCGAACGTCTTGTTCTATGGGTGCTGATGAAGCTAACTATTTCGTGAAGTGGAATCGAGATGAATAACCAATGATCGATTCATTACAGAGCATCTTCCATGATTGGCGGTTGAAGATAACTCGGAGTGCTACAGGATTAGAAATTTGAAAATGGCTCCATCCGACAGTGACAGCGATTCAGGATGGAACAAGGAATTGATCGCTGCTGTAAGTAAGAAGCAGGGAAAGACGAAGACGATATCCGAGGAAGACAGAATCAAGCAAATACAAGAATGTCTGGACGAAGACGCGGATATTAATACCGTGGACGAGAATGGGAATACAGCATTACACATAGCAGTGAAAAGGAACTACCAGAAGGTTGCTGAATTCCTCCGAAAAGCCGGAGCACGGAGTGATATTCCCAATCGTAAACGTGAGACGGCAATATCGTTGGCTAGGGATTTCGGCAGACAAGAGATCGCGTGTGTCTTGAACGAGCCTTCCACTTCGCGAAACAGTGATTCGTCAAGTCACAATCCTTCACTGAATTTTTCTCTGAATAGGCCAGATCGGAAACGTACTGCTGATGCTCAAGATAGCAACCTCGATAAAAGTCTGAGCAAAATAAGACAAATCGATGCTCCGCAAGCTGATCCTCAACGCGACGTTGTGTCATATCAGCAGAGATCAGATTGGAAACGTCCCCCTGATGATGAGCTTGTCGAACACACCAAAAGACTACGAAGAATAACATTGACGGCCGAAAGAGAGACGTACGGTGCATCAGGCCTTAAGAGATCGCTCCACGGAACGGTATATCAATTGAAGCATTTGATGCTCATTATGCATCGTGCACGAGAGTTGAACTACTCTTTCCGGTTGGCGACGGAAATGGACACGGCTGAGAAATTCGACGATGTAGTTTTGCGATACAAGGATAGTAACGGAGACGAAATGTACCGCTTCTTACAAGCGAAACATAAACAAGACGAAGATAAAGCGATCAGCGCCAAGGATTTATCGGATATCAAAAATGGGGACTTCAGCTTACTCAAGTATTTCGATTCTTGGCGTAAGATTGAAAGAAATCCAATATTCGGTGGGAGTAGGTCGAAGGACTTCATACTGTGTACCAATATCGGCCTCAAGGTAGACGATTTGGAAAGCAGAAATATTACTGTCGTAGAGGAAACGGAGATCGACAATCTTCTGGGTCTAAGGAATGGAACGAATATGAAGAAGCAGCCGCGACGCTACAAGCTTTTGGTAGAGAATACGTCTGGCCTGTGGAAAACGTTGAAATCAAGATCCGGGGGCAAGGTTACCGATGATGAAATCTCACGGTTTCTAGACGCATTTATTTTGGCCGTGAACCAACCGAACGAAATAGAACTTGGCGAGATTATAGAGCGCGATATTGGAGCCGAGTTCAATCGACTAGACGCCGGTATCGTTAGGGATTCATTTCAAATAGAAATTTTGGACTGGTTTAAGACCAGATACGGCACATTTCTGACCGATGTAGACGCTGACGAATTCTTCGATAAGATGAAAGGTAAACTTAACGCCATAAAAACCATGGCTGTGGGCTTGGACCACGCGGAGAAGCTCCAGGAACTTGGCATTCGGTTCAACGGCGTGAACACAGTGATACAGAATTTTATGAACAGTCCGAATGATGGTTCGAAACAGTTATTGGAGATAGTTTCTCCGAAACAAACTTTGTTGACAGCTTTACGGGTCTGTCAAACTCTCGCGCAAAGACAAAAATTGTATAAAAATGAAATCTTCACCTTCGTACGTTTACAAACATTGTCCAGACAAAAAATATCCCAGCTAGTGTTGCGAGCTTTCGAATGGTCAGTTGATCAGAATTTGCTAATTGTCGACTGTGAGTCGATCAGTGCGAAGCAACATTTACAGACATTGTGGAATCCAATATGTGACATTATGGCGAGGAACGTAGACAAAAAAATGATTCTTATCACTCAGGCGGGTAAAGATTTAGGTTCTGGATGTAATCTTGATCGTGAAACTTGTCGTGTGGACAATACTGACCACAGCTTCAAAAATCTCACCAACGAATCACAGAAGAAACTGTTGGGCAAACAGGTCACCATGTTTCAGGGAACGAACAATAGCACCAACCTCGCGGAATTGTTGGACATCTCCGACTGGGATGATCTGGGAGAAGATGAACTGAAGGATCTTTCGAACATAATGGACACGGACAGCTTGGTCAAGCTTATTTCCGAAAACCACCTACAAATCGGTGGTGAACTGGATGGGCTGGAGGATGTCGGAGATTACTACGTGAGTCGTACGATTTTTCGACATGTGGTTATCAAGGAAGATATTCTGGAAGACAGAGAAATACCGGACTTACTCGCCATTAGCGGTATCGACCAAATACTCTCTAGCGAATTGATGCGAATAGAAGGGACTTCTCGTATGAACGATACTTTGGGTGTGAGCGGTATCGAGAGTTATATCCCAGATGAATTATTGGGAATCGCAGGATCTTCACCAGCCGGACAAAGTTCGACAAACTTTATCACTCTGGCCAGGAATCGAGAGGAAAAACAATTCAGTGCTCTTTGCGCAGAAAATAAAGACCGCAACGTTCATTGGTTGGAAAAAAAGCAAGGAAAATACGTATGGAAGAAATCTCAAGGGAATATAACTTATTTGGTGCAACACAGGGATGATAGTGAGACTACCGACATCAGTGATAGGACAGGTGCGATATATCTGAATGAAGATGAACTCACAGGCCATAACGAGCCCGTGATTATTTCCGACACAGCAGGGATGGGAAAGTCTACCATGTTGACTCGTTTAGCGTTAGAGATGAAGAAAAACGAACCTGATATGCTGGTGTTAAAAATTAATTTGAACCATCATTCCACCGCCCTAGCAAAAGTGAAGCAGAAGCCAAGTTACGATCTGGGCAGTATCGATGGAGCAATACAATTCTTGGTGCAGGAACTATTGAGTGAAAAAACTAACTTTTCACGGAAAGTTTTCAAAAGAATTATACAAAGGAATCACAAGGTGGCACTGATATTCGACGGATTTGACGAAATAAGTCCGACGTATGAGAAAACCGTGATTGATATACTGCAAACACTGGCAGATTATGGCATAAGGAAATTATTAGTCGCGACGAGACCACATACCAGAGAATCATTGGAGGCTAAGTTGAATGCATTCTCCTATGAGATACGGCCATTCTCAAAGGAGGATCAAGAAAGATTTTTGACCAGCTTTTGGAAGACCAAGTTCGAAGACTCGCATCACGATTTGAACGCGACAGCCGAGGATCGTATCGGAAAGTATACCGCAGCGATAATGAAGACCCTGGCCGATTCGATCAAAGATCAGAGGAATAAGTTCACCGGTATTCCGTTACAGGCGAAGCTAGTGGCGGAGATTTTCGAACATCACAACGAAGGGGTGCGAGAGAATTTTGATTCCTGCAAAGACTTCATCGACTCGAAGGTCGACGAGCCCAAGTTTCCGGATAAAATAAATCTCATATATTTGTACGAACATTTCGTGTTGAAGAAGTTTGAAATATTTTTCAAAAAAAGAGGTGGAAACCTCGACGACGTTGCGGTTTTAGAGGACAAAGAGCGGCGGTATAAGACGTACATTGCTAAACACGAGAAACTGGCTTTGGACACACTTTTCGACAAGGACAAGATAGAAGAGCTGCTACGTTCTCAACCAGATTCGAACTACCGGTTACAAGAGTCAATCGATTTCAAATTTCCCATAGAAAGGGATGGTATCATCACTCAATCCATCGATGGTCCACCACGCTTCGGACACCGAACTTACGCGGAGTATTTTGCGGCGAAATTCTTCTCAAAGATCTTGAAAAAGCGCGAGCCGGATGATTCGTTCGGAAAGATCTTCGTGGCACACGTTTTACTGGAAGATAAATACGAAACTATGCGCGCCTTCATGAATTGGCTATTGTCAGATGAATATGGTGATGTGCTAGAGGGTGAGTTTTGGACACTTTTTGTGAAAGAGCATCGATCTGAGAAGAAAGAAACCATCTTCCACTTAGCAGCTGCGGAAGGCAACGATCGTATCGTAAGAATTTTTCTGAACTGTTTCGGTGCAGACAATGAAGATCGGAAGGTCATCATTCACGTCAGAGACTTTGCTGGCAGGACAGCAGTACACCGGGCAGTTGAATACGGGCATTTGGACAAACTAAAATTGCTAACGGAAGACACAGACTTCGAAATCAACTGTCGAGACGCGACCGGTTTCACATCTCTTCACCGAGCCGCTCACATGGGTACATTAGACATCGTCAAGTATTTCATCGACAAGGGAGCCGATGTCAAAGTTCAAGACAACAGCGGCGTGTCGCCGGTATACGCTGCTGCTAGCGGAGGCAAATTGGACGTGTTGAAATATTTGCTCGACAAAAAAGCCGACATCAATTCTCAAACGAACAATGGCGCGATGCCGCTACACGTGGCTGCCAAGGAAGGTAAATCGAACATAGTCAAGTGTTTGCTCGATGAGGGAGCCGATATCAATTCTCGAATGCACAGTGGCTCGACGTCTCTACACTTGGCAATTCAAGAAGGCAAATTCGAATTGAGTAAGTATTTGATCGACATGGGAGCCGATATCAATTCCCAAGGAGAATACGGTTTTACGCCGCTGCACGTGGCTACTAACAAATGTAACTTGGACGTTGTAAATTACTTACTCAACAAGGGAGCCGATGTCAACTGTCGAAAGAACGACGGCACTACGCCGCTACACGTTGCTGCATACGAAGGTAAACCAGAAATCGTCAAGTGTTTGCTCGACAGAGGAATCGATGTCAATTCCGTAACGGACAAGGGCTGGACGCCGCTACACGTGGCTGCTCAGAGAGGTGAATTGAACGTTGCCAAGTATTTGCTCGACAAGAGAGCCAATGTCAATTCTACCACGGACGAAGGCGCGACGCCACTGCACGCAGCTTCTCAAGCAGGAGAATTGGACTTGGTCAAATATTTGCTCGACAGAGGAGCCACCATCGATTCTCAACTAAACGATGGGTCGACCCCGCTACACGTGGCCGCTCGCCAAGGTAAATTGGACATAGTTGAGTATTTGCTCGACCAGGGAGCCGATATCAATTCTCGAACTAACAATAAGGCGACGCCGCTACACGTGGCTGCAAGTGTCGATGAATTGGAAGTAGTGAAATATTTACACGACAGAAAAGTGGATATCAATTCTGAGTACAACGATGCCTGGACAGCATTACACGTGGCTGCTTACAACGGTAAATTGAAGGTACTAAAGTATTTGCTCGACAACGAAGCCGACGTCAATTTGCGAACGAGTATCGGCTCGACGCCGCTGCACGTAGCTGCCATCGGTGGGGAATTGGACGCGTTAAAGTATTTGCTCGACAATGGGGCCGACGTTAATTCTCAAACAAACAATGGCGCGACACCGCTACACATGGCTGCTCACAGCGGCAAATTGGATCTCGTGAAGTATTTGCTCGATGTAGGAGCTGATATTAATTCTCAGACCAGCGATGGCCTAACGCCGCTACACGGAGCTGCTCAGAAGGGTGAAACGGATATAGTCAAGTATCTGCTCGACAAGGATGCCGATATCAATTTGTTGGCAGAGGATGACTTGACGCCTCTATACACCGCGGCCAAATTTGGTAAATTGGACGTGGTGAAGTGTTTCCTCGAAAAGGGAGCCAATATCAATGCGCAAACGAAGGAGGGCTTGACACCGCTGTACGCCGCTACCAAGGGCGGTAAATTGGACATAGTAGACTACTTGATCAAGAATGGAGCCGATATCAATTTGCAAATGAAGAATGGCTGGGCGCCGCTTTACGCTGCTATCGAAGGGGGTAAATTCGACGTTATTGAGTATTTGATCGAGAAGGGAGCAGATATTAATTTGAAAATGGCTAGTGGATCGACACCGCTCTACATGGCTGTCACCAAAGGCCAATTGGACCTAATAAAGTATTTCCTCGACAAAGGAGCCAACGTAAATTCACAAACCGATAATGGCTGGACACCGCTACACGCGGCTGTTGCCATGGGTGAATTGGACCTAGTTAAGTATTTGCTGGACAAGGGAGCCGATATTTATTCTCAAACGAACGGGGGCTGGACGCCGCTGCACGGGGCTGCTCGTAAAGGTGAATTGGGCATAGTGGATTATCTTCTTGAGAAGGGAGCCGATATCGATTTGCCAATGAACGACGGGAAGACGCCGTTGTACACTGCTGCCAACAGCGGCCAATTGGAGATGGTCAAGTATTTGGTCAATGGAGGAGCGAACATCAATTCTCGGACGAATAATGGCCAGACGCCGTTGCACGGGGCTATTCATAAAGCTGAGGTGGACGTGGTAAGATATTTGCTCGATAATGGAGCCGAGGTCAATTCGCAAACCGATAATGGTTGGACGCCGCTACACACGGCTGCTTTCGATGGTAAATTGGATCTTGTGGAGTGTCTGCTCGACAAGGAAGCCGATTTCTATTCTTTGTCGAACGAGGGCTGGACGCCGATACATGGGGCTGTTCATGAAGGTCAATTGGACGTGGCCAAGTGTCTGCTTAACAAGGGATTCGATGTCAATTTTCAAACGAACGGTGGCATGACGATACTACACATGGCTGCTTCCAAAGGCAAATTGGCCATAGTTGAGTATTTGCTTGACAATGGAGCCAATATCAATTTGCAGACAACAAAAGGCTCGACGCCGCTGTGCTTAGCTACCAAAGAAGGTGAATTGGACGTAGTCAAGTATTTACTCGACAAGGGAGCCGAGCTCAATGCTCAAGTCAGCAATGACTCTACACTGCCTGATACAGTTGCTCAGGAAAATCAATCGGCCGTTGTATTGGATTCATCCGACAAAGCCGCCAATTTCATTTCTCAATCGTCTGACGATGGCTGGACGCTACTACACGCAGCTGCTTTCGCTGGTGAATTGAAAATGGTGAAATACCTGCTCGACAACGGAGCCGATGTCAATTCTAAATCAAACGATGGTTGGACGCCTTTGCACGCAGCTGCTCAACAAGGTAAATTGGACACAGTTGGATATTTACTCGACAAGAGAGCTGATGTCAATTCCAAAACGAACGAGGGCTGGACACCACTCGACGTCGCTACCGCGAGGGGTGAAGAGGACATAGTCAAGTATCTGCTCGGAATGGGAGCGGTTGATTCTCAAGCGAACGAAGGCTAATTATAGTATAAATCGGTACTAAGTTCTGCGAGACATTTTGCAGAGTCTCAAAAATGTTGCATGAACCTTTCGTTTTGCATAAAAACCTGCATTTGCACGGTTTTCGTAATTCCAACATCTCAGACTCTCATTTATTTATCTATGTACACCCAACGAGGTTGATTCTGATACCTGCGATTTGGACAACTCCCGAAACAGCCAATTGGCACGCAGAAATCGCTGTTGTTCAGAGTACTGATTGGCTGTTTCGGGAGTTGTCCAAATCGCAGGTATCGAAATCAAGTACATTTATACTTACTACGATGTATCTGTATTTCTAATTCAGACTAAATTTACCGGCCTGAATTTCCGAAAGATGATTATGTGAACGAAAGTTTGAAGAGGTTCAGATATTTGCAATGAATCTAGTGATCGAAGATGTGGTTTCCGATGACTAAGTATAATCAGATATCGGACACTTTTCGTGGACAAACAGTCGGTAAATTTTCGTTCAAATGTACTTTTTTTTTAAATGTCATTTACATTTTTATTTATACAGATGATAGAAGAAAGTACCCATGAGAAAAGAAAATCGTGGAATTTTCGGAATCCGTACGATTCCAAAAAAAAAAAATCTTAAAACAATTCGATTTCAAAAAAACCTTTCAAGAGGACTTTTAGATAGTCAAATGGAATGTATGTTCGCAATTTCATGGCGGAATTCGGTTTAAGGCTTTCGGAAGTTTATCCGAAGGCTGTCCTATCAAAAAAATGTATTTCGAAAATATTGAAAATGACGAACAAAAGCACTGTGATAATTTCTCTTCGAACACCATACGATTAGAAATAGGCTCTTTTTCTTTCAAATTGAAAGAATGAAATTATAAGTAATGAAATTATAAGAATACCTTCGGATCAAGAACTCCCAAGACTTCACAGACTAATGAGGAAGAAAATAATCAATGAAGGACGGAGTAAAGAAACCGTAATCAAATATCGCAATAAATTGAATCTGTTTTCTTCAATCAACACGTTATCTACATCAAAACGATACCTTTCCTATACTACATTCCTGTCCCATCCCTGCCACTATCGAACTCTTGAATTAAAGTGTAATAACGATAGTCAAAAAATACTGTAAACCATTTTGAATTTCATTTTTGAATGTCTAGTTTATTGGCCGGACTGTTCAATAAAATTACTACGATCGTCCAGCCGCAGCGTTTCACTTCCAAAACGCCATTAGCAGTTGAATTACCTGCCTATTTCATTCTATACAATAAATTCTGTTCAAATAAATATACATAAAGATTATCATTATCATTGTTATTATTATTATTATATTTGTTTATTTTTAAGCAACAAATTCACTATCAATTAGTCGCCGCGCATTTAAACTTCTGTATACGACTCTCTATTTCTGGTCTGAAATGCCTGATCAGACCCTGAACTGGCCACGCAGCTCCATCCCCCAATGCACATATCGTATGAAGTTCAATCTGCTTGCTAATCTCCCACAACATGTCGATCTCGTGCTCCTCCGCGTTTCCTTCGACAAACCTGATCGGAGAAACGATTTCATACATCGAGGGATCAACTTTGTTTTCTTAGAATATCAGAAAACGACTGGAAAAACTCGAATCCAATTCAACGACCGGCGTACAACTCACCTCCACATTATTTTGTACATCCAATTAATACCCTCTCGGCACGGTGTGCATTGTCCGCAAGATTCGTGCTTGTAGAAGCTTATCAAACGCGCTATAGCCTTTATCACGTCCGTTTGTTTGTTCATTACTATTACGGCTGCGGTTCCAAACGAGCTTTGGACTCTCACTAGGTCATCAAAGTCCATTAGCACCTCGTCGCAGACCCTGGAAGATGGGATTCCTATTTAGTATCATGTTTCCCTGATTGGTGATAGAAGTCGATGCAACTTTGACCTCAGACTTAAATTTTATGGTCTAAAACCTGGCCAGGGTACTTAGTTAAGGCTCATACGTTTTCGGAATTATCGGTGTAGACGATCCTCCGGGAATCACACCGAGCAAATTGTCCCATCCACCGATCACTCCGCCGGCGTGTTTTTCTATCAACTCTTTAAGCGGGACTGACATCTCCTCTTCTACTGTACACGGCTTGTTCACATGACCGGATATGTTGTACAGTTTTGTACCGCTGTTACGCGGGCGACCGAATGATGCGAACCAGGTTCCACCTCGGCGACAGATTGTCTGTAATATTTGCAAAGTTCTTCTAACTTTAAGTTTTGCTTCTTTTAAACCCAATCTCTGACTTTCCTGGCTATTTTGGAACAGTTTCAGGTTCAATTCTTTCAAGTTCAATTATATCGTCCAGTCGATTTCAAGTCTATCTTGTCCCTGAGTTTTCCTTAAGTTCAATTTTCAATACCTGTAGTCATGATCAGGCGAATTTTCCCTGCTGTTCCATTTCTGAATACAATTTAAATACCTATTCTAATTTTCGATCTCGATCTTCTTTAATCTCAATTACTTTCAAGTCAAATTTCCTTCCCTTTTGGTATTTTCAACCTAAATTTCTTTACCATTAGTTCAATATCTCCAATTTCCACTAAGTTTTAATTCAAATTTTGTACATTCTTTGATATTCTCAAGTCTTTCCCATTCTCTCTCATCCACAAGTTCAATTTCCTATGTTTTCCTATCCCTGAGTAATATAGTTTCTCATTATTGAAACTAGAAAGTTCAATTTTTCGTCTTTCTCCTATTTACTGAGTCCAATTCAATTCATATCCTACTATTCTCAATTCTGTCTCATCATTAGCTAACTAACATTCAAAATTCCCATAATTTTCTTTCATTCTGAACTCCTATAATACCTATTTTCAATGAATTTCAATCCCCTCTTTCCCAATCTACTCACAGGTGAAACAGCAACAGTTTCAACGTTAGTAACAGTCGTGGGACATCCGAAGAGTCCAACATCAGCTGGAAATGGAGGTTTGAGTCTAGGCTTGCCCTGTTTTCCCTCGATAGATTCAATCAGGGCGGTTTCCTCCCCGCAAATATAAGCTCCGGCGCCTCTCTGGACGAAAATATCGAAATCATACCCAGACCCGCACGAATTCTTCCCAATTAATCCTCCTTGATAAGCCTCCGCGATAGCGACCTGGAGGTTCGATGCCTCGTTGTAAAACTCTCCTCTGATATAAATGTACGCCGCGCAAGCTCCCATCGCTCTACCAGCGATCAAACACCCTTCGACAAGCTTGTGAGGATCGTGCCTGAGGATTTCTCTGTCTTTACAAGTCCCAGGCTCTCCCTCGTCCGCATTAACAACCAGATATTTAGGTCTTCCATCGGAAGGCTTGTTCATGAACGACCATTTCATTCCAGAAGGAAAACCAGCCCCTCCTCTACCCCTCAGACCAGAAACTTTGATCTCATTTATAATCCAGTCCGCTCCCTTGTCCAATATCTCTTTGGTCTTATACCAATCTCCTCGCTGCAAGGATCCCTTCAATCTCCAGTCATGACGACCGTATAGATTGGTGAAAATCCTGTCCTCGTCAGACAAATTTCCTCCAACTTTCTGTTATTTGAAGCAAATTTGTCTAGTTAGGTGATTATTTGCGGATAATAAAAAGAAAAAAGAATATCATTTCTCTGTTCTTTTCATTTCTCAAGTCCAACTTAGTAATATTTGGGACTATTTCACTCACTTTTCCTTCAGGAGCGGCATTGGCGTAAGATCTTTGATGTTGGTTGTTTGTTACCGTGCCAAGGACACCTGATCATCATCATCATTAGTTTTAATAATAATCATGATAATCATCGTGATCGATAGATTTATGATATAAGTAGTAACTTAAATTCAATATTGAATTGACATGTAGGTATTATTACTTATATAACCTTGAGGGGAGATGTGTGTTGTATAGATTTTCATTTGCTGTTTCGAATATTTCGAATGTTTTAACAGTTATGAATTGATCGACGAACTATGGAGATTAAAATCGTTTCACAGATAGCAAATATATTTGATAATTACCTATTCGTATCCTCGGAAGTCGATGAGTGCATCTTGCGATAACACCCGCCATCTTGAACAGTTTTCAACTTCGCAATAGTCTCCTTTTTTTGTTGGTTAGCTTCGCTAGAGAACCCCCAATGTGGCGCTGTAATCACTGGTAGATGGCGGATGGGATTTTTTGGGAGAATGAGCAAAAAGACAAGAATTTCCAGTTTTTTTATTCACCGATATTATTAGTGTTAATACAAATACATCGATATGTTCTGATTAATCTATGAAAGGCGTTCCATCCGTCGAAAGTATTCTTCTATTACGTTTTCTCATTAATTTTCTTCATCTGAGTTGCAAAAAGTTTTGAATCTGGTCGATAAACAAACGACAGACGGGAAAACGGTTGCAAAGAATCTCTTCTTTACTGACCGAAGAAGCAAACAGCTGACGGTGAGGTTTTCTAACCTGTTCACGATCACGTATTACAAACTTAGAACAGTGGCAAAGCCCAGCTCGTTATATTAATTGAAAAGTAGATTGATTCGTCTAAAAATAGTAATAGCAATAATGACGGTTCATAATTTGTACATATTCTCGCGTAACGGAACGTTGTTGTACTACGCTGAATGGAACAGACTGAATAAATCTGGTATAACAAAAGAGGAGGAGGCTAAATTGATGTACGGTATGTTGTTCTCGATAAAATCATTCATAAATAAGATATCGCCGTTGGATCCTAAGGACGGTTTTCTTCACTACAAAACCAGCAAGTATACGTTGAATTACCTCGAGACACCTTCAGGCCTGAAGTTCGTATTGAACACAGACAACTCGGCACAGAACGTCAGGAATCTATTGCAACAACTTTATAGTCAGATCTACGTAGAGTTTGTGGTCAAAAATCCGCTCTGTCAACTGAACGAACCCATCGAAAGTGAATTGTTTAAATCTAAACTTGACGAGCTGGTCAAGTCATCGCCATACTTCTAATATTGGGAACCAAAATATCAGCTATACGACTTCGTCGTCATGTGAAGAAATTTGTTCAATCGACCAAAACTTTGTGTACGGTCAAGCAAGTGGCGTCATCCTATGAGCGAGACGCGAACTAACACAACACTAGGCGCAGGCAGGTGATTTAAAAATGGAGAAGGCCCGAAGAAGGATGAATTTCATTTTTTGTACATGTTGAAGATCATGATTTAGGATTAAGGCTAATTTCTAGAATAATTTGTAAGCACATTCCTAGTTGTAATGATGCTCGATCTCGTTAACTCTTCTCTATTTCTTCTGCCTTTCTTTTTTCAAACTGTTTTTGTTAACGATTGTATCATGATACTATCGATTACAGATATGTATATAATATTTCTCGATTGTTAAACAAATGAATAGCTATCAGACCTCTTACTTTACTATCTTAATAATATAATACTGTATACCCAGTCGATAAGAAATAAACAAAAAACCAATATAATTCAACAAAATATATCATGCTACAGATTAACCCAGATCCATATTCCTGGCCTATTTTTACATCAAGGTTATGTTATGTTATACCTATACCCTAGTAGTATTCCGCGTAATGCGTTTAGTTGCGGATGTTTGATCGAAATATGAAACACTAGATACCTATATCTACGTTCAGACAATACGTCAGAATATTGTAGTAATACCGCTCCGAGAAAATCTATGAATAGAGAGAATCCGTAACTATTCAAACAAAAGTCATCACATCTGAGCTATGAGAGTATTATCAGTGTGCATAACGTATATGCATGTCCGCATATGCGTAGTATAGTACAGAAATTTCATTGTTTTTGGTTTCATTTTGTTTTCTTGTTTGATTGCGTCACAGTGAGGGAACCTAACCTCTTTAGGACAAATACCGACCGTTACGTAACGTTATTTCTTGAGTTTCCCCCAATCGCTGGCGCCAAAACCGATACAACAAAAGAAAAAAGAAGATAGAATAAACGATGTTCAAAAACATTTCGAAAACCACCGAATAAGATATAAATATATTACAAAATCGTTGTATAAAATTAAAATACAAATGAAATTGATCAATTGATTGGTTGAAGGAGAAGAGGATCGAGAGAAGAATGACCACGACAACTGTAATTAATTGCGGGTGCGAGGCCTTGCGCCGATCACTGCAGCTTACGATAGAAGGCAGCAGGAACAGACTGTGTGAAGGGCGGGTCTGCGATTCGGATTTAGGTACGTGTAGTCTTGACTCTGTTTACATCTGATCTTCTGAGTTCGTAGATTTGAGTATTGTACTGGAGTGGAGAGAAGAAAATGAAATTTCTTATCACTCAGAAAAAAAGCAAAATGCGAAATTTACGTTTCAATATGCAAACGAACAAGAATTGTGGAACTTAATTTCTCAGATATTTCATTGAAGTTTTAGATGCAAACGAATACTTGAAAATGAATAAACTTTCTCAGGAATTTCGACGAAACTTTTCTGTCCGAAAGTGTTCGATAAACAAGTAGTACAAGCAGATCGTATACCTATGTGTTACAAGTATATAATTAATCATGAGAACCAATTTTTCATAAATCGGTAATTGATTGGAAATCAAAACTCGAGGTTCTAGAGAGATAAACAAATGACCAGCTGGCTAGTCTCTCACGATCTGCAGTCTCATTCTTCGTCTTCGTCTTCGTCTTCATTCGTATTCCGTTACAGTCTCGGTCCGCTAGCGAGTAGGTAGGTAGGTAGCTGCCCACCCAACCCTCTAAACTGGCAAGAACCGCTCCACTCCGAGCATAAAGTTAAGTAGGTATAAAGTTATCTCATCGTCAAGCTCGGAGTCGAGCAGCAACTAGCTACTCTCATCGTCAGCCGTGGCAAAACTCTCTCTCTCTCGCGAGTCTCGCGTTCTGTATAATCTTCAAACGTGTTGTATAATCACATACTTCGTGTCTGTATTTCATGCGTATACACATACACGCATACGAATTCAGAAAGAAGAGAAAAAGGAAAAAAAACAGCTGAAATCCAACGAGATATTCGAGTTTTGTTTTTTTTTCAAATATCTCAGAAAGTGTAAAAGTATCCTTTTTGGAAGAAATCGCGTACGCTACTCAACTTTTCAAGAGTTCGTGTGTCGTACATACACACGTATAACCGCGTAGCGGTTTTAGGCTTCCACCGCAAGTCAGCTGGCACTTACTTAAACGATGTATAGAAAGTTTAGTGTTTTTTTTTTTCTCCATTTCTCTCCGTCTCTCCTTTTTTCTCTCTAGCGGTGTAACAGGGGTCATGGAGTGAGCGAAGTGAATTGGAAGTCAGTGAGTGTGTCTCATATCAACTTCTCTGCAGTTAGTCGAGAACCTGCGAGACGTTGTTTTTTCCTTTTCGTCTTATTGTTCTGTTTTGATTTCCGGTTCTTTTTTTTCCTTTCTTTTTCACGATTGTTCTCGTACGGTTTTTTGTCTTTTTAAAAACAATCACCGACACACTGCCGTGTACGAATAATCTTTCATCGAAATGCAGTGCAGTGATATTCAGAAGTTTGTTGATTTCAGTGAAGCAGAGTGCAGTGCAGTTCAAACAAGAATATCAAAAAAATGGATGACAAATCACTGTTGAATATTTTCTTCCGAACAGTGTAGGTATTTCACTCATCATATCTATGTGCCTACAGAGATCTCTAGTTTTAAGAACAAGAGAAACGAGTGCCAAAAATACTTAGGGTACCTACCTAACCGTCAAGAGCAGCTATAAGCTGCTGTTCTGGAGAAGCAACTATGGTACTTTTTCGCCGTAAGGAAAGGAGTCTGCACCCCACGGACGACAGACACCTATTAGCTAGCATGGACGCAATTAATAGTGCAAAAGTTCATCATCATCAGATCGACAATGGTAGGATTATTGAAAAACATTATTATCATCATTGTCATTATAGTTTCTTTTGTTCTTTCATTAAAAGTACTAATCTACTAACCCATTGTGTCTAATCCTTCAATTGCACTGTGACATGAATGTCTTGTATTGTGTTTAACCAAGGGAGCGAAGAGAACCAGTTAGCGATTTCGAGACGTGTGAGATTGTATGCGAACTTATTGTGCTTTCGCAACAATTCGAATAAGAAAAAAAAAAAAAAGAAACGAAAGAGAAAAAGTTGAGGAGAAAAAAATGGAAGGCCGTTAGCAGCGGCTACGAAAATAGGTATGAGTTTGTTTTCAGTAGCTTGTCTCGTAAATAAAGCCGAAACATTCGGAAAAAGACACTGAACATAGGTATGCATCCGTCAATTCTTAAAAACTGTTGTAAATGATCGTCAAAAACTTGGAAGAGATTGAGAACCGTGAAGACTTTACAAAACTTTTAACAATCGACAATAGACGTTCAAAAGTTTTGCGTAGTTTCAAAAACTGAAAGAGATTCGAAGATCGTCACAGCCTGCTAACCGCCAACGACACCTAGAATGACTAAAAAATGTTAAAAGTCTTCTAAAAACCACGAAAAACTTCTCAAAACTTTTTGAAATTCTTCAAAGATTTCGCAAAAAATTCTAACAGGATCCGTAGCGTCTGCAAATTTCTTGATCTTGTCGATCGAACCCTTTTGAAACTAACAATTTCATGATGTATGCTATATGTATACGAGGTGCGTTCGCGGCGCCATACCATTCCACCACCTGTAGCTCGGGGGCTATATATTGATCCCGGGTGGTCGGTTGGTCGGGGGTGCACCAGCGCAGCCACACCCGGTTGTAGCGACACCGTGGCATCCCCATTCGAGAGCCGGAAGCTCGGTTCAGTAATGGAGAGTTCTGTTCCAGCCGCGTTCATGCACGTCCGTGAGAACATCGAGGAACTTGGTAAGGTTGCCGACGACACTGACCTCGTGTTCCTAAAGGGTTTGCTGGACAGTCCGGTGGTCACTTCGCTAATCAAGGTACATATATATACGTAAACGTTGATAAAATACACACATACTGTATAGGTATACACTATCTAATCAAGTTACAAGCCTAGCTGCGGTGTATATGGTCAGTCACGCCAATGTGTATATGTATAGCAGTTTTTATAGCATCTTTTTACGCTTTACTATACTATCATCGCGTTTCATTGAACAAACGAGAACCGAAATCTGTAAAGCTTCGTAGTACAAATCGGCGTCATAATATTGATAATCACTCGAGGTATGTGTGCAGATTTACTGATGAGGATTTAGCATCTGTGACAGGTAAGTTTGGATCTGCATACAAAGATTTTCGTCATTGCATTGATCATACGTGTGTGGACTGTGTTTCCGGTGTCGTGTGCCAACGATTATGTGATATCCTTGTGGCTTTCAGTAGCAATACGAGCACGCCTCTTGCTCTTAAGTTTTTCGAACAGATATCGTATCCTGGATCGAAGGCTGGAGTGAAAGCTGTGGCTTGTTGCACAATAAAATATCAAGAACCGTTTCAAATCCCTCAAAATGTATCAAGAACCGTCTAATAAGTTTATCATTCTCGGATATTGTCTAAAAATATCGTTTCCGATTCCCAAAATTCTAATTTCCTGATGACAGTATCGTCACCCTCGTAACGATCACCCAGTACGTAATATCTACCTAACCTCGTGCGGACACCCACACGTGTGTTTACAGAGCCGTAAAAGTAGTACGCGATGACGCCACCGTCGACCGTCCCGTTTCCACAAAACCATACCGATCAGTGCGCGTGTAAAATGTATACGTATACGTAGAAATATGCACATATACTAATACCGCACATGTTCACACGTGCGGAATAGTAATCTACGTACAGTATAGGGATAAAAAAATAAATAAATAATGCATTAGGTTAGGGAGGGAGCTGGGTGCTATACCCGCGTTCCCTCTTTTTCCTGCTACTGGATTATCGACACACACGCGCATTCCTTATGAATATAGATGGAGGAGGAGGAGGAGGAATCGAGTATATATGGCTTAAGCTGCAGAGGCTAGAGGGCATATCTGACTCGTGCTAACGTTAATTGTTAATTTCATGAAGAATCATGATTCACGATTCTCCGCTCTATAGTCTCCTCCGCAGGCTCTTAGTGGTAGTAATTGTCGGATTGGTTATAATTGGGGTGACCTTAAGCGACCCACAATTGTGGCAGGGTCACTAGGAGCAAGTCGTGCGTAAGCCTTAGTATAAACTACTCCTGGAGCGATCTCCGTCCAGTAGTAATAACATTAGTGTAACTTGAATCCGTAAACGAAATTCAATACACCTGTCTTCATTTTTGTATTAAGTTTTTATTATTATCATGCAAGGATATGAGTGTTCATTCATTGATCCGGGCCTATGACGATGTAATTTCAACCCCAAACCACTCGCGTTTACAAAAAATAGTGCGAAGACTTCAAGATTCGAAGACAATTGCATCCTGATTCGAATATCGAAACTTTCCAGATTCGAATCCAATCAGATACCAGCCAGCATGGTCTTGGGTATAATTAGCACCGTGTTCTAGTATAATGAACAAACGTAAATCCGTGTTACACAGTTAACCGTGGCGTGCACAACGGTAATGCGTAGTTGAAAGTAAACAACAGTATAGTACTACTACGTAAACACTATAAGTAGCCGATAGTATCGCATTTCGCAATCAAACAGCAGCTACGTACTACAAGCATTCAACACAAATACCTCTGCAACTCGAAAGCCGTTATAAGTTTCCCCTAAAACAAGGTGATTCCCCTTTCACAAATTCATTTCATAGTCATGGAACGACAGTTCGTGCGATATTTGCTGATCGCTTCAATATTTCCTCGTCTCTTTAGACGTTGAGAAAAAAGAATTTCCCATCATTTTTCTCACCTTTTTGGGTTGACAAAATGAGAATGAGAATCGCTGAGCTCCAGAGAAACACAACGTAGCGGAGTATCGCATACCGGCGATGTGGCTATGTGGCTTTGAGCCCCCCACCTGTTCGCTGAACAGTCTGTTCTTCTCTCTCAGCTCAGCTCAGGGCTCGGTTCAGGTCGAGCTCGAACGTAACGTAACGAATACATAGAACGAACGAGTGATCCCGGAGGCGCGGCACTCCTCAGTATTCACTGTTCAGTACTGACTTTCCCGAGGTCTTCGCTGCCGCGTAGCTTTCGCGTTTCTTCGTATCAATTCGTGTATTAAAATACGTGAGAAAGTGAGCTAGATGCATTTTTTCATATAAAACTGTTTCAAAAAGTGCTTCAAGTTTCATTCTAACTGTGATCAACGATCCCTCGAAGATTGGGTCGTAGTGAATTCCGCTTATCCGCTGCGTAAGGAAATTTCACGATTTTTATTACAGGTGAGTGATCGCGACTAAACGACGCCGAGCCTTCATGCGACTTGCACAATGTGCGTAGCTGTAGTGCAAGCTGCCGATCAACAGGCGCTTTCAACGATACGTTGGCGTGTTTTGCATGTTTGCATTGATAAGGAGACGCTTGGATATCGTGATACCATTTTCTGCAAGTTGGATACGCTTTTAGGAACTTTTAGACAGTTTTTTACAAGTTATTCCGGGTTTCGGCTCGTTAACTTTCGTTTTACCGCGCTTAGGTTTCAACTAGTACAAAAGTACTTCTCTGGAATGGGCGTTTCCCTGATTTAGAGTCTAAAGATTGATAATAACGATCTTCTCTCTATTCTTATCGCAAAAAAACTGTAGAGGCTTGAGAATTTTCGTGCAGAAAAGGTTCTCTGATCCTTTCATCATTTCGCCACTCAGTTTATCTTTTAGAAATGAAATTCGCGGCTCTCGATTGACGTTTATGACTCAATCATATCGTTTCATCAAAACTGTATAACAATATTGCTGATTTCGAAACCAGCGAATAATAATTGGGCCTTGGATGACAATCAAGCTACATTTTATAGATGCGTTGAATTTAAAGAGCGAGTATAAAGATCGTGGGCGAGTCAGTTGAATAAACCTTCTAGCAGTGGTGTTGGAGCAGTAAATTTGTACGTGATAAATTGAGGCGAGGGAAAATTCAAATAATTATGTGGTACTAAAGATTGATTTACTAAGTTCGAGAGTAGAGTTTAGTGAGTTATAGTTCTAAAGTTCTGCGCCATGCATTAACGATTTCCGCTCCTGAAACAATCCGCGAGTTTGTATGTGTGTAAACAGAATATTGTTTTTGGCTTCTGAGAGCTCTAGGTGAGACGAGGAGAGGAAATTGATACTTTATGAGGCTAAATCGAGATCGATGATATTATAACCCACCTATACATATACACACATATTACTCCGCAGTTCGTAGTCTGTAAATAATCTCAAACGTAGGAGGGAGACTGGCCAATTCAGTTTTATACCTAACTAGATAAACATTAAACATACTTTGATTGTGAGAACTGACAATCGAGATCGGCGTTTCCGGCGTTTGAATAATAAACTATACGATCTATCAGACTATCGCGTTTTTCATAACAAAACCTGCGCTGCAAGTTCGCGTTGAAAATAGATGGAACAAAAATCATATAATTATGAAATCGTGCAGAACGAAGCATGAAAAAATTGAAAAACGATCGATCTTTCTCGTCACAGGTTCAAGATCGTCTAGAAGAATCTCCCAGTGGTGCAAGTCCCGTTTGCCAAGCGTGTGACATAGCAGACGAGATCGTCCACAGTTTTAAATCATCCGCCGACCAGAACGCGGAAGAGTTAGCAAAGCTTTTGAAAAAACCGCATCTCAAGGCGCTCTTGGAGACCCACGACGCCGTAGCAGAGCGTCGAGACGCCGCGTCGACGCCTGATCAATCCTTTCTCACAATGCCAGCCGACGACAGAGCAGACGCTGTCAGGGTTGTCGGATTGAGAAGAAACCCGGACGAGCCATTGGTATAAATCTACAGAATAAACCGAACTCGATTTTGAATTCAAATTTGAATTTGAACGTAACGGTTTACCGACTTTTATCCTCAGGGGCTAACGGTGCAAGTCGACGATGTAGGCAACCTGGTAATCGCGAGGATTCTGGGTGGCGGTACTGCCGCCCGTCAGGGGCTTTTACGAATCGGTGAAATCGTCCTCGAAGTCAACGGAAAGGACGTCCACACGCCTGACGAACTTCAACAAGCTATACACGAGGCGAAAGATAATCTGACTCTGAAACTAGGGCCGGGATTGGCGAACGATGGATCAAGGCCTCTAAAATCCACGGTATGTATATAGAGTTTTGGAGAAATGTAGTAAAAAAAAAGCAAAAAACACAAAAAAAAACGTTCGGTGTCCCTGATCTCTCGATTTCAACGACCTGCGCAGTGCTACATGCGCGCGTTGTTCGACTACGATCCATCGGAAGACACTCTGCTCCCGTGTCGCGAGATCGGGTTGCCATTCCAGAAGGGGGATATACTGCAGATCGTCGATCAGGCAGATCCGAATTGGTGGCAAGCCCGTCGCGTCGAGGGTGACGGTCTGGGTGCTCCGGGCTTGATTCCCTCTCTCGAGTTGGAGGAGCGTAGAAAGGCGTTCGTCCCTCCGGAGGCTGACTTTGTCCATAAGATCAGCATCTGCGGTACGAGGATATCGAAGAAAAAGAAACGTAAGATGTACCAGTCGAAATCTAACGGCGAATTTGACGGCGCTGAACTTTTGCTTTATGAGGAAGTCGCCAGAATGCCACCCTTCAGACGCAAGACACTGGCTCTTGTTGGACCCAGAGGAGTTGGGAGAAGAACACTCAAGAACAGACTCATCAATAGCGATCCTGATAAGTTTGGAACCATCGTACCTTGTGAGTTGCTATTCTCAAACAATTCCTCGACTCTTTCGTTCTTACAAACTTCCCCACGATCTTTTCGAACGTTCTTAACGATTTCTAACGGTTTCTTTCCAATTCCAAAGTGTTTCGTAAATTTCTCCAACGTTTTTAACGATTCAGAGAGTTCTTCACGGTCTTAGTCAGTTCCTGACGGTTTTAAAGTCTTTCTCAAGGTTCTCGACGGTCCTACGATCAGTTTTCAAAGTTCTCCAGAGTTTTCGACAGTCTTGAACCAGTTTAGAGTCGTTGACCATACAGTTGAATCAAAGAACTCAATAAACGAGACCCCTCTTCCGATTACCAGACACCTCTCGTCCTCCCCGAGTTTTGGAAGAAGACGGGAGAAGCTACTGGTTCACGGAACGAGTTTCGATGGAAGCTGACATCCTGGAGCACCGCTATTTAGAGCATGGTGAACACGGAGGGCACCTGTACGGCACCAGGCTAGAATCCGTCCGGGAGTTGATCAGAGCTGGAAAGATGTGTGTATTGGACTGCAGTCCAGCAGCCCTGAAGATACTTCACAACAGCACTGAGTTCATGCCTTATGTGATCTTCATTGCTGCTCCTGGAATGGAACAACTCAAGTCGCTCTACGATCTTGGGAGATCGACTGGAGCCAGTAACAGAAACTTAACGGTAAACCGCTCGCATATGTTGCCAGCGAGGATAAGTTCGTTTAGATTTTATCGAGTCTTCGGACAATATCGGACAATGTTCAGAAAATGGTTTTAGTATCGATAGAGAAATGTCGCGGCAGTGTTTGAGTCCGAAAAACTAGTTTTTTGGTTCCTTTTTTGCTCTTTTTTGGACTCTTTGAAGTCATTTGCTTGATTTGTCGTTGTGTAGTACTTCGATATTCAGTTTTATCTGTTAATCGATTTTGGCATGCCATTTTGTGACGAGAAAAACTCTCTTACTGTATATTAGGCATAAAGAAAAATAAGTAGACAAATAAATTCCCAGTTTATTTAATAAAAATCTCGTTTCATCGAAACGCAGATAGAAAATTCTCTAATTCCTATAACTTATCTTTCAATATTCGTTTCTCTCCTCCCTCCCAGTAGAATTGTTGTTTGTTAACCCGTGCCCATATTGCAGTATTCGTTATTTATTTGTAAATATAATTATCTGAAAGAAAATGAATGAAGGAACCATAAATGTATTATCATTTGCGAATGCGTATGTTCAGGATATGTAAATAATTGACTGTTTTTTACTCATTTTTTACTTTTGTATTTCGATGTTGGCTTTGCTAGTTTGACCGTCAGAGCTCCATCAGATTTAGCTCAAGGCGAGCTCGTACCCTGGAGTCCCTCGCATCCCTATACGAGGTTTGTACATGAAAACACACAAGAAAATTAAATACTATGCATGAAGTGTTTAAAAATTATTTTTCAACAAAAAAAAAAGAAACAGAAGAAGAAGAAGAAGAACACCTATCTATCTATATAATCAATTCTCTTCTAATTATTCCTTTCCTCATTTTTGTCGCGAATTTAGGAAGACGACCTGAGATCGACACTCGAAGAATCAGCAGCTCTGCAAAGAGCATATGAGAAGTACATCGACCTGGTCATTGTGAACGAGGATTTCGACCAGACATTCAGACAGGTTGTCGCTGCGATGGAATCACTGGCTACAGAGCACCAGTGGGTACCTGTTAACTGGATATACTAGTGAAGTAGAAGTACGTATGCTTTATGCAGACATTGCATAGTAGAATGTCAGATACGTTGCTAATTATTCTGATACACATGAATACGGGTATGTGAATTAATACATACGAGAACAAGTTCAAAAAAGAGAAAAGAAAAGAAAAAAGAAGAAGTTTCAATTTTATTATGATGTAGTAGGTATAGATATAATAAATGATAGATTTTTAGATCAAATAATAATCCAATCGATATTGCATACATTATTTTTTACCGAGTATGATATGGTAGCTGACTATAATTAGCTGTTATATCTATCACTGAATAAACGATAGAGATATATTGTAATGTATAAGAAGTCTCATCCTATCTCGCAAATGACATTAAGACAATAGATATAATAGTATCATCGAATCACGTCGATTAAAATCCCGCTCACAACAACCAAAGCCAATTAAAATCGAATTTAAGACGTCTTTGAAAGATATTTCCAGTTTTAAACAGTCTTTGAGAAATATATTATCACATTTAGACGTCTTTGAGACGCCTAATCGCATTCAAGACGTCCATTTACGACCTCGTATCGTTGAAATGGCCAATTTTCAACACGTAGACGTCTTTTGTATATCTTCTGATTCAAGATTGTACAATTTAACTATTACATACTATATAGTACTAGGCAGCTATACCGCCCTTAATATATAAAATAATTAATTAATATACCTATATATTAACTTATTTAATATAAGCAGATATTATTATTATTATTAGATTGCCGTCCAATATTTTTAAGAAACCCGCGTACCCTCATATACATACATTATACATTATACTCATCATAAGATATGATATATATATTATATATATAATAATTATACGATAAAACGATAATTTCACGTACTGTAATACACAATACAATAATTATAACAGTTGTTATTTCATTTTACATAATTATTTCCCCCTCGATCATTGTCTTTATTATTTCTGTACATATATATCTTACAAAAAGAAGTCGCTTTAACTTTGTCTTCATCGATTCATTGATTAAAAAAAAAAACACAGACATTACATTAATTATAACTGAATAGTTACCACGCTACTCGATTTTATTTATAAATAAATGTACAAACCCCACCGTTATAACAAAGAAGAATCATATTTTTGAATTTTCTAGATAGAATTCATATCGAGAAAATGGAATGAAAACTACGATAAAGTGAACGAATAAAACGCTGGCTAATAATATAAGGCTTAAAATAATCGAAGACCTGTAATATGAATCGGGGAGATATTATAAACACTTGTAATATATGAAAAATAAAGATTTATTTTGAATTTTTTTATCCAACGTTTGTTGTATCGTATCTTTCGTCTATTCAATTCTATGGAGTAAAAAGAAGCAACGTTCGTTAGAATTCGGAGTTTTAAGTGACAGAAAGAATACGATGAGAGTAATAAGTAAAACGAGTTAACGCGTATTGGGAAATAGCAGATGAGGTGGATATTTTGAGTGTCGGGTCGAAATAGTAATTCAAATATCGACCAATGGCAGGTTGCCGTCTGCCAAGTGTCATGTGCGCGCG
Source organism: Tenthredo amoena (assembly GCA_963966615.1). Classification (NCBI taxonomy): domain Eukaryota; kingdom Metazoa; phylum Arthropoda; class Insecta; order Hymenoptera; family Tenthredinidae; genus Tenthredo; species Tenthredo amoena. The sequence continues at coordinate 4,110,064 of OZ016496.1, read as the reverse complement.
CATAGGAGTTTTCTTGTCTCAGATGGCAGCACGTACCAACGGGAGCGGCGACGAATGCACGGCGAGCACGCGGAGAGCGACAAGCACACAAGTCACAACACACATAATCAGGATAATCACACATAAAATACGGGCTGGATATATGTATACCGGATTTCGAATTTTGCTTAATGTTTGCGCGTGCTGTGATAGAATTATTAATAATAAAAGAACCGGTACAACTAGTAGAATTAAAATTAGTCGAATATAATAGGGTAGTTAATTATTATCACTACCTAAACTACGATCATGAAGATTCCCGAAAAACTTCGTCAATTTGACGCCTATCCAAAGACCATGGAAGACTTTAGCGTGAAAACATTCGGCGGTGCTATCGGTATAATATAATATTATAATAAATTAAAAAATAAAATAATTCACTGGTTAATTTATAAATATTTTATTCATTTTTATTCAAAAAATACGATCAGAATTACTCGACTGTACACAGAGATAGTTTCTGTCAATGAATCAGTGAGATAAGAGATGGAGAAAAAAGACATCTGTCAATCTTCCGTACACGTAATAGTAGTACGAAACTATCAAGTGTATACTCGACGTGTTTAATCCTGACCGGTATGAAGTTTGCCTCACAGTCTTCTGTCTCATTCCTTGGTGATATTACGACGAAGGAAAGAAAGAGACGGACGAATTTGGGACCCACTTCATACCGGTAAAAATTGAACACGTCAAGTGTACAACAAGTTCTATTGTAACTGATATCGTCTGCTATTAGCGCCTCATGCAATCGCGCTGGACAATATCTTGTTATAAATGATTAAAAGAGCGGATTATGAACAGCTTTTATGAAAATGACTATTCAATTTCCTAAATACTGTACACTCGAAGAGATTAGGCTTATCTATACGTCTCGAAACGTTGCTTAGATAAACCTAACCTCAAACGATGATTTACGGCGTCTATAAAGCCGATAATACGTCCTACTTTTGTTCTACTTTTCTCGTTGTTGTTATTTCGGTCGAAAATGTCCCCCCTTGTATGAATAAAAACAGAAAAAGACAAAAAAAAAACACTGATTTTTTTTTTTCTTTTTGTTTTTGATTTTTCTATTTGCAGTCACTATAATAAGTACGATTATTATCCTGGTTCTGTTCGTGTCTGAGGTGAGGGACTATCTCACGCCCAGTCTTAGCGAGGAATTGTTTGTCGATACCTCCAGGGGTTCGAAACTGAAAATAAACTTGGATTTTATAATACCGGCTATATCCTGTGACTGTAAGTTAAATTAGATGCTGTAATGTTGTTTACAAGCTTGAAAGCAAAGAGAAAACGCAAAAAAAAGCTCAAACTGAAATTAAAAATCTTGCAGTGCTTTCTCTCGATGCGATGGACACCACGGGGGAACAGCATTTACAAATTGATCACAATATATTTAAGAGGAGACTCGATCTTGACGGAAATCCTATTGAGGATCCTAAGAAAACTGGTATGTTTTAGTTATACAGGATGCAAAAAGAGAGATGAAAGAGTCTTCTTTTCATCTTGTGTTGTTTTCTGGCTGTTTAGAAACGTATTCTTCACTTTTGAATGATAAACCAGATCATATATGTCTTCTGTGTCCATCTCTGTACACTGGGACTGTTCAGAAAGAACAAGAAAGAAGAACTTAATTGAAAATCGGAGCTCAGAGCCGATCATTCTCTTTGGTTTGATAAAACAATGCCTCAATTATGGTTTCCATTGATTACTTGTATCCCAAATGCCGTTTCAAAGTATTGGAATAGTTCAAACGATGAGTTTTTGCAATGATTCGTACCGGATTACTTCGGCACCGATCATCCGACAGGGACCGATTTTGACAGGAATATTTCAGACAGTTATATCTACTGCGTGAACTACGGAAATTGAATTCTAACCGTAGGAAGTATCATCTTTCCAACGATTTACTTCATTGACACAATTTTCACGCTCGCCAAGTCTCATTTTTGCACGTATCGCAAGAATTTCTCGACCGATTTTGATATTCGTAGTTCACACAGTGCGTAAGTGTGTGCTGAATAAGTATGCCGAATCTGAACCCTATCGGTTTGATGGTTTTCGAGTAACTCTGTACACGGCGCCAAAAGTTTAGTCTTTCTCTGTACAAAAAATACTCGTTCTCCTTTTTGTTTTGGAAACGTTTCTGAACAGTCTTGACCCCGATATTGGACATTAATGCAGAGAAATCTGAATATATTCAATCAAATAACGTGTATATCTGGTTTTGGTGTTTTACAGATATAGCGACTACAAAATCGCCGGAGAAGTCAACCGAAAAGGTGGGAAAGGATACAGAGTCGCGATTGTCAGAGTTTATTGAACATAAAATCCTAAAATCTGAGTTTTTTATAAATATTTTTGATCTTTCTTCCACTCGTTTTCCCCGTATTTCTATTTTTCTGATATTTTATAGCCAGCGGAAAATACGACGATTGAAGTTTGCGGCGATTGTTACGGAGCTGCGAGCGAATCCTTGGGGATAAAGTGAGTTTTAAGAAAACTGAAGAGAGGCTGAAAAGACTGAACGATCTCTAACCGATTCCTAATCTCAAAAAACGTTTCAGGTGCTGCAACACTTGCGAGGAAGTCCGCGAGGCTTACAGAATGCGTAAATGGGCATTTCCCGATCCTTCAACGATAAAACAATGCCAAAATGACAAATCGGTTGAAAAAATGAAACATGCGTTCGCGGAAGGATGCCACATATACGGTTTCATGGAGGTAAACCGAGTCGGTGGTAGTTTCCACATAGCACCCGGAGAAAGCTTCTCCGTGAATCATGTCCACGGTAATTATCATATTTTTTGATTTTCCCCATTTGTTTTCGATTTCTTTCTCTTTTGTATACAATTTTAAGCCTCTGTTTCTGAAATGATAAGATAAAATCAGCTTATCTAACATTTTTGCGATCAAAATTATCCCCGAATTCGTTACTATTTGTAAAACGGGAATAATTCGGGTTTCAATTCTAGTCCACGACGTTCAGCCTTACTCCTCTACTCAGTTCAACCTGTCGCATACAATTCGTCATTTAAGTTTCGGCAAGAATATTATAGGGAAGACTAATCCGATCGACGACACGACCGTCGTGGCTACCGAGGGTATGTATACTATATCGACTTGCATTAATACATCAGTATCAATATTACAGGATTTATTTACAACAATAATTATATTAATGATAATGATAATAGATCTAGACTAAAACTAGACATATTAATATTTCGCATTTCGTTTTATAAGAAATTATCACATTAATATGAATTAAAACTAGAGTTGAAATCATTTATTGACAAATTAGAGGGTTTAAGTTGTAGTTGTCGCATTTTCAGGAATAATAATAGTGATAATAATAATAATAATCATGATAAGGTAGTCAAATTAGACAAATACGAATTACTTGAACAACACAGTTTCTAAAATATTTTCCTTTTTTTCTTTTTATATATATTTACATATATTAGCATCGTATTCCGGTACCAATTGCCATAAATGTACCAAACGTTCCTCCACCTTGGAGCATAACTTTACCAACGTTATTCACCAGCTCTCTTCCCCGCATACCGTATCTGCAATTCGTATCGAATATAAATATTAAATTTTCCATTTTACTTCATCAAAACTATTTGGATTCTAATTTTCGTAAATTTTTTTCGTCTTTCTCGCTTTCTGTGCGGCGAATACATACAAAAAATTAAGAAATTCGTTCAACGGTACTTTTTTATTTGAATTTCTCCATTTTTTGTTTGCTTCTCAGTTTTGAAAGACGCCGTTAATTGTACGAATTCTCGTTACTCTTACGTAACACTATTTTATTTTTATTTGTTTCATACGGGCACGGAATTTAAATTTAAAAAAAAAAAAAAAAAAAAAACGAAGAAATAGTCGAAAAACAAAAATAAGTATGTATGTAGTTGATTATCTCTACCTAAGCGCCGAGAAACCGCCAAAAAGTGCACCGGACGCCATACCGACGCAGAATCCGATCGTGAATCCCATTTTCATTCTGTCCCAGCATGAGGGACCCCCCTGTTGATAGGCTCCTCCCGGTACAACGGGCATTATGTTGATTAATATTTAAACTAGGAGAAGAAAAATCATGGGAGAATTATTTGCGAAAGGGAAGAAACGCTCTTTCGTTTATTTTCTGTTCTTTTTTTGTAGCATCTAACGATCTAATATCGAGAACGTGATTTACGCCAAGTGTGGTTATGTTGTGTTAAAACAAGCCTTTTTTTTTGCAATTGTTCGACCCCTTTCATCGCTCCAAGTATTCGTTTTAAGCTTTTGAAAACCCGGCGTAAATCCACTCTCCTTATACCGACCGAGTAATTTTCATACTCACTAATTTCGGGTCCCTTTTATAGCTTTCAAAAACTCTGAGGGCTTTTTCTGCGATATACCGGAACGTTCTGGTTATAACGATTCAGTTTTGCGCCATTTTGTTTTCTCTGTCGTCAGCCGTACGCGAGTAGCGATAAAAATCGAACTTATACTGTCTCGCGCGCATGCGCGGTGATTCTTTTCTACTTTGCCGACTGATTACACACCATTTTCCCTCTGATATCAACTAATTTGTCCATTATCTTTTCTTTTCTCATTTTTCAGGTGCCATGATGTACCAATATTACATCAAGATCGTTCCTGCGACCTATGTCCGAGCTGACGGTTCCACCTTGTTAACAAATCAATTTTCAATGACCAGACACACTCGCCAGGTGTCTTTGTTCACCGGTGAATCGGGAATGCCGGGTATATTTTTTAGCTACGAACTGAGTCCCTTGATGGTAAAATACTCAGAGCGGGAAAAATCGCTTGGACATTTCGCTACCAATCTTTGCGCTATCGTTGGCGGCGTTTTCACAGTCGCTGGGATCATAGACGCACTTCTTTACCACTCGGTTAAGGCGATACAGCGAAAAATTGAGATAGGAAAATTTAGCTAAAATTCAATCATTCGCGTTTTATTACGACTGTGTTTAGGGTGTGATGTTGATATTATGGTATTATGTAAAATTTGACCTTACGTGGCGAAGACGGATGTGCGATATACATAAATAGGTATATTATATTATATTATAGGATGTGAAATATTTCTTAAATTAAACGATTAACATTATTATATAAAAACACACGTGTATGATCATTTTCCTCTTTCTATTCGTCTATATTTATTTGTACATAATATCTTACAGGTTTTCTCATCATATCAACCACTAGAGAGTTTTCAAAAACATGTTGAAAGTTTCCACAGGCGTTTTAGCTACGTTTGCGCAAAACTCTGCGTCTGTTTTACTTATCAATGACTCGGTAGAGACGTAGAGCGGTTTTTCGGGGTCGTACTGCGCCCTTTTTTGTGTCACTAAGAACATGTGTCTTTCCTTCAACTTGTGCAATCTACAAGTCAAAATTCCTGGCTGTTGGGCTATTATTCTGTGCGGTAGTTTCATCTCATTGTGTGCATAGTCGAAAGTGTCGACGATGCATTGACGATCTGCGAAATAAGTGATAAGCATTTTAGAACATGAAATTCTTCCAAGGATCTAGAGTTTCGAGAATTCATTCGGAACTGGATAGTTGCAGAAACTCCAATTTTGAAAATCGACGCGAAATTTAAACATTTTGAAGATTTCGAATATGAAAATCAAACATTCAAAAATGCTGGCCCTCAAGTCGATTTGAAATTCAAAAATTCGAAATTCCTCATCAACATATGTGAATAAAATTCGATTTTGGATTAGTAAATGCTTACTTTTCATCCAAATCCTGGGTTTACCGAGTAAAATCATTTTCATTTCAGATTTATCGAATCCCATTTCCTCCCTAACAGCAAAAGTGTTTTCCTTGATGTGTTCCATTCTGTAAGTAACAAGTCTGGGCTGTTTGGTAGCAAGTGTTCGAAGCTGGTTGCCACTGAGTTGAAATTCTTTTTGAAAAAAGCCTAGCCTGGTATCAATGCGCTTAGTGCTAAACATGACCCAGAAAGGGTTCTTTAAAACAATTCTGGCAATCATATCAGACGAGAATTTGTGCGCACCAAGGTATCTGATCCGAGTATGTAGATCGTCTAAATCCTCGCGAAAAATGAGCGGATTTTTGGTCAGATATTCGCCCAATTTATCGGCCGGTACACCGCAGTCGTTCAAAAATCTTATGTGGTATTTCATGTCTCTTTCAAAGTCCAGAGGCATCAAATACTGCGCTAAACCCTTCCGCCTTTCGATCTTTGAAAAATCAACACCGAGCTCAGCGAGCTTTTGTATCGTCGGCGATTTGTCCGCGTATGCGGCGAAGTTAAAAGTAACGGGAAAACTCGGACCAATGTGAGACAAATCGTCGACACAAGTGTCCAGAACTCCGGGACGTTTTTCTACAACGTCGAACAAACTGTCCGAATTTTCGAATTCGAGGTCATGGGATATTGGATGGGATACGAGAGGCAGTGAATTGGGCGCTTTGTTTTCGTCCAAGCTTGGAACGATTTCGTTTATTATTTTTTCATTGGTTTCGTTCGTAACGAGGCTGGAGTAATTCTGTCTAGTATTATTCGAGCCCAGTTCAGAAATGAACTTTTTTCCGTATTTTGGTATCCTCGAAATCGCACCGGTTTTTAGCAACTCGATATTGTTCACGCTGTTTGTTACGCTCCGCAGCAACACTACCGAGTAGCGTGAAAACACCATTTTGTCGATTCCTCTACTGCCGCTGCCGTTGTCGCCTACTATTCTCTTCTTGACAAGTTAAAACACTGTTATTTTAGTCGGAAAAACTCACTGAAAGACACCAAATACACACGTGCAAAACTTTTTGGTCTGGGCACGAACTAGGCCAGTGTAGTATAAAGAGTCGCGACCTTTTTCTTAGGGTATAGCGTTAGTTTTTCTCCTTCGCGCAGACGGAGTGCGCAGGTCGAGAATCGCTCGCCGAATTCCACCTATGTTCACGTTATCGATGGCCGAACTGGAAACAGTTGAACTGAAAATAAACATAACAATAAGATAACATAACCAACTAAAATCCTATTTTGTTAAAAAGATCGATGGATTTTTAGGAGTATTAATAAAAAAGGAGAATTTTTAGCAATACATCAATTTTATAAGATCGAAGACAGCTTCTGGCCTTAGTTTGAACCTGATAAAAGTAATCGAGTGGATTAGGATAAGTTAGGTTATGTCGGTTTGATAGATTGACAACGTCGTTATAAACGAATGAATATTCGGATTATTAGAATCTCTAAAAGTGTTTGAAAATGAATGACAGTGATTCGATATACGGGACAACCTTGTCTCAAGAGTCTATTAAAGTTATTGCCGAAAGTATCGGCGTCGGTAATTTACCCGACGAAGCTGCTAAGGATCTAGCCGAGGATGTCAGTTACAGACTGAAGGAGATCATACAGGCAATTATCGAACTAAAATGCTTATTTTGTTCGCCAAACAATTTATACTCTTTAGTTTTATTATTTTATTTATTTTTTTTTTGCAATTTCAATTCCCGACTAATAATTCTCCTTTATTATCAACTTTGTTTGTTTTGTTATTCAAAATTCCAACTACTAATTCATCAACTGAATAGTCGCCTCTTTTTCGAACCGTTTTTTGTCTTTGTTATTTCAAATTTGTTGAACTATTTAACTGGCTTATTAGTTTTTTTTGTTCCTCATTATTGCTTTATGAAATGCCAACTAATTGATGAACTAATTCATCAACTATTCCTTTAATTTCTTTTCTCACCGGTTTCCTTAGTACATTTCCAAATTTTAGCACATAAACGAAGTAGCGATACTTTTTGTGATTTCCTTTCTTCTCTGAATTCTTGAATTTAGTTATCGATTGATCAACAACTAATTTATTTTCTTCTTTAGTATTCACCTCTTAGTATCTCTCTTATCTATCTCCGAAAAATTATAACTAATTCATCAACTAATTTGCCATCTTCTTGTTGTTTTCATTAACTTCACCTATTTTCTACTCCTTTCCTCTCTTTAATTTTATTTCTTAAATTTTCATTCATAGGACGCTGCCAAATTCATGCACCACAGTAAGCGTCAGAGAATGACGACAAACGACATAGACTACGCTTTAAAGATAAAAAACGTTGAACCAACTTACGGATTTTTTGCCAGAGAGAACGTTCCCTTTAGATTTGCGTCCGGCGGAGGTAGAGAGCTTCATTTCGTAGAAGAAAAAGAGATCGATCTTAACGAGGCGATATCAAATAGTCAAACCTGGCCCAAACTTCCTTTAGAAATAACTCTCAGAGCTCATTGGCTCTGCATTGACGGTGTGCAGCCCACAATACCAGAAAATCCTCCGCCGGTTTCAAAGGGTAAACAATTCACGTCTCGTCCCAGTTTGTTTACTTCCTTCTTTTTTTCATTTCTTACGACTCTTTTGCCTTTTCCAAATTCACAGATGCTCAAAAAATTGAAAGTGTCGATCCGACTAGTAAGTTGAGCGTGAAGGGGCAGGGTGTTGGCGTAGGGAAACCTGGAGGTGGTGGGAAAGGGCAGAAATTAAGGAACGTAGAAACGGTCCACGTCAAACAGCTCGCGACACACGAGCTCAGTGTAGAGCAGCAGTTATACTACAAGGAGATAACAGAGGCTTGCGTCGGTTCTGACGAAGCTCGCAGAGCAGAAGCTCTGCAATCTTTGTCTGCAGATCCTGGCCTCCATGAAATGCTCGCTAGAATGTGTACCTTCATTGCAGAAGGCGTACGAGTTAACGTAGTACAAAATAATCTCGCCCTTCTTATCTATCTGATGAGAATGGTCAAGGCACTTCTAGACAATCCTAGTCTCTACTTGGAAAAATACGTGAGTGTAGATTACTGAATCTTATGATTTATTCTACTCTAATCTAAATTTTTGATCTCACAGCGTTTAGAAATGAGAAATTATTGTTCAAGTCGGACACCGTACTGATTTCAATGATTTATCACATTCTTAGATCATTTTAGACTGTCTTAAACATCTTTGGGTTGATTCTATTCCATTCAAAATACATTTAAAACTACTCGGAACTGTGATATGAACAAAATTTCAGCTACACGAGTTGATCCCCTCCGTAGCGACGTGCATAGTATCTCGCCAGCTCTGCATGAGACCAGAAATGGACAATCACTGGGCCTTGAGAGATTTCGCCTCTCGTCTAATGGCTCAAATATGCAAAAACTTCAACACATCAACTAACAACGTGCAGACCAGAGTTACGCGGATGTTTAGCCAGGCTTTGGCGAAGAACAGTCAAGTAAATCGATCAAAACCCAGATGATCTACGTGTACATTGAACAGCTTTAAGTTTCCCTCTATCTCTCCTCAATTTTAGACTCCTCTGGCTTCTCTCTACGGCGCAATCGAAGGCCTCTCAGAATTGGGGCCCGAAGTAGTCAAGGCGCTGGTGATTCCCAAAATCAAATCCATCTCAGAACGTATCGAAAGCTGCATCGAAGGGCCGGTGCTTTCTAGCGTGGACAAAAACGGAGCAGGACATATAAAGACTCTTCTAGTTGTGAGTTTGGCTCTTAAATTTGGTTTGAATTCGACTGAAACTGGAGGATCCTTTTCTCTCTCTGCAGAAAGTCGTCGCCCCTGTTCTTAAGGGGATGCGTCCGGCCCCTGACTACGTCGAAGAATATAAACAAGACTTTGGATACGTCGGACCGGCGCTTTGCGCGGCTGTTGCAAAGGCTCGTACGCAACCAGCTACTCTAACTACATCGGCAACTGCTGCTACTACTTTGACCGCTAACCAGCAGCCAGGACCAACTGCTCCGGCTACAAAACCCCTCGTGCAGTCAGGTAGAGTTAAAAACTGGTAATGAGGTGCAAAAACGATGATAGGTCATTTTATTCTTGTCTTAAACTCGGGAATGCATAATATTGCGAAGAATAGGGGATGAAAATTCCAGAAAAAGCTCCTTTCTTGGATTATTTCCTTCATATCTTGCTTTTTCTTTGTGTATTTCAGTGACTGGAGGAAGTCCTGGCCAGCAGCCGGCGGGGAGAACAATAATGCTGGGTTCTGGTAGGGGAGGAACAACGCCGACTAGCGGTGGCCAGAAGTTTGTTATACTTCAGTCGAGATCACAGACACCGACGACACCTAGTCTGGGACAAAATAATCCGTGCCAGCAAACCCAGCAGGTCAAGATAAAGCAAAATAATTCTAGTCAACTGACAATACAACATCTTCAGAGTAGCACACCTAAACTGGTTGTGGTTTGCATGCCTAGTAGTAACCAGTACAGCACAACCACTGTGTCTCAGGTACATGGATTAACTGTGTTCAACTGATTAGACGAATAAACTCAGTGGAAAAGTTTTCAGGATTTTTCTCATACAAGTTTCTTCATATTTTACTATAAAAATGCGAAAAAAATCATCTCCTTGATTCTTTTTATCGATGAAATAGTATTTTCGCATTATTTTCGTAACGCCTTTTTAGAATGTTTGGAAAAACGGAACGAAATTTCAAAACTTAGCGTACTTTTATTAGATATTATGATAGATTAGATCGATAGACGGATCGCTTATTGACCAAAGGCACAGTGCATCATGTATAGCAAGAGAGGGAAAGCACAATTACTGTTTTCTTTTTCTCTGGTGATTGTGAAAAGCTTTCGGAAGTTTCCCTGCGATAGTTGGTGTCGCATATTTCGTCTAGAATCTAATCCCTTTTTATCTTTTTACAGGCGAGTCTCACTTCCAAGCCACAGACTGTCTTCGTAACTCAGCAAAGCGTCGAGCGGTCTATGAGTCCGACCGACGAGCACGGGTTTCAATAAATTATGATGATTAATAAATCGTATTTTTCTAAAATTGTATGAAATTTAGTTTGTTGAAGAACGTTTGCGCAGTTAGAGTCATATTATTGACTTGCAAACGCACATCCTTTTGTTACCTATTATATTATGCATAGTGTATACAAATTATCATCTTTCTTTATTGTTTATTTTATTTTATTTTTTTGCTTTTTGAAAAAAAGGAAGAATTTCTGCAGCTTTATGCGCGGTGATCATTGTTTTAGAATTTATCAATCTTTCAAGGGGTAAAAATTTACTCGATCTAAATAGCAGCGATTTAAATACGAATTTAGATCAATTGGCGAAGATCTATGATTGTAATAATATCTTAGTTAATAACAGAATTAATGTAAAATAAAATAACAACTAATCATTTCGGCTTTTGGTATTGATTGTACTACGTACAAATCCTTTCCGTTAATAAATGATTCGTTTTCAGATACGTTGTCTAATCATCATTAGTGACTTCTCCATATTTTTGAATCGAGAAAGGCGTTTTCTGAAATCACAGCGAGCTTCTCTGCTATCGTATTTCCAGCTTGTTGAACCATTTGAGAGAAATGACCGTTACGATTTTTCAAAAGTAAATGTGGGTGATCGAACTCCTGTTTAAAAAATGAGAAGTCGAATGCTCAGTTTTATGATTAATTTCTGGAACGTAAGAAAAAGTTCAGAATACCACTTACCACAACGCGACCTCCTGCCATGACCAAAACTCTATCACTGTCCATAATCGTATTCAATCTATGAGCTATAGTCAACACCGTGCAATCAGCGAATCTCCGTCGTATCGTATTTTGAATCACAGCGTCGGTGCTGCGGAATAAAAAGCATGAATCAAGCTTAGTTTCCACTCGCTGGCGCCATCTACCGATGGTAACAAGCCAGACTGATATAAACTCACGTTCGATCGACGTTAGCAGTGGCTTCGTCGAGCACGAGCAGTCGATTGTTTCTAAGAATGGCTCTGGCCAAGCAGATGAGTTGACGCTGCCCAACGCTGAAGTTTGCACCACCTCCGGCGACGCGGAAGTCGAGGGACGACACGGAGTCGCCGAGCTCAACTTCCCGGAGGCTTTCCCAAAGCTCGGCGTCCGAGTACTCCTCGAAGGGGTCCAAGTTGTAGCGCAGACTCGCCGCGAACAAAATCGGCTCCTGGGGAATGATCGAGATGCGGGGACGCAGCTCGTGCAGCCCTATCGACTTCGTGTCGATACCATCCAATACTATTTTACCCTCGAGTCCGTCTCCGGTCAGAGAGAACAGAGCAGAGATGAGCGAGGATTTTCCGGCACCGGTTCTTCCCACTATGCCCACTTTCCACCCGGGACTTATGTTCAGATTTAGACTCTGCAGTCGGATGAAAAATGAACCGATTACTGTATAATGTGTGTTATATCCTGGAAAGGGACTTTGCATAACTCTAGAAGCCAAGTCTTGCGAATCTACCTTCAACACTGGTGGCTTGTTATCAGCGTATTTCATGGAAACGTCTTCGAAGACTAAACGGCCCTCGGAAGGCCACGTGGAAGGCGGAGGATTTTCAGTTGTGAATGGCTCCTCCCTGGGTAAGTTGGTGTATTGTAGAACTCTTTCTACCGATGTCATTTGAGAGATTAATTCGATGCCATGTTTCAATCCCTGGCGAACTACCGAAGTCAATATCAGTGATTGGGAAATGACCAGTCCCACAGATTCGCCGAGAGTGTGTCCTGCAAGTTTAGCATAGTAATCCAGTTCCCGGCTTATAATCATACTTTTGAATTGTACAAAATGTAAGAATACCAACCATCATCCCCAAGGATGAATGAAAAGCAAACGCAAGCTATGAAACCGGATGTAATAAGATCGATGAATAACCCAAAGGCAGCTGTAGCAGCAGCCGTGAGGTACCATGCACTCGTGTGCGTATCTTGATAACGGTCAAATTCTCGCCGCAGTAATCCTTCCGGGAGTGATCCTCTGCTTCGTATCGTTGTCAATCCTCTCAGAGTGGAGCTAACGTGCGAGAATACAGGGCTCTTTGCTGAAACGATTAATTACCTCAGCTCAAAGGATTGGGATTCGTTATTAGTTTCGATTCATTAACGAAGGTGTATCCCACACAACTTACTAATGCCTTCGAGCCGCTTCAAGTTCTGGGCCGTTTTGATATAGTGAATTCTAGCAAAATACAAAATTCCACCGATCAAGACCACCGGAAGAATCATCCAGTTGTTCATGATGGTAACTATCGTAAGGATACTGATCATGAAACCCAGAGTCTGTATTGTCTCCAGCAACACTCTGGGCACAAATTCGTCCATTGCGCCCAGGTCCTTAGAAAATCGATTCAGAATCCTTCCTACATATTGACGAAGGAACGGATTCAGTACTGAAGAACCTCATGAGAAAATGATGGACTGAAGATACGGATTCCGAAGTAGTATCGACAAACATGAGGAATATTATGCGAGGCAAGAAGGAAGACGAAAAAGTGGTAAAGTGTAGAATCGGATGCTGGACATGAGAAGATTAGTGTTACCTGACGGATTGGTGTTGAAGAATCTCATCGTCGCTTGCAAAAAGTTCGCCAACGCAGAATCGTGTATTTTGCGACTGGCTTTCATGCACATCCTCTCGAAAAGCATGCCGCGTAGTGTTACGAAGAGGATACAGCCGACTATACAAGCCGTATAAATGTAAATTGCATGGCTTGAACGAAGTAATCCGTACTCATCAAACCATGGGGATTCGACCTCTTGGTAATCGCTTGCAGTGCCATAGTGATAGCCTGTGTTATTGGTGGCAGATTGATCGTTCAGTCGTGCGGCAGCTCTGAGTATCTCAAGGCTGGTCCAATATTTTACCCAGTAGTCAGTACCGCTGATTGCTATTTGTCCGGCTATGAAAACAACCGCGAGAACAACCAGCGAGCAGATATTACCACCCGCCAAAAAGTAGCTCCAGTATACTTTGTTCGATATTTCTCCAGTCGCTGTTTCCTCCTCATTGACATCTCGGAATTCTTTGCTGTTTTCGGAATCTTCTGATAGCTGATCAGTGCCGTTTGTAGCAACAGCTAAGTTCTGGAACACACAACTTTTATTTTTAAGAGATCCATACGAATGTGTGGTGGAGATTGTCTGAACGACTTTATGTTTCAATTCGTTGAAACTACCTGGCTTTCTGCATTTTCTTCATGATCTTCGATGATGTACTGTACTCCATCGGTTTCCTTTGACTCCTCCGTATCTAAAATGCGGACATTCGACTTTACTAGCTCTTCGTATGTGCCCTGGTGTTTCACGGTACCCTAAAACCAAGTAGTCCCAAAATGATGTTTATTATTTTCTCGATGAAGATATTCTATCCAATGAGATATCGAAAGTTAGATAGTGGACACAGACTTGGTCCAGCTCTTACGCGATCGAGAACAACGACAGTGTCTGCATCCCGGAGATATTGCAGCTGATGAGTGACGAGGATTCGCGTTTTGCCTTTCAGAAAGCCAGTGATACACTCTTCGATCAAGTGACGACCCACGCGAGCATCCACAGCACTGAGAGGATCGTCGAGCAAGTAAAGCTCGGCGTCTTTGTAAACGGCCCTCGCCAAATTGACTCGAGCCCTCTGACCTCCTGACAAAGAGGCTCCTCTTTCTCCGACATAGGTCAAGTCACCCTGAGGAAGCTGCTCGAAGTCTTTCAGCAGTGCGCAAACTCTGGTCACCTGTGGACAAAGTTTACAGTTCACAGAGATGATCAGTAACTCGAATTTCGAGCTTGAGATGGATCCCAGATAGAATTTTGGTATTCCGATCACCAGATCATCAGTTATGGACATTCTTCGGGATCTCTTGTCTCTGATTGAAGATAAACGATCAGTTATCCATCCATACAGTGGAGAAAGACACGAATACGTATACATTGAACATTGAAGTCTGATTAGACGAGTACCTCTTGGTATCGCCTCTCGTCGTACGGCTGGCCGAAGAGAATGTTGTCGCGAATGGATGCGGAGAAAAGCCATGGATCCTGGCTGGTGTAGGAGATGCGAATGTCGTTGCTGGTGATTTTAGTCTGACCATTTTCACCCGTGAATAACGACAGCCTTCCAGCTCCCACCGGTAACTCGCCCAGCAGAAGGTGTAGCAAAGATGATTTCCCAGAGCCGACTGGACCAACAACAGCACACAGCGACTGACTCTCGACTTTCAATGAAACCTCGCACAGGGTAGGCGGTAGCTGAGTGGGAACCCAGTTTGCTACTACTTGGACTATCTCCACTTTGATTCCACGTTCATTTTGTTGACCTGGTGTTGTCTCTTCTATGCCTTTTTTCGTACATTCGACTTCATCCAACAGTAAGAACGCCTGAATAAATGAATTTTAGTGATCGATTTCAATAACGAGGATGAGGTAGAACCTCTTGTCTTCTAATGACTCACCGTTAATCTTCTCAAAGAAACTGCAGTCTCGCCAGCTATGAAGACTGCCAGCGGAAATGCATAACCGCATGAGGATTGTAGAATGTTGAACTGGCTCGTAACCCCGAATGTAATTTCTGCACTGAGAGGTTTCCCCATCAATGTAAAAGTAATCAATGTCAGGTAGAGAGCGACTCTATTTACGAACATCATCACACATTGATGAAATCCTCTTAAGTACGCCACGCAACTGACTAGCTTCATCTCAAGCTCTCGAGCTTTGGATACCATCAAATGGAATGGCTTTTCCCACGAGAACATTTTCACAACCTGCGATCAGAGTACATTCCACAGCGTTTATTGTTACTTCTATAAAAGCGGTTTTTCGTCCAAACCATCCATGACCTTCGAAGGGACATTGCTCAATGTGTATTCTCCTTATGAATAGGAACACGTATTTCTCTACCCAAAAGTTACAGCAAGTTCGGAACTAAGCCAAACATTTTTGCCTTCCTTTGAGTTCACAAGTCGATTTGACTAACTGCAGGCCTAGTATTTCGAGGAACGAAGCG
This sequence comes from Tenthredo amoena, assembly GCA_963966615.1. Lineage (NCBI taxonomy): Eukaryota > Metazoa > Arthropoda > Insecta > Hymenoptera > Tenthredinidae > Tenthredo > Tenthredo amoena. The sequence goes on along the minus strand of OZ016496.1, from coordinate 4,094,239 downwards.
ATAAGATTATCCTAATCAAACACCTAATTATTCTAGGAAAATGCATTCAGCGGTGGCAATAAGAATTCAAGCTGTACTATCATCAGGAATGTCAAACAGTTATATTATGGGATACGCAGAAGTGTACATCTACTCTTATCACTCCGTCCTATATCGTATATCCGTAAAAATAACAGGTTTCCGACAGCTTGACTAATTTCGTTCGGACGGAAAGACTGTGTGTGAAAATTGTTACCTCCATTCCAGATATCAGTTCACTCATGAGCTGGACTCGCTCGTCTGTTCTAACTGCGACTTTAGATCTCGCTTCCGCGCTAAGTTTGCTAAGGTACCCCAGAGCGAGTACGCTGATCATGACCAATATGCCGATTCCACCTAAAGCAGCGACCCCAACGGATTGCCACATCACATATCCTATCAACGACACCTGTATCGGCATTATCCATACGTAGTGAAGAAATATTAGGACTGTCTCAAATCGGGCCACGTCATTACTGATCAAATTAGTGACTCTTCCCGCAGCCGTGTTGTTCACTGCAGCCAGATTCAAACGTAGAGCCTGAAGCACATCACGATTTCAATTAACCAATAATATGCATTCAGATTTCGATAAACTATCGTCATTCGGCATCACCTTTCTGTATATCATTGAGCAGCAGGCTACCCTGATGCACATCCCAATTTTTTTTGACCGCAGGGTAATGTGGTTATTTATTAAGGCGTTTCCCAAAGTAACCATCACCAGAAGACTGGCACAGATAAGAGCTTGGCTACGTGGCATCCGCGGTTCTCCTTTATCAAAATAGCTGATTATCCATCCCTGGAGTATTGGCTCCATAATCTGCAGTGTCATTGCCTGGAACAGCCAGAACAGTCCATGCACCATGTAAGGAGCCCAGAACATTCGAATTATTGCCCACATCAGATTTGGGCTTCTTCTGGGCTTCTTTTTCCCGTCTTTTTCCAGCTTCAACTGTTGGTCGGCTTTCATAAACTCCTTATTCCACTCTCTGTACTTACACAATACACACAGTGGAGTATAATGATCTTGATTTCGTTCTATTTCACCCAAAAGCCACGCACTTACCTCTCGAGACGATCACCGAGGCTTTCGGATTCATCCGATTTCAAGGGGTCGTATAAATCTTTCGTCTCCAAATCCCGTCTCACTCCCTTCCAAAATATCGGCACTAACCACCTGGCGTTAAATTTCAATCAATACCACGTAGTAGTTCGAAAAGAACTTTTAGACGGATACGTTACCCGAAAAACAGTAAGCTCAATGGATTCGCCGATTCCTGGGGACTCTTACGAACGTCTTTTCGTATCTTGCTGTCCATAATTATACTCGTTTGAATATTTCGAAATAAGGTTTAAAATTAGTGAAAGAACTAACTAATATTATAACAACGAATGTACGGCCAAAATTTTTTCCAACCACTATAATCACAATCAGTCGACAGCTTAGATATAGCCGCAGTAATTGACTGCGGAACGTCCGTCCACGGTTATTGCTGACCACTGTCTGCAGCCTGAAGACTTACGATGAATCATACCCATAACTCAAGATATGATATTGAATGAATCTTGATATTTATTGCAAGAAAAAATGTTTTTTGGTAAACCATATACCATGTCTGCGTTTCAGCTGAATAATAATTGAGTAATTGTGCAATACGTTAACATGCCCTTGGTTTAAATAATTGTCTGAATAGAATCGAATCAATATTATTCTATTTTCAATCGATTGAACTTTTTCGAAAAATGTATTCTTGTACCTAAAATCCATTCTCGGAAGTACATGTAAATACAATCATATATATGAGTGTTTGTGGTGAATAAATATTATACTGTGCGATATTTGTATCATCTTCGTGGTTGAACACAGAATTGGTTGTCCCAATCAAAATACTTGAATGTCGCAACGCGACCATACAGTTCCTCCAGCAGCCTGAAATACCTGACAATGACAAACTGACTGGCAAAGAACGTCTTCAGCTTTTCACATGAGGAAATTATCAAGTGATAATTATCAAGTGAAAAATTAAACGGTTCCCTCGAGTCGATGCATGAAAATGACAAGAAAATGGTATGGTATTGTACAGGAGGCGCTCGAACGCCAGTTCCATGGCCGAACACTAGGTGGCGTATCGGGCCACTCTTCTCGCTGACAAAGCGGCGCGGAGTCAACCATAAGTTTGTGCCTCTCCATGCCATTTATTATTCAGGAGTTCGGACTCGGGGCCAGTGGGCCTCGAAATCGAGTCAAATGCGAACCTACGCATTATCGCGAAGGCCCACCAAGCCGTTGCGGCATACTGAATAATATTTTGAATTCGTTCGAATGGCAAAAACACTTTTAAAGATTTTATAACACCGCGAATGTTTTCGAATAAATCCGTTAACTCAACCAATGAAATGGCATTCCATTGAAGAACGGTGACATATTGGAACGACTCTACAATTCGCCGTTAGACAATTCAGTATTTTGGTTCAACTGAATAACCACACTTGTCTTGAATAATTTTTATTCATTACAAAAACAATCTGGCGGCTTCTTCCTACGGAAATATCGTTTCGGATGAAAGATCGGTTTCCTCGCCATTAAAATGTAGTTTTGTGTTTGAGATGCGTAACTCTATATACGGATTAACGAAATATTTGATGCTTCAAAAATATATTGCTTTGGTTTGGGTAAGTATGATGTTTATGTATGCATCAAGACGACATCTGGTATTACAAATTCAATGAGTTTTTCCAGTAAATATGGATTTGGTTGATTCAAATTATTCTTTCTAGTCGTTTAAAAAAAACATTTTGTTTCACTGAAAAATAAATATAGCATTGCGTCAAGCAAATGCGACTATAGAAATGCAGCGTTTACTTGAATCAACTATATTATTTTGTAAATCCAATTACTTCTCTTTAACTCAGTGTACCAATTAAGAACATGCAACTCATATTGTAATCGAGATTTTTTGGTGAAAATCTATCAGCGTAAAATAACAATGGCTTCGTTATAGATGCGTAGTTTCCTTTTGAAATTCAGGGTTTCGTAGAAAAGCGTTTTCGGCAATACTAGCGAGTTTTTCAGCCATTGCCTTCCCGGTTTGTTGAAGCATTTGAGAAAAGTGACCGTCACTATTTTTCAGCAGCAAGTGAGGGTGCCCAAATTCCTGTTTAAAGAATCCAGATACAGTAATACATACATATATTGATTGATTCCTGCAATGTGAAAAACTGCGCAGAATGCTACGTACCACTGCCTGACCAGCTGCCATCACCAATACTCGATCACTGTCCATTATCGTGTTCAATCTATGAGCTATTGTCAAGACCGTGCACTCGGCAAACCTTCGTCTTATCGTGGCTTGAATCAGAGCGTCGGTACTGCAAAACGAAAAGCACATAGAGAGTGTGTACCGATTTAGTTACAGGGTTGAATGATTATATCAGAAGGATCAGCAAACGACGAATGAGTGGTGAAAATGGTAACAACGACTCTGATGTGACATACACTTACCCCCGATCAACGTTGGCGGTAGCTTCGTCGAGGACGAGCACCCGGTTGTTTCTAAGAATGGCTCTGGCCAAGCAGATGAGCTGACGCTGCCCGACGCTGAAGTTTGCACCACCTCCAGCGACGTGGAAGTCGAGGGACGACACGGAGTCGCCGAGTTCAACTTCCCGGAGGCTGTCCCAAAGCTCGGCGTCCGAGTACTGCTCGAAGGGGTCCAAGTTGTAGCGCAGACTCGCCGAGAACAAAATCGGCTCCTGGGGGATGATAGAGATGCGGGGACGCAGCTCGTGCAACCCTATCGACTTCGTGTCGATCCCATCCAACACTATTTCACCCTCGAGTCCGTCTCCGGTCAGAGAGAACAGAGCGGAGATGAGCGAGGATTTCCCGGCTCCGGTTCTTCCCACTATGCCCACTTTCCATCCGGGCTTTATGTTCAGGTTCAGACTCTGCGGTCGAATGAAAAAGGAAACCGTTACTGTATCACGTATGTTATATACTGAAAATGAACTCTGCTATCTGTACGGGCAAGTAATCCTGTCGAATCTACCTTCAGCACTGGTGGCTTGTTTTCGGCGTATCTCATGGAGACGTTTTTGAAGACCAAGGCACCCTTCGGAGGCCAAGTGGGTGGAGGAGGATTCTCGCTGACGAATGGTCCTTCTTTCGGTAGATTAGTATATTGTAGGACTCTTTCCACCGATGTCATCTGCGAGATTACCTCGGTGCTCTGTCTTAATCCATGCTGAAGCATTCCGGTCAATATCAAGGATTGGGAAATAGCGAGTCCCACAGATCCCCCGAGAGTGTATCCTACGAATGACATTATTTCAGTTCTCCAATCAACCATTAATTGTAACTTCAAGGTATATCGCAATATTTAGTTGCTGAGAGTCGAGTGGAACCAACCATCGTCCATAAGGATGAAGGAGAAGCAAACGCAGGCGACGAAACAGCACGATATGAGGTCGAGGAAGAACCCAAAGGCGGTCGCACTAGCAATGGTAAGGTACCAGGCACCAGTGTGCGTATCTTGATGACGATCGAATTCTTTCCTCAGCAATAATTCTACTGGACCACCTCTGCTTCGTATCGTTGTTAACCCATCGAGGGTAGAGCTGACGTCCGAAAAGACAGGACTTTTTGCTGAAATGATTAATTATCCTCATTGTCAGTGGAATGAGCATTCCAGGTCTATGAATGAAAACCTTATATCATTTCCGATACGCTAATGATGGCATACTAAAACTCACCAATGCCTTCGAGTCGTTTGAGATTCTGCGCCGTTCTGAGAAAGTAGATTCTAACGACATAGAAAATCGTACCCATAAAAACAATCGGGATAATCATCCAGTTGTTGACTATAGCCACCATTATCAAGATTCCTATCATAACACTGAATATCTGGAGTGCTTCCAGCAACACTTTCGGCAGTAGCTCATCCATTGCGCCAACGTCTTTCGAGAATCGGTTCAGGATTCTTCCTGCACAACGAAAACGAATCCGTTTTTTTAAATCTTTTCAGAAAATGGTAGGAGCGTCGATACACAACGACGCGGGGATTCGGAAGGATATGGACGGAAGATTTACCGATGTACTCGAGGAGCAGAGGACAGAAAAATGGATTACAGAATGGCAAAGCGGAGATTCAGAGGCTGGAATGAGGAGAAATGAAGAAAGTAGGGAGAGACGGTATTCCATCTCGTAAGCTTGTGGGTTTGACATGAACTCGGAACCTGATGCTGCAGCTGAAATCTCACTATGGAAAGAGACGAACGAATACGTGCAACAATTTTTCAATATGATGTTGAAATCTTGACGAGGATTGAAGAAACCATTCGGGTAATCATCGCTCTTGCAATATCGAACAACGCTTTCTGGGTCTGAGTAATGATGTTGAACTTACCGGATGGATTGATGTTGAAGAATCTCATAGTCGCTCGCAAAAGATTGGAAAACATGGAGTTGTGTATGTTGCGACTGGCGTTCATGCATACCTTGGTGAACAACATGTTCCGCAAAGTGACGAGGAGTATACAGCCGACAATACAACCCGTATAAACGTAAATTGCTGCGATTGAACGAACTAGTCCGTATTCGTCAAACCATTGCGATTCAGCCTGTTGATAATCGCTTTCAGTCTTGTTCAAATAGTCCGTCTCGTTAACAGTGGACTTGAACGATTGGAACGCGATTCTCAGCGTCTCGTGGTTAGTCCAGTACGTTAACCAGTAATCAGTTCCACTGGCCGCTACTTGAGCGACCACAAAAGTTATTGCCACGATAATCAGGACGCAGGCATTACCACCTGCCAAGAAGTAACCCCAGTACACTGCATTCGACATTTGTCCAGTCTCTATATGCTCTTCATCGACGTCCATTGATCCTTCGTTCTTCTCAGTAACATCCCGTAGCTGATTATCGTCATCCGAAGTCGCAGCTACGTTCTGAAAACATGACTCGAATTTCTAATCTGTCGAAATTAGCTGCACGAAGATTTTCACCAGTTTATCCTGACGACCAGCTTTTTATACGCTCGATAGACGGAAGTCGTCATAAATGGTGCTGAACGATGTGAAAAGGGATCAAAAAATTCAGGGCGAATATTGGAACATTGACTTATCGATAGAATAATGAATGTCGACAGCTTTGACTCATGGATTGACAGATTAAATTTGAGGAATGATACTCTTTGTCAGAATCATTTTGGAAATTGACTTACACGTTCCACAATCTTCTCATGATTTTCCTCGGTGATCTCTACCTCATCAGATACCTGGGAGTCGTCAGAATCCACCATATGGAAATTTGACTTCGTCAGCTCATCGTATGTACCCTGGAGTTCCACTGTACCCTAAAATGAAGCAGCACCAAGACGATGCTCGTTATTATCTCGGTGAAGATATTCTAGCGGATGGTAGATCAAAAATTGGATAGTGGACAAAGAGTTGGTCCAGCTCTTACGCGATTAAGAACAACGACAGTGTCTGCATCCCGAAGATATTGCAGCTGGTGAGTGACGAGGATTCGGGTTTTGCCTTTCAGAAAGCCAGTGATACACTCTTCGAACAAGTGACGACCCACGCGAGCATCCACAGCACTGAGAGGATCGTCGAGCAAGTAAAGCTCAGCGTCTTTGTAAACGGCCCTGGCCAAATTGACTCGAGCCCTCTGACCTCCTGACAAAGAGGCTCCTCTTTCTCCGACATAGGTCAAGTCACCCTGAGGAAGCTGCTCGAAGTCTTTCAGCAGTGCGCAAACTCTGGTCACCTGTGGACAAAGTTTACAGTTCACAGAGATGATCAGGGACTCGAATTTCGAGCTTGAGATGGATCCCAGATAGAATTTTGGTATTCCGATCACCAGATCATCAGTTATGGACATTCTTCGGGATCTCTTGTCTCTGATCGAAGATAAACGATCAGTTATCCATCCATACAGTGGAGAAAGACATGAATACGTATACATTGAGGATTGAAGTCTGATTAGACGAGTACCTCTTGGTATCGCCTCTCGTCGTACGGCTGGCCGAAGAGAATGTTGTCGCGAATAGATGCGGAGAAAAGCCATGGATCTTGGCTAGTGTAGGAGATGCGAATGTCTTGATTGGTGAGCAGAGTTTGGCTGTTTTCACCGGTTAATAACGACAGTCTTCCAGCTCCCACCGGCAACTCGCCGAGCAAAAGGTGAAGCAAAGATGATTTCCCAGAGCCAACTGGCCCCACAATAGCACACAACGACTGACTCTTCACTTTCAACGTAACTTCGCAAAGAGTAGGTGGGAGCGTACCGTAAACCCAGTTCGCCGCAACCTTGTTCATCTCAATTCCAACTTCGTGTACAATTTGTTGGCCTTTGGTCGGCTTCTCCAGAGCCTGAAGCCCGGTCTTCGTGGAGAGTTTGTCTTTTTCCACACGTACGATCTCGTCCATTAGTAAAAACTCCTGAATAAATGAATCTTGGTAATCGAAGGAGATCACAGGACGTATTATATGCTATCCTCTGGGAATTACTGACCGTCAATCTCTTCAAAGACACAGCAGTCTCGCCAGCCATGATGATTGCTTGGGGAAAGAATATAGCGCATGTAAGTTGGAGAATATTGAACATAGTCGCAAGTACGAACGCAATTTCTCCGGTAAGTGAATTCCCCATCAGCACAAAGGCAACCAATGTCAAGTAGAGCGTAACTCTTTCCGAAAATACCGATATGCTCAGATAAAATCCTCTCACGTATGATGTGTCGCCGATCAACTTCAACTCCAACTTTCGAATCTTCGATACTAGTAATTCGAACGGCTTTTCCCATGAGTACATCTTCACCACCTATCATCAGAACACATTGCATGAAATGGCAATTCAGCTTCCGTGATCCAAGAAACGACATCCGAAATGTAGATATACGAAAGTCTCTGATACCTGTATCCCAGAAATAAGTTCGCTCATCAATTGCACTCGCTGATCGGTTCTCCCCGCGATTTTGGATCTCAGTTTTGCGCTGAGTTTGCTGAGGTACCCTTGAACCGGTATGCTCTGTATCAGCATCACTCCAATTCCTATCAACGCCGCGATCCCAACAGATCGCCACATCACATATCCTATCAACGCGACCTGGAGTGATCATGAAAAAAAAAAAGTCACATCGTCTAGGATTCGAGTAACAGATCAGTTATCCTTCATTTTTCACCTGTATCGGCATGATCCAAATCCGATGAAGGAATAGGAGGACCCAATCGAACCGAGAAACATCGTTGCTGATCAAATTTGCGACTTGTCCAGCAGCTGTGTTACTCACTGCAGCTAAGTCGAGCTTTAGTACCTGAAACATGTGGCGATTATTAGACAGTGTCGAATTGCACTGAGGAATGGGCTGACTTTGCTTCACCTTTCTGTATATCAATGAGCAGCATGCAACCCTCATACACATCCCGATCTGCTGCGACCTCAGACTGGTATGATGATTAATGAAGATGATGCCGAGTGTAACGAGGATCATGAGACCAGCGTAGAGCAGAACATCGTCCCGTGTCATAGTGCGTTCGCCTGAATTGAAGTAGCCGATTACCCATCCCTGAAGTGTTGGCTGAAAAATTTGAAGTACTATTGCTTGTACGAGTACGAGAAGTCCTTGTATCATGTACGGAGCCCAAAACATTCGGACAAGAGCCCACAGCAGACTTGGCTTCCTCGGAGTCTTCTTTCTGCCATCTTTTTCCATCTGAACTTCTTGGTTTGCTCTCCTTAACTCCTTCGCCCATTCTCTGTGTATGGAACAACTTATGAGACATGATAGACGCAATAAATCTACCCGGTAATGCCGGGGCAATAACCGTGATGGAATACGGAAAGATGATTTATCGCACGAGATAAATGTCAACGGATGAGTATTACTGATCTGCGATAGTAACTACACATGCGTATATGTCAATCTTAGTTCTGAAACCCTGGTCTACTTATTTTGCGGATCTGTTTTAAATATCCTTGTGTATACGTACAGAAATGTCCGCAGTCATGGTATATGCGATACCTCGTTATCAGAATGACCTGTTTATATTATAGTCTGCTAAAAGATGGTGTAGTTCGTCGTTTCCATATTATATGGTAAAGTTAGATAAGAGCTTACTGGCAAATAATAGCGAGGCTGAATTACCCTTATTCATTTTCGTCGTGATAAAACGTGTTCAAACAATCCATGTTCATCCTACGACTAAATATTTTTTTCATTTACTCTTGGATTTAAAAAACTAGTCTATCCATTCTCTGCAGAGTTTGTGTTGATCGCCCTTGACTCCAAGTGTTGATAACCCTTGTAATTATAAATTTTAAGAAATCACACTTGACAATATTATGCAAGACGCGTTATCAGGGCTTAAACTTGTTGGCTGTGACTTCTCACTGCTTAATTCTCACTCATTTACACAAGGCACGTACGAGCCAGGGAATTTTCTCGAATTTTATAAGCCTTAAGAATTACCAAATTCGTACAATTGCGAGTGAACAACCTTCGATGAAAACTTATGGTCGACGTAGTGACCGTCGATTACTCATAATCTCGTTCTCTGTGAAAAACTGCGACGATTTTTCCCCAACGAAAAAGTCGAAGGTTTTACAGTTTTCAAATGGGAGCGAGTTCAAGTTTACACCAATCAGAGAGCTCGCGTCCCACCGACCGTTACGATTCTCTGATCCGCGATTGGTCAACTTATAATCGCTCCAGTTCGAAAGCTATCAGACCCTCGACTTTTTCGCTGATACAAAATCGTTTCAATTTTTTACAAAGAATTCTAACAACTCGGGTAAACAAATGAGTCATCAAATATTCGAAAATACTCGCGCTCTGACTCGTTATTTGGGGTTCAATTTCTCACCTCTCAAGACGATCACCGAGGCGTTCGGATTCATCGGATTTCAGGGGGTCGTATAAGTCTTTGATCTCCAAGTTTCGCCTCGTTCCTTGCCAAAAAATTGGCACCAACCACCTGTTACGCACGTAAACATACATTGAACAAATATTGATTAGGTATACCGATCATACTTTGCTGAATAATCGCAGACGTATGTGTTTTACCCAAAGAACAACAAGCTCAGGAAATTCGCAGTTTCCTTGGGACTTTTTAGGCTGTGTTTCTCACTGTTGTCCATATTAGTGTCACCTTGCTTGGTATTAGTTCAATTGATATATCTCGTTGACGTCAGCCCCCTGAAATTATGAAAATATCCGTTTAGGTGTATCGGAATTTGGATTAAAGCAACATTTGCTTTATCTTCGAGTTAACGTCGATAACTTATTCGCATACTAATTGTGGGAATCGAGTAAACGCGACAAACGTCCGAAGATCTTATGCCACGATATACAGGAGTATAAAACACGAGATGGAATGTCGAAACGAGCATTTAACATCGTTTTTGCAAATGAGGAACCGGCGAAGGTCATTTTTTACAAAAATCAGTGACGAATTAGTCGGATTTCGTTTGATTTTTATTACCCGGAGACAAAATCTATAAGACGTGTTCGAAAAACTTCTAATTCTTCTATAAAATGAACTTTCCAGTTCAGGCGCCTCGACAGATGCCTGAGGCGAGTCGTTTATCTTCTGCTGAAATAACACGTCGAAAATTGCACCTCGACTTCTGAGTACGAATGCTAAACGCGAATGGAATATTTCGCAATTTTGAATAACGACGAAACAAAATGGTGTAATGTTGAATTGAACCTTAGTCATTATTTCCAAAATTAGGGAATCTCAGAAGCCTATTGGGTCCGAGTGGCGAAACCGGTATTCCTTTTTTTCAGACACACCTTGATGGATTAATATAATGAATATGGATACCTATCTGTGAATCTGGAACGCGATAATTATGCGTTTTGCAAATCGTAGATCATTATAATCACATTGAAATTATCGAGCGTGCTATTCGAGCCATTATGCGTGAACGTGTGTGTGTAATTCTTCCGTTAGGCTAATGCCAGGCATACCCACTGGTCATTAATTCAATTCACAATCGGCGACGATACGATCGATTGAAAACAGGTATCGTGAGTTAATTGAGCGGCAACGTAACATTATATCAGCACACACCTATTTTTAAAATCTCCAAGATCAAATAGTTGCATAGAAGATTAATTTACATGCAGATTTCTCCATGGGCATAAATAGAATAAAGAGAGATGAGAATAAAATGTGATAATTTTTGGGCCGTGTTTAACGATTGTTTAAAAAACGTACGCGTGTTTTGAAAAATTCTGCCCTTTTTAAACGAGCTTCGTATCATAGGATCAGAATTTGGCGCGCGAGCGTAACTCTGTTTCAGGCGCTTTCGTCAGCCGCGAACAGTTTCAACGAACTGTCCGGAAGCCCGGATGTCCGATGTTGTAATTTATTAAAATGCGAATATCTCCCGATCCCGGTGGCCGAATACAGCCGGGAACGTCTCATTTTGAAGAGGAAGAAACCGCCTTCGAAACGACGCGCTATAATTACCTTGAAATTAGCCACCGGCTGAGATATCGGCCTTTGAAGTTCACGGCGCTCGATAAATCCCCGATGCAGACAGAGCGACCGTCGCACGCGGAATTATTATCCAAGGATAATACAGCCACTGATTATATTCGCGTAATTTCGCGCGATGTACTTAATAGAATTGTCTATACCGTTACTAACACTAATAGGAAATATTAGGAACTGGTTTGAAATCGGTTCTTAATTAAATCACAAATCAATCAACCGACGCTGTTTCAATTCATCTTCGAATTTCACTATCGAGACGCCGAAAATTAGAGGCAGATTATACATGTGGCACGATCACGGTCGACTGGGAATATGTGCCACTGGAGTAGCCGCGTCTCCACAGATACCCAACGTCTTCTGTCTGTATCAAGCGATGTTGATAATGATTCTATCGGAATGCCCCTCCCTTTCCTCGATTCCAAAGTGCGGTGTATGTCGTAGATACATTAGGGTGGTCCTCGGTTCGGTAATATTCGAATTCGGATGCTCTCACGGGCAAAAACGTTTCGAAATATAAAAAAGAAGATTTAGTCAAAACCCGAGGTTTCTATCTCGATTCTAAGCACTGCCCCGAAGGCTTTGAACTTTCCGATTTGAATAGCGCACGATTTTTGGTACTTCGGGGTTATTTTTTACCCCCCGTCGCATCATCGCTGCGAATAGTCTGAAACTCGGTAAACTTCTTGCCTCTATCTGTTAGGTATCCGTAAAAAATTTGCAGATTTTTAGCGGCAATATTTTACTCGTCGCCATTCGGATATGAGAATTTTTTTTTCTCTTTTTTTTGGCGCGCTGTAGCTTGGAAAATTGTCTCGGTGGGAGGCTGCCGAATTTTTGTAAAATACCTACTACTACGGGTAAGGGGTGTACCAAGTTTCAGATTTTTCGGAGCTACGCTGCGATAGGAAAAAAAAAATTTCTATACAGCGAACTAGCGAGACTATACAGCGAAGATACCTAGAAAATTGAATATCTGCACAACCCGCATCGATATTGGAGAATATTGAGAAATGAAATTATATTGAAGTACGGTTTCTTCTCCCATCGCCAACTGCAAAAATATTTGGCCAAGATACATCCGTACAAGAATAATTCCCGCCGGATGAACTACAGCTGTAACAGCACACGGGTAGAAACGAATTCGCAATTATGTCGCGAATTGTCGCTGTCGAATTTTTCTTCCCTTTTATTTTTGCATTTTTTGGAAGTTTTATTGAACATTCTCTTCTCTTTCGTTTGGATATTTTCACTCTCAATTATCTCCGCTGATTTTTCAAAAATTTTAGGACGGTTTCGACTATCGGAATAAATCCTGGGAATTTTGACCATCCGATCCAATTTTTTCATCCGATGTTCTGCCTCGCGTTTTCTCAAAGGTCAGATATGGGCTAAAGAAGGGAGGGGAGATTTATCGCAAAAACATTTGTACGTATGGTCGATTTTATTCATTTCCACGTTATTTTTCAATTGAATTCTGTGATCGGTAATGAATCGAGGAACCGTTATAGATGCGTCATCTGGTTGCTGGCCTGAACTGTGGTGGTACCGTGACTTGTTCCCTCTTCAAATTCTGGACTGGATAGATAGGCGTTTTCGGCAATTCCAGCCAGTCTTTCTGCCATTGCCTTACCGGTTTGTTCAAGCATTTGAGAGAAATGACCCTCTCGATTTTTTAGGAGTAAATGAGGGTGGCCAAACTCCTGTTGATTGGGGAAAAAGAAAGAGCGGGTTATCGGCACTGGTTTTACTGTGTTATCAGAATTTAGTCCTGGAGTGTCATGATCTTCTCAGAAGACTACGTACCTTGATGTGGCCAGCCGCCATGACCAAGACTCGATCACTGTCCATTATCGTGTTCAATCTATGAGCTATCGTCAATACCGTGCAATCCGAGAACCTCCGTCTTATCGTTTCTTGAATCAGGGCATCGGTGCTGCAAAACGAAAAGCACAAAACGAACTTAACATGAGCCCCAAGGATTAGCAGATATGGTGAAGGATTGATGAAAACCGTGATAGTAAGCCAGATTTAATCCACACTCACCGTGGGTCAACGTTGGCGGTAGCTTCGTCGAGGACGAGCACCCGGTTGTTTCTAAGAATGGCTCTGGCCAAGCAGATGAGCTGACGCTGCCCGACGCTGAAGTTTGCACCACCTCCAGCGACGTGGAAGTCGAGGGATGACACGGAGTCGCCGAGTTCAACTTCCCGGAGGCTGTCCCAAAGCTCGGCGTCCGAGTACTGCTCGAAGGGGTCCAAGTTGTAGCGCAGACTCGCCGAGAACAAAATCGGCTCCTGGGGGATGATCGAGATGCGGGGACGCAGCTCGTGCAGCCCTATCGACTTCGTGTCGATCCCATCCAACACTATTTCACCCTCGAGTCCGTCTCCGGTCAGAGAGAACAGAGCAGAGATGAGCGAGGATTTCCCGGCTCCGGTTCTTCCCACTATGCCCACTTTCCATCCGGGCTTTATGTTCAGGTTCAGACTCTGCGGTTGAATGAAAAAGGAGACCGTTAACGCATCACGTATGCTACATACTGCAGATGAGCTCTGTTGTCTGTACAGCCAAGTAATCCTGTCGAATCTACCTTCAACACTGGTGGTTTGCCATCGGCGTATCTCATGGAGACGTTTTTGAATACCAAACCACCCTTGGAAGGCCAGGTGGGAGAAGGAGGGTTGTCAGTTGTGAACGGTCCTTCCTTTGGTAAGTTGGTGTATTGTAGGACTCTTTCTACCGATGTCATCTGCGAGATTACCTCGGTGCTCTGTCTTATTCCGTACTGAACCATCCCAGTCAATATCAAGGATTGGGAAATGGCCAGTCCAACGGATCCGCCAAGAGTGTGTCCTAAAAATCATAGGAGTTCAGTACTGTCTTCAAACACTTTTTGCAACTGCATTTAGGCCTTCAAATCCAAACAAAACCAACCATCATCCGTAAGGATGCAAGAAAAGCAAACGCAGGCGACGAAAGCGGTCGAAACAAGATCAAGAAGTAATCCAAAGGCAGTCGCAGTGGAAATAGTGAGGTACCAGGCACCGGTATGTGTATCTTGATGTCGGTCGAATTCTCTGAGCAATAGTCCTGCGACTGGGGCACCTCTGCTTCGTATCGTTGTTAGTCCATCGAGAGTAGAGCTGACGTACGAGAACACAGGGCTCTTTGCTGCAATTATTAATGATCAGCTTGAAAACAGAAGTTCATAAACGACCTTCCTCACATTTTAAACTATTTCAGTGCATTAGCAAATTACGAAATTATGCTCAAACTTACTGATGCCTTCGAGTCACTTGAGATTCTGCGCCGTTTTGAGATAGTAGATTCTGACGAAACAGAAAATCACACCCATCACAACAGTGGGAAAGATCATCCAGTAATTGACGATTACCACCATGACAAGGACTCCTGTCATCACGGTGAGGATCTGAATTGCTTCCAGAAACGCTCTGGGCAGTAGCTCGTCCATTGCGCCAACGTCTTTCGAGAATCGGTTCAGGATTCTTCCTGCACAACGAAAACGAATCCGTTTTTTTAAATCTTTTCAGAAAATGGTAGGAGCGTCGATACACAACGACGCGGGGATTCGGAAGGATATGGACGGAAGATTTACCGGTGTACTCGAGGAGCAGAGGGCAGAAAAATGGATTACAGAATGGCAAAGCGGAGATTCAGAGGCTGGAATGAGGAGAAATGAAGAAAGTAGGGAGGGACGGTATTCCATCTCGTAAGCTTCTGGGTTTGACATGAACTCGGAACCTGATGCTGCAGCTGAAATCTCACTATGGAAAGAGACGAACGAATACGTGCAACAATTTTTCAATATGATGTTGAAATCTTGATGAGGATTGAAAAAACCATTCGGGTAATCATCGCTCTTGCAATATCGAACGACGCTTTCTGGGTCTGAGTAATGACGTTCAACTTACCGGATGGATTGGTGTTGAAAAACCTCATAGTCGCTTGCAAAAGATTGGAAAACATGGAGTTGTGTATGTTGCGACTGGCGTTCATGGATATCTTCATGAACAGCATGCTGCGAAGAGTGATGAGGATTATAACGCCGATGATACAACCAGTATAAACGTAGATTGCCTGATTCGGACGAATCAGTCCGTATTTATCGAGCCATTGCGATTCGGTGCCATTGCGATCGGCCATGTTATCAATAGCAGAGTTGTTCATCTGTGACCCTACTCTGAGGGTCTCCTGGTTCGTCCAGTATGTCAACCAGTAATCAGAGCCACTGAACACTATCTGTCCAGCTATGAAAGCTGCCACGAGAAATGTCAACGAGAAGAGATTACCACCGGCCAAAAAGTAGCTCAGATATACCTTGCCGGACATTTGTCCCGTCGCTTTTTCCTCATCACTGACATCTTTGAATCCTTCATTTTCTTTAGCCACTTCTAATTCATGATTATTTTGATCCGTTGTTACAGGTACGGTCTGGAAATGTAATTTGTAGTCCTTACTCGTGGGACTCTGTTGTATCACGACTTTCACTAGTCCAAAAGATCGTATTGCTGACTTACAGCTAAGAGCTTCTTGTACAGAATGGCAAATTTATTGAAACAAGCTGAGGGAAGGCATGTTGGAACGCAAGTTTGACTAAAAATAAATTTATGTCTTTGGACTTGTATACCTGGATACAAATTTACTGCATTTACCTTGCTTTCCACGTTGTGCTCAGAATTCTGCTCGGTGAACTCTTCTTCGTCAGATTTTTCTGACTCTTCAGAGTCCAGAATGTGGAAATTCGACTTTGCGAGATCAACGTATGTACCCTGACGTTCGACGGTACCCTAAAATCAAGCAATACCGAGATGAAGCTTATCACGTTCTTGATGAAGATATTCTATCCAGAGGCTAATCCACGTCTAGATAGTAGAAAAAGGAATTAGTCCAGCTCTTACACGATTGAGAATAATCACGGTGTCCGCTTGCCGAAGATATTGCAGCTGGTGGGTGACGAGGATCCGGGTTTTGTCTTTCAGAAAGCCGGTGATACACTCTTCGAACAAGTGTCGACTCACGCGAGCATCCACAGCGCTGAGAGGATCGTCGAGCAGGTAAAGTTCGGCTTCTTTGTAAACGGCTCTTGCCAGATTGACCCGAGCCCTCTGACCCCCTGAAAGAGACGCTCCTCTTTCTCCGACAAAGGTCAAGTCACCCTGAGGAAGCTGCTCGAAGTCCTCCAGCAGTGCGCAAACTCTGGTCACCTGTGGACAGAGTTTACAGTTCACAGAGATGATCGAGCGCTCGAATTTCTAACTCGAGATGGATCTCGGATAGAATTTGGTATTCCGATCACCAGATCATCAGTTGTGGACATTCTTCGGAATCTCTTGTCTCTGATCAAAGATCAACGATCAGTTGTTCATCCATACAGTGGAGAAAGACATTGAACATTGAAGTCTGATTAGACGAGTACCTCTTGGTATCGTATCTCGTCGTACGGTTGACCGAAGAGAATGTTGTCGCGAATGGATGCGGAGAAAAGCCATGGATCTTGGCTGGTATAGGAGATGCGAATGTCTTTGCTGGTGATTTTAGTCTGACCATTTTCACCCGTGAATAACGTCAGTCTTCCAGCTCCGACTGGTAACTCGCCTAGCACAAGATGGAGCAGAGATGATTTCCCAGATCCAACTGGACCCACAACAGCGCACAATGCTCGTCTCTCCACTTCTAATGAAACTTCGCAAAGAGTAGGTGGCAGCTGTCCGTGAACCCAGTTTGCTGCAACCTTGATCATCTTGATGCCAACACCGTGTTCAACCTGTTGATCTGTAGTCGTATTTTCCACAGCCTGAAGCCCGTTCTTTGCAGGAAGTTCATCGGTTTCCGTGCATTTGACTTCGTCCAGCAGTAAAAACTCCTGAAGAAATGAATTTCGATGACAAAAAGAAATCGTCGGGACATCGTGAACATCTTACTGACCGTCAATCTCTTCAGTGACACAGCAGTCTCTCCGGCCATGTTGACTGCTTGCGGAAAGCAAAAACCGCACGTCAATTGCAGAGTATTAAACAAAGTTGACACCACGAATGTTATTTCTGGACTCAGAGGACTCCCCATCAGCACAAAAGTAATCAACGTTACGTACAGTGTTACTTTTTCCGATAACAACATCATGTTCGTGCAAAATCCTCTCAGATACGACGTGAAGCTTATCAGCTTTATCTCTGACTTTCGAACTTTGGACACTATCAAATCAAAGGGCTTTTCCCAGGAGTACATCTTCACGACCTATGAAAAGAGTATAGATCGCTCAGCTTTCATCATTCTCTCTACAGATTTTTTTTTTTTTTTTTTTTTTTTGACCACGGTACCTGTATCCCAGAAATAAGTTCGCTCATCAGCTGCACTCGCTCGTCAGTTTTTGCTGCAATTTTAGATCTCAGCTGGGCGCTAAGACTGCTCAAATACCCCTGAACCGGTATCGTGAGAATCACCATTGTACCGATCCCAACGAACATAGCAACACCGATAGATTTCCACATCACCAATCCTATCATCACCACCTGTAGCAATCGTACACAGAAATCTTGTCTCAGTCCATTCGACGAGATCGCAAAGGCTTCAATCGAGCTTTGTGCATGTATATCACCTGTATTGGCATGATCCAAATGAAATGAAGAAACATGAGTACCAGATCGAAACGAGCCACATCGTTGCTGATCAAATTAGCGACTAGTCCTCCAGCTGTGTTGTTCACTGCAGCTTGATTCAGACGTAGAACCTGAAACATGTGGCAATTGCGGTTGCTGAATTGCACTGATGAATACAAAGTGGAATGAATTGCTAGGGTTCATTCCGCAGTCGTACCTTTCTGTATATCAATGAACAGCAGGCAATTCTTATGCACATTCCAATCTGCTGGGACCTCAGGTGAGTATGATGATACACCGTGAGGGAGATGGCTGTGAGAATGATCAGAAGACCGGCGTAAAGAAGAACTTCGTTACGTGTCATCTGGTTTTTGTCCGGATTGAAATAGCCGATCACCCATCCCTGAAGTACCGCCTGTATAACTTGCAGCGCTATTGCTCCGACGAGCAAAAGTACCCCTTGTACCATGTACGGAATCCAGAACATCCGCACTATAGCCCACAACAGGTTTGGCTTTCTTGTTGGCTTCTTGTTTCCATCTTTTCCTAGCTTCAGTTCTTGGTTTGCTTTCGTTAACTCCTTCGTCCATTCTCTGTGAATGGGATATACCGGTATGAGTTGACGTGAGTAACTTATGAGACGTAATCCATACAGTAAATCTAAGCGGTACTACCGGTGCAATAACCGTAATGGAATACGGAAAGGTGATATATTGCACGAGATAAATCTCAACGGATGAGTATAATGCGATCTGTGATAGTGGAAGCGTGCAATGTCGTGGCACGTCGCTGTTCATTCACTTCGACAACCTGATGCTAATATATCGTGCAAATCGGTGCTGGAAATAACTGTGTCAGAAAAAAGAGATCTGAAACATGATCGAATTTCGAGTTTTTCGGACTTATTTTTTGTCGCAATTTATCTGAAACTGACAAATGCTCTTTTCGTCAGGCAACCGGAGCGATAAGACGAAATTTTTATTGCTTGAGCAATTTACTGGATTTGAATCTCATGGGTGTAAAGCCACAGATAAACATCATTGTCTAATCCTGAAGAGTATATAATTATTTTACGGTTGCTTTACACGACCGCGAAAAAGTGCCATATCATGATACGTTCGCGGTTCGAACGTGTTCAAATAATCCCGTACTATATTGTATGCACACGTGCCAATTATGCTCACACAGTAACATGTTATCATGATTCCAGCATGTGTTCGAAAACCTGCGGCCTACTTAACCGCTGATTCTGTTTTAAATATCATGGTTCACATGGAAATGTACACAGTTGCGAATTACCTTTTGTTAGAATGAACAGCTGTTCATATTACGGCTTGAAATATTCTGACTATTGAACTCATGTTTTCAATTTCTCTGTGAAAAACTGCGACGATTTTTCCCATACGAAAAAGTCTAATGTCTTACAGTTTTCAAATGGGAACGAGTTCAAGTTTACACCAATCACAGAGCTCGCGTCACACCGACCGTTACGATATCCTCTGTTCCGCGATTGGTCAACTTAGAATCGCTCTAGTTCGAAGGCTATCGAACCCTCGACTTTTTCGCTGATACAAAATCGTTTCAATTTTTTACAAAGAATCTTAACAACCGGAGTAAACAAATGAGCGATCAAATATTTGAAAAGACTCGAGCTCTGACTACAGTGTTTATACAATTACCATTCGTTGCCGATATAATGAATGGCAAATGTAATAGCGAAAGTTAGGATTCGATTTCTCACCTCTCAAGACGATCACCAAGGCGTTCAGATTCGTCAGGCTTCAAGGGATCGTATAAGTCTTTGATCTCCAAATCGCGCTTTGCGCCGTTCCAGAAAATCGGTACCAGCCACCTATTATAATCCGTTAAACAAATAAAGATTACCTACCCTAATCCTATCCCTATAAATAATTGCGAACGTAAGTTCTTTACCCGAAGAATAACAAACTCAGGAAATTGGACGATTCCTTCGGATTTTTGCGACTCTGTTTTTCCTTGGTATCCATACTCCTGTCACGTTTTCAACGATCTTTACAGCTCAACAGATTTCCGCATTGGTTTCACACCTGGCACTGAACAAAGTGTATCTTTAAGTTCGTGAAAAATTGTGAATAATCGGAATCAGATTTAGTCGTGGTTTCCGAGTATTCACAAATTTTCAGAAAAATATGAAACTAGTTATAAACGACGTGCCGAAGAATTTTCTTCCACAACTCCGAAAAGTATTCTCGAAAAACCTGTTCCTAAAATGGATCCTTTTATTCTCTTTTATCTCTTATAGTACCGAGAAAATTCTAGCCCATGTCTTTTAGTACCATATGAGAAAAACTCGACTGTACATTATAGCATGACGAATCTTTTGTCGATCGGTTACTAAGAGTTGATACAGATCTGCATGTGACCGGTTTTTTACACAGCTCCTTGAAGCGCATGTATCGAGTATGAGAACGAGTTTAGTTAACTCGGAACCTTGATAATACTATAATGTAACCTTTCGATTGCGTACACAACCGGAGCCCACACGTCGATCGCATATATGAAAGTATACGGTATTTCAAGGTAGTCGAGTCCTCGGTATGCCCTGTATAGCATATTTCCAATATCGCAAGTACTTCCGACACGCGTACCAACTTTTACTATCAAACCAAAAACCCATCGATGTCAGGGTGAAACTTGTCAATTTGAATAATCGTTAAGAAATATTTCCACGCTTTCGCAACGTATGATTTTATATAATGTAATAATTAATACTGAATTCTGCTAGACGAGTTTTATTGATATTAGAATTCATATTAAAATACGTAATTAATAAGTATCGATATAAAATTGAGGTTAGACCGAAGATCCATGAAAAGAAGAATATTTTAGAAGCGTATTCGATCATCGTTCAAAAATTAGGCGCGTGTTTTGCCGCGTAAAAACAGGTTAGGAAAATTTCCGCTCTTTTTGAACGAGCTTCGAAACTCACGGAGGCATCGTATCGTAGGATCAGAATTTGGCGCGCGTTTCAACGAACTATCCGGAAGCCCGGATGTCCGGTGTTGTGATTTATTAAAATGCGAATATCTCCCGATCCCGGTGGCCGAATACAGCCGGGAACGTCTCATTTTGAAGAGGAAGAAACCGCCTTCGAAACGACGCGCTATAATTACCTTGAAATTAGACACCGGCTGAGATATCGGCCGTTGAAGTTCACGGCGCTCGATAAATCCCCGATGCAGACAGAGCGATCGTCGCGCGCGGAATTATTATCCAAGGATAATACAGCCACTGATTATATTCGCGTTGTCTATACCGCTATTAACACTACAAGTAAATATCAAGAACTGGTATAAAACCGGTACTTAATTAAATCACAAATTAATCAACAGACGCGATTTCAATGGGGCACTCCATCATCATCAGTTTTCGCTATGGACACACGAAAATGAGAGGCGCATTATGCGCGTGGCTAGGATCAGCGTTGACTGAGGAAATTCGCCACGGTAGTGCCAGTTTCTCAAGGTACCCAAGGTATTTTGCTTGGCTGAAAAGACGGTGATATTCATCTCGATAATTTCATAATATCGATTCTTGTAATTGTTATTAAATGATTGTGAAATAATAGTAACGTCATATTATATCATCTGGTTCATTATATTTATTGACTTTTATCCTGACTTGTAGTACAATAACGAAATCCGTAAACGTATGACACCGCGCTATACCTATATGACTATATACTCTAGAATCAAGGAACAAAATCGGTATTGACCGTCACGCCAATACCTGAAAGGAATCGAACGGTCAGGTTGCTCGTAACGAGGCGCTGCGAGATCTGACTCACGATTGACATTCGCCGATTCATTGATCGATGGTTCAGTGCGAAGTTCAGGACATCATCGATTTCAAGGAGTCGGACGAATCGGTGATTAGCAAATTGCAAAATTGAAAAAACAGCGATAAAGAACGTCTGTGTCAAGCCGTGTTACGTTTTAGGCGGATGGCAATAATATTTGGTCGGGAAATAATGTTTCTGTATATCATTTTTATTCCGATGTGTATAGAACTCAGTTTTTCACATAAATTACACTTACAGCTAGTTACTGATCTTAACGTAATGGGTGGCACACAAATTTTTGGTATAGTTAGATGAAGGGCTTTCTTTGAATTCGATGGAATTCCATCAGGCTCTTATAATAACGAGCAACTATACCTATAATTCTCTAGGATAAAATAAGGAATATTAAATACCGAGGTTTGAGTTATTGGTATAGATAATCTCGTTTTTATAGATGTGTAGTCCGATCGTCTTGGGAAGTAAGAGTGTCGTCGATTATTTGATGCTTGAATTCAGGGCTTAGGAAATACGCGCTTTCGGAAATCTCGGCGAGTTTCTCTGCCATAGATTTACCGGTTTGTTGAACCATTTGGGAAAAGTATCCGCTGCGTGTCTTCAAGAGTAAGTGGGGGTGGTCGAACTCCTGTTTGGAAAAAAGAAAAACGAAGAGAAACATTCAATTTACAATATTATTTCAACTGGTTTTAGGAAGGTGATGTCAATTATTTCAAATACTAAACCCACCACAGCCTGACCAGCTGTCATGACCAATACTCGATCACTGTCCATTATCGTGTTCAATCTATGAGCTATCGTCAACACCGTGCAATCCGCGAATCTCCGTCTTATCGTGTTCTGAATCAGAGTATCGGTGCTGCAAAACGAAAATCATACATCGAATTTATCGTCGGGCATAAGGGGACGATGAACTAGTAACGGAAATCACACTCACCGCCGATCAACGTTGGCAGTAGCTTCGTCGAGAACGAGCACCCGGTTGTTTCTAAGAATGGCTCTGGCCAAGCAGATGAGCTGACGCTGCCCGACGCTGAAGTTTGCACCACCTCCAGCGACGTGGAAGTCGAGGGACGACACGGAGTCGCCGAGTTCAACTTCCCGGAGGCTGTCCCAAAGCTCGGCGTCCGAGTACTGCTCGAAGGGGTCCAAGTTGTAGCGCAGACTCGCCGAGAACAAAATCGGCTCCTGGGGGATGATCGAGATGCGGGGACGCAGCTCGTGCAGCCCTATCGACTTCGTGTCGATACCATCCAACACTATTTCACCCTCGAGTCCGTCTCCGGTCAGAGAGAACAGAGCAGAGATGAGCGAGGATTTCCCGGCTCCGGTTCTTCCCACTATGCCCACTTTCCATCCGGGCTTTATGTTCAGGTTCAGACTCTGCGGTCGAATGAAAAAGGAGACCGTTAACGCATCACGTATGCTACATACTGCAGATGAGCTCTGTTGTCTGTACAGCCAAGTAATCCTGTCGAATCTACCTTCAACACTGGTGGTTTGCCATCGGCGTATCTCATGGAGACGTTTTTGAATACCAAACCACCCTTGGAAGGCCAGGTGGGAGGAGGAGGGTTGTCAGTCGTGAACGGTCCTTCCTTTGGTAAGTTGGTGTATTGTAGGACTCTTTCTACCGATGTCATCTGCGAGATTACCTCGGTGCTCTGTCTTATTCCGTACTGAACCATCCCAGTCAATATCAGGGATTGGGAAATGGCCAGTCCAACGGATCCGCCAAGAGTTTGTCCTATGAATGACATTGATTCGATACTTTGCTCGATTACTTTCTGCAACTGTACAGCTACATCGGAGCTTTTTCTAGTTAAACATCAATGAATACTGACCATCATCCAGCAGAATGAAAGAGTAGCAAATGGCAGCGATGAAAAAGCTTGAAGTAATGTCAATAATCAAGCCAAATGCACTTCCAGAAGCGATGGTGAGGTACCAGGCACCCGTGTGCGTATCTTGATGTTGATCGAATTCTTTCCTCAGCAATTCTATCACTGGAGTACCCCTGCTTCGAATCGTTGTTAATCCGTCTAGGGTAGAGCTGACGTGCGAAAACACGGGACTTTTTGCTGCAATCATTCATCATCGTAAATATCCTTCGTTCATTTTCCATTGCGTATGCCAGCTCGTTGAATAAGATCACTTACCAATGCCTTCGAGTCGCTTGAGACCCTGCACAGTTCTGAGAAAGTAAATTCTCATTGTAAACACCATTCCGCCGATCAGAATTATCGGGATAATCATCCAGTAGTTCACGACTACCACCATGGTCAGGATTCCTATCATTACCAGAAATATCTGAATCGATTCCAGCAGCACTCTGGGCAGTAGCTCATCCATCGCACCAACGTCTTTCGAGAATCGGTTCAGGATCCTTCCTGCGTGACAAAAACGGATCCACTGTTAAAATCTCAGCAGAATATCTTCGGAGCGTAGTCACAATGACAGATTCCTTAGAATTACCGCTCTCGCAATACCAAATAACACTTGCCAGGTCTGAGTAACGATCTTCGACTTACCGGATGGGTTGGTGTTGAAGAATCTCATAGTCGATTGCAACAAGTTGACGAACATCGACTTATGGATGTTGCGACTGGCGTTCATGCAAATCGTTGTGAAGAGTATGCTGCGCAAGAAGACGAGAAGAATACATGAGAGAATACAAGCGGTGTAGACGTAAATTGCAAGGTTTGAACGTATCAGTCCGTATTCGTCAACCCATATCGATTCGGTCTCTTCATAGCTGCTCGCAGTGTCATTTCGATAGTTCGTGTCATTAGTCCAGGAGCTGTTCAAGTTTGCTGCAACTCTGAGAGTCTCCTGGTTAGTCCAGTGCGTTACCCAGTAATCGCATCCACTGCTCGCTACTTGCCCACCTATGAAGATGATCAGGGCCAAAGCCAACGAGCAGAGATTACCACCCGCTCTAAAGTAGCCCCAGTATACACTGTTCGACATTTTGCCAGTCGCCACTTCCTCGTCATCGACATCTTTGTAGCCTTCCTCTTCATTGATAGCTTCCAAAAGCTGATTATTCTTTTCTCGAACTACTGATGTCCTCTGAAAACAGGGACCATGTCCCGTATTTGTGAATTCAATTGCGGGATGATTATCGAGAATGGTGAACGATGTGAGGAATGTATTTGTCCGGACTACTCTGTGCAGTGATTTACTGAAATTACCTTGGTTTCCACTGTCCCCAAATGGTTTACTTCGGTGGGCTCTGATGCATCGGATTCCTTAGACTCCTGAGAACCAAAAATGTTGAAATTCGACTTAGCCACTTCTGCGTACGTACCCTGATGTTGCACGGTACCCTGAAATCAAGCAAGCCCCGGATGATGTGGATGTTCAATCAACAGACTCATCAGAATATGTATACTGGACGAAGAATCGGTCCAGTTCTTACGCGATTAAGAAGAATGACTGAGTCTGCCTCCTGAAGATATTGCAGCTGGTGAGTTACGAGGATCCGGGTTTTTCCCTTCAAAAAACCGTTGATGCACTCGTCAAATAAGTGACGACCCACACGAGCATCCACTGCACTGAGAGGATCGTCGAGCAAGTAAAGTTCGGCGTCTCTGTAAACGGCTCTAGCTAAATTGACCCGAGCCCTCTGACCTCCTGACAGAGACGCTCCTCTTTCTCCGACAAAGCTTAAGTCACCCTGTGGAAGCTGCTCGAAGTCCGTGTGCAGTGCGCAAACTCTGGTCACCTGTGGACAGAGTTTACAGTTCACAGAGATGATCGAGCGCTCGAATTTCCAACTCGAGATGGATCTCAGATAGAATTTGGTATTCCGATCACCAGATCATCAGTTATGGACATTCTTCGGGATCTCTTGTCTCTGATCGAAGATCAACGATCAGTTGTCCATCCTTACAGTGGAGAAAGACATGACTACGTTTAGATTGAACATTGAAGTCTGATGAGACGAGTACCTCTTGGTATCGCTTCTTGTGGTACGGTTCACCGAAGAGAATGTTCTCACGAACAGAGGCGGAGAAAAGCCATGGATCTTGGCTGGTGTAGGAGATGCGAATGTCTTTGCTGGTGATTTTAGTCTGACCATTTTTACCCGTGAATAACGACAGCCTTCCAGCTCCTACGGGTAATTCGCCTAGCACAAGGTGGAGTAAAGATGATTTTCCAGATCCAACTGGACCCACAACAGCGCACAGTGACTGACTCTTAACATTCAATGAAAGTTCGCAGAGAGTAGGCGGCAGCTGACCGTGAACCCAGTTTGCTGCTACTTTGACCATCTCAATACCAACGCCATGTTCAAACTGTTGACCTGGTGTCTTCTTTTCCAAAGTCTGAATCCCGTTGTTCACAGTGGGCTTATTTTCCTGGATGCTTCTCACCTCTTCCAGCAGTAAAAAATCCTGAAGAAAAAGCACGAATTATAAGTATCTTCCCAAAATTATTGCAGATCATGTAGTACTACGGAGATTTCATAACAATGTGAGACTGACCGTAACTCTTTTTAAAGACACGTTAGTCTCGCCAGCCATGATGAGTGCTTGGGGGAAACAGATAGCGCATACAAGTTGTAAAATGTTGAACAGACTCGAAAGCACGAATGTACTTTCTGCATTGAGAGTATTCCCCAGTAACACAAAAGTAACCAATGTCAAGAAGAGGGTTACTCTTTCCGAGAATACCATTATGCTCACGTAAACCCCTCTCAAGTACGACGTCAGGCTGATCAACTTCATTTCCAAATATCGAGCTCTGGCCACTATCGATTCGAACGGATGTTCCCAGGAGTACATCTTCACAACCTGTGATCAAAATGCATAGAACCTCCTTCATCATTGTCATGAACCATATTTACATCTGCCATTTCATGAACGCAATATATGTGCGAATCAATCATTACCTGTATCCCAGAAATAAGTTCGCTCATCAGCTGCACTCGCTCGTCAGTTCTTTTCGCGATTTTAGATCTCAACTTGGCGCTGAGGTGGCTCAAGTATCCTTGAACAGGTAAGCTCTGCAATATCATAGTCACGATTCCCACTAGCGCAGCGACACCAACAGATTGCCACATCACGTACCCTACCAACACCACCTGAAACAATCATGCTCGCAACTTGTACCATCGTACCAGACAATCTTCGAATACGTCGAAGCCATGAGGATGCGACAGATTTTCACCAGAAATTTCAGAATTCATTATCGATCATTACCTGTATCGGCATGATCCAAATATAGTGAAGATACATGAGAACCGTATCAAATCGAGCCACATCATTGCTGATCAAATTAGCGACTTGACCAGCAGCGGTGTTACTCACTGCACCCTGATCCAGCCTCAGAATCTGAAACAAGAGGGAATTTCACTTGACCAAACTGCACGGTTTAATGTATGGACAGAGAGTGTCTAATTTCTGCAGTTGATTCATGATCGTCACCTTTCTGTATATCAATGAACAACAAGCAACCCTCATGCACATTCCAATTTGCTGAGACTTTAGGTTTGTATGATGAAAAATTGAGACGACGGCTAATGTGACGATGACCAGAAGACCGGCGTAGAGCAAAACTTGGTCACGTGTCGTTACGTTTTCGGCTGGATTAAAGTAGGCGATTATCCATCCTTGGATAACTGGTTGCATAATGCGTAGTACCGATGTCTGGATGAGTAACATCACTCCTTGTACCATGTAGGAAAACCAGAATACCCGGACAATTGCCCGAAGGAGGCTTGGCTCTACCTTAGGTTCTTTGTTACCATCTTTTCCCAGCTTTAATTCTTGGTTCGCTTTCGCTAACTCCTTTTCCCATTCTCTGTATGTGGAAAATTAAGGAATCAACAAACACCGCAGTTACTTCTTATCTATTGTACCACGAATTGACTCGCAACCATCTTGCATGCAATTGCTTGCGGTCATCGGCAAGGTTGGCAAGTCTCTCGTGATAGTGGAATTACGGAACGTCACGTCATGACGCTGCTCATACATTTTCATACTGCCTAATTCGAAAGAAGGGGTAATTGCCAAGTTCTTCTGTAATTGAAAAACTCAAAATGACAATTTTTCATCAGACTATGATCTCATTTAATTCAAATCTTCTGAATATGAAGTCACAGTTCTACGTGGTTATCTATACCTCCAAGATATAAAAAGCCCACTATCATTTATACGTTTAAATAATAATAAATAAACACTTAGCCTACTCATTTACTGGCTCTATGTTGATAACCCTTTTGTACATGAAATTTTACCAAGTCACTCAACAAGGTCATGCGTATTGCATGTTCGTTATCAGTATTTCAACTTCTTAGTTGTGGCTTGTTGAATAATTATAGTAAGTCATTCTCACCGGCTTATACGACGCAGATATGATAGCGCGTGGCGTCTATAATTTCTCATGAAAATTGTGCAATTATGTGATAGTTTTGAAAGTGCTATGAAATAGCTTGAAAAAGTTACTGAATTCATTCTAACTAACAGTAAATTCTAACCGACGCAAACTGATAGTCGAAGTTGTGATCGTCGATCACCCGTATTCATTTTCTCTGTAAAAAACTACGACGATTTTTCCTCAACGAAAAAGTCGAAGGTCTTACAGTTTTCAAATGGGAGCGAGTTCAAGTTTACACCAATCAAAGGGCTCGCGTCGCACCGACCGTTACGATATCCTCTGATCCGCGATTGGTCAACTTGGAAGCGCTCTAGTTCGAAAACTATTACACCCTCGACTTTCTCGCTGATAAAAAATCGTCGCATTTTTTTACAAACAATCCTAACAACCGGAGTAAACAAATGAGTGATCAAATATTTGAAAATACTCGAGCTCTGACCACAGTATTTATATACATACGATTTATTTTCGACAATACCAATGGCAAATGTAACAGCAAAAATTGGGGTTCAATTTCTCACCTCTCAAGACGATCACCGAGGCGTTCGGATTCGTCGGATTTCAAGGGGTCGTATACGTCTTTGAGCTCCAAGTCTCGTCTTGCTCCTTTCCAGAAGACCGGCGCCATCCACCTGTTATTTTACGTTGAACAAATACGGATTAATCATCCGAATTTTATTCCGATAAATGATTTCAGACTGAGGTGTTTTACCCGAAGACCAACAAGCTCAGGAAATTCGCCTTCTCCTTGGGGCTTTTCAGAACGTGTTTCTCTCTGTTGTCCATATTGTTTGCACCCTGTTGATATTCCGCCCGGAACACCTACTCTTCTTGTAGAAATAATAAAATCAAATATGGTTTACACAATTTTTAGACACTATTGTTTCAAATATGGGAATACTCGCTCCAGAACCACTTGCTATATAATCACCTCAAAATTAATACAGAATATCTACAAGTCTAATACCACGCTCCAACGCCTTCCGTATCCACAATTTGAATGCGGTTCTAAACAGACCGCCACATAGATGCGCGCTAGTTGATCGTTGACTATTGTATGCCCTACACACCAATCCCCGTTACTTTACCAGTACCGAGCATGCACGATGTAGTACCTCAGTTTAAGAACTTTTATTCCTTCCACCTGACATAACGATGATAATAATTTCACGAAACCCCTCTTTTATTCTCCCCTCCCTCGGTCTATATTCAGGTACGAACGTACTACATACGTGTGCGTTCGCCGTTTCAACAGTCGACTTTAGAATGTTTATATTTACGTAAACCTAACAATTGCCATCGAAGTGATAAAACATCTGTCAACGTCTCACGATTAGTGACACTTTTTTCACAATCTTTACGATCCCAGAGTCTAATTGTACGATAATAGTCACGATCCTAGGGGTGGAAAGAATTCTGTCCCATTCCATAACTGAATGAGGAAACGAGTACTAATTGGCACCTGACTGTGAGAGAGGGTGTGAGTGATAAGTTGCCTGCAGCAAGGCGTTGAGGGATTCGGTTCGTTAAACCTGGTAGTTGATTTATAGACCGTAGTATAATAGCTTAAGATTTTATAAGTCTGTTTGACGAATGACAAGCGGATCCCAACAGAATTATCGCGTAGCTAATGTTCAAGATATAAAAATGAGATGCTCGTCTTTTTACTATCTACACAAATATGTGTTCAAGATTTAGATACCTCGACAATTTTCATTTAGTCTTGCAATATCATGGTTCTTTGATAATGGATTACACTCCTTGACGCAATAGAGTTAGACTCTTGATTTTTGGAGAGGGATTTAAATTGAAGGATATTGCGTGAAATTGATTACCACAATCAGAGACTGAGTGGTAGACGGAGAATGAAACGCGGAATGTTAGAATGACTGAGTAAAAAGGCTTGCGTTTGCATTGCGTCGAGTATGAAACGATTTTATTTCTGGTATTTCATGGTTTGGTACAATGATCAGAGAAGTGGAATCGCCTTTGTTTCATTACTCTTGAAATTCGGGGCTCAGTTGATAGGCGGCTTTGGCAACCCTTGTGAATTTTTCTGCACCTGTTTCGAAAATTAAGAAAAAACAATAATAGTTCACGGCAATTCGTTTACAGTATCGTATTAATCGCTTTATGGAATGTGATGAACAGTCAGACGCTTTACTCATCACAATGCGACCTCCTGCCATCACCAAAACTCTATCATTGTCTATTACTCTATTGCGCGTTGTGTAATGGGTTGCATATGGTAAGGCGCTCGGTAACCCCATTAGTATATTCTACGACGATAAAGAAGGTGGCTGCAATAAAATATACCGATGACTATGATATTTATTACGATAAAGAAGATCGTTGTATTTTGGGTTGCCTATTGTAAGGCACAGATCGATTCATGACTAAAGATTCCCACATTACCGACAGCAGGTTAATATGTTGCCTGCATCAAGGCATTAAAAGTCGTCTGCAGAGATCGATCGAAAGATTCTTCTCGCCCTGAATACAACAATAATTGTAATCTCATATAAACGAAGTAAACATCGAATCTGAATCGATCGAGACTCGATAACGACAATAACATACGTAGAAGGTATAATAAGATCTTTCTAATTATATGTGTAGTATGTATGTAAATATTTATTGAAAAATCTGAAAAGGTAAAAAATTTAATCTGCGCCACGCGGTCACCGCGACGCACGCATAAGATGAAGAGAGCCGATTCTTCGCCAGCACCCAGCCTGTACGTATACGATATACCTATAGATGTAGATATAGATGCAACGTACCCTGCGCATTTCTAACGCGCATCACACCACACACCACGAATAAATACGTGGGCTAAAACGCTGTCACTATGTTCTCTGGCGGTGGTGGTAGTCGGCTTTCGTTCCTTGAAAACTGTACAGTTCGCATATTACAATACATATACAACGAAAAGCCTACCCTGGCAGCAGCGTCTGCTATATGACTATTCCACATACTAGGCACTAGCGAGATCTAACCAGCTGATACAAATTTTCAACTTTGCGTCAGTGTCGGTTCGCCGTTAGTGGTGACGGTGAATCGCGTGGTGTGGTTCTCGGTCAGTTATACTTGTAATATCCATCGTCGTGTCGTTTCGGGTAGCATGAGTGTGTGTCGAAAAATAGATGAATAAGTAAAGAAATTGAAAAAACAAAAAATCGTAAACGAACTGGTTTCAAAAGGAAATTCTATTAAATACAATAAACAGAAAAAAGGATTCTTAACAATCGCAACATATAATCGTAGAACGACGTCCGTCGAGCGCAGTGGTCGGAACATATAAAAGAAATAATCGTTCCTTACTTTCCTCGTATTGGTTACTTACTCCTACTAGTTTTCATATGCATGTAGTACGTTTATTTTATTTTAAAAAGAATTTCGACGTCACTATTTTTTGCATAATAATAGACCCATAAAGCGATACAACAGAACGCGTCGTATAACAATAATACTTGATCAATCAACCGGCAATTAACTGCGATCTAAATAAAATCTAGAACGTCGAAATCTACTGAATAACGGTAAGCAATTAACTCGAATTTTTATTGTATTCATTAACCCACCCGAGTATTCGGCATATTTACTAATGCTACTATTTAGATTTTTCCCGTTTCACGGTATGACAATAATCCACCGGTCTCTCATACATCCGTTATCTTATACCCATTTGTTATACTGAATATACTCGCTCACACGTCAACGCTTCAGTGTGTCGTCAACGTTCTTGCCAACGTGGTGCATATATATAGACTAAGGCAGAACACTCATACCTACCATCTACCATATTACAACACGCTACTTATACTCACGTGACAGTTAAATGCATGTGTCAGAATCTGTTATGCCTTCTAGTTTATACCTGTAGTTTTTTGTATAGTAGAAGTAGCTGTGAATAAAGCTACATATACATACATATGATATACTGTATCAATAAAGATTTTCGTACTATTTCGTCACGTTTTTTTCTTCTTCTTCTGCTGTTGTTATTCTCGTTATTTTCGACGATGAAATACAAAACATCCCGACAATCGTCATAAACGATTATTTCACCATCTAGTATCCAAATACGTAGTTAAATGAACTTCAAACTAAATAATAATGTCACTTTTTCTCATCTTTTTTCAGGCCCATCTTCTCGAATACTATATTTATCGAAAATCTACGTTCAATCTGCGCACATCTTATGTAACGTATGCAGATTGACAAAGATATCGGCACCGTAATATAGCCAGAAGACAATAGAGTAAAATGTCTAGAAAACGAGCGAGGGAGTCCGAAATTATGATGAAGAATGTTTCCAACGATAATAACCACTCCAGAGATAATAACGACGCTTCTTGTTCAAGAGGAGAATCTCCGGCTCACCCGGTACATCATTAAATATTTATTATAATTTTTTGTCTATGTTCTTCTAGCAGGTGAATTAATCGACGATTCTATTCGTTCTTAAACAGAAAATCATGAGAATGGATAGTCTCGTTCTTTTCTCCATGAAATCATCCAAATAGAACTAAATTTACTGAAAAGTAAACACTTTCGGGTATTCGGTGATCCGAAATAAGAGAATTTGGCAAAAATCAAACATTTTTTCGATCCACGTTAAAAATTCAGACTCTTCGGTCTTAGGTTTTATTGTGTTTCATACATTAGATTCTTTCTGATCAACGCAGAGAATTTTTTCCTGGGTTTAAATTCGATTCTCTTCTAAAATTTGAGAGACTGATGCTTTGAATCGAAGAATAAAAGGAGACGAACATTTCTTAGACTGAGAAATAATATTAAGAAATTAGAAGCTCCTATTTATACACAGATTTGTCCCATTTTTCTTGACTCAAACTTCTTTCGGGACACTGAGAGATTTTATATTATACACAGTATCTTATCAATCTTTTTATCCATGTATTAGATGCTTGGTATTTTGATCTTAATCAAAATTGCGCTGCAAAATTCTTGAGCGGCTGAAAAAGCTGTAAATTCGAGCAAATACAATTTCAAACCTGGAAATAACAAGTTGATTAGTCTGTAAAATATAAAGTATAGATTTTGGAGACTAAATTTGCTGAAAATTGCCTAATTTCACTCAAAATTGGTCCACAATTGCTTTGAAATCACTGTAAATTATCTCTGAGAGATTAAAACGGACTCAAGATCGTACACTGTTGATTAGGATAATGAAATTTGAGTCTATGTTCAAAAATCATTCTTAATGAGTCTAATTCGCTGAATTCGCTACTCAAAATCAACGATATTTGGTAATGAGAAGCTACGACCTAATTAAGAGTCCAAATTCCGGACATTCACGTCCTAGAATCATCCGAAAATGGGCTCTGATTGGAAATGTTTGACAAAAAAGCGCCGAGCTCATGCCTACGGCGCAATATCTGAATCCAAGAATAGGTTTCTTACACTCTAGTAACAGATTGACCAGAAAAGTTAATCCTTATCTCAATCAATCACCCGAATAAAATCAGGCAATACGAAATAGTCTCTTTTAATTGGAACAGGTCAAGTCTATCAGATAATAAACTAGATTTTATAGCAATTAGTTTCCCATCATTCTAGTAGCAGTTAGAGTTCTAAGAAGTAATGAAGAACCACCAGTCGCACTTCCAAGTTATTATTTATTCTGAACACAAGGTACACGTGCATCAAAGATCCGCATAACTTGATCTGATCGCATAATCGATCCGCGTCATCAATTAGTACCTCTAACTTAACATCATTCAACTTCCTGTCCTTCGACGCATGTTGCAATAACGGATAACAGACTCCGCTACTAGTTACTCCTCATTTATCGCATACACTCACATTTAAACATCGTTATTGCGTAGCTAGAGAGGGGACTAATTGTTGGACAGAATCCAAGGTCATTTTTTTGTCCGTTATTTGATCCCACGCTCAATATTTCTCGGTTGGTTCTCTAACAATTCTATATTCCAGTCCATATGCAAGGAGGCTCCTTTCTGCGACGAATCTGAAGCCCAAGCAGAGAGAGACGCCTGCGATTACTCGACTCGAATAACACTGAAGGCAGCGAAGAGTGGGAAAGGTAAAACCCCGGTTTTGGGATTGAAAAAACTCATTATTGTCTCATTGGCCACTTTGGATCAGCTATTTTATTCTAATTACAGCCCCGAGGAGAGTGAGGGTATACGCTGACGGTATATACGACTTATTTCACCAGGGTCATGCGCGCCAGCTTATGCAAGCTAAAAATATATTCCCAAACGTCTATCTCATTGTTGGAGGTACAATTTTACCAGCGACTAATAACAAATGCGTTATTCCAACACAGGAAAATAACTATTGCTAATTTTCTTACAATTTTATAGTATGCAGCGACGAATTAACGCATAGTAAAAAAGGCAGGACTGTGATGACCGATTCTGAAAGATACGACGCAGTTAGACATTGTAGATACGTGGACGAGGTGGTCAGAGATGCTCCGTGGGTTCTGGATGAAGATTTTCTATGTAAACACAAGGTATAAATAAAATAATGAGCCAATTTTCTTATATACTGTATTCAGAGCTGCTCTATTACAGGTCAAAAGCGTTTAATCAATCTGATTTATCTCTAAATAAAGAAAAATACCAGAGGGGACCTTTGGCTAGCAAAGTTCACTCTATCTGATAAGAAAAAAGGCAAAAACAAATCAAGAAGCAAAGATAAACAAGAATTTCTTTGCTCTCTCAACGGTTTAGATCGACTTTGTCGCCCACGATGACATCCCGTACTCTACCGACGACCACGACGATGTTTACGCTATGCTTAAAACTAAGGGAATGTTCGTGGCTACCGAAAGAACGGAGGGAGTATCCACCTCCGATATCGTAGCGCGGATTGTTAAAGACTACGATATTTACGTTAGGAGAAATCTCGCCAGGGGATACAGCGCCAAGGAACTTAACGTCTCATTCCTCAGCGTAAGATTTCGGGCTTATTTCTGATCCTAAACTTGTAGAAGATAGATTAAAGCAGTGGTTTTATATACCAACTTCTTGTTTTCATCAGGAAAAGAAGTTTCGACTACAGAATAAGATCGACGATCTGAAAGACAAGGGCAAGAGGGTGATGGAAAATATTGGAGAGAAGAGGGTGGACATGATTAGCAAATGGGAAGAAAAATCTCGCGACTTTATCGACGCTTTTCTCCTTCTATTCGGAAGGGAGGGTCGACTGGTGGGCATTCATTGATAAAACATCAACTTAGGGACTATCTGCTCGATCTTTTCTTGCTAAAGAATGAAAACTTAATAAAAATTTATTCGTTTAGTTAGATATTTGGTCAATTTTTGATGAGAACTAATCTATTCTGCAGTCGACGATATGGAACGAGAGTAAAGGTCGTTTGATGCAAGCCTTGTCTCCGCCTGCAAGTCCTAAAAGAGACGGTAGTCCTAGCAGCAGCACCGGCAGTAGCAACGGTAGCGGAAACAACGACGACGATCAGACAAGGTACATCAACGCGTTCGAGTTAATCGATAACGCCTGATCAGAAAACTCTTCTTCGCTCTCTTTCTATGTCGCTCTACATCTACATCACTGACACCTACTACGTTACCTTCACACCACTAACACGCTGCTTATGCGTTAGTATTAACATCGTACTAACATTATTAGATTTTCAGTTGCTTTTATTGCTTTTATTAGACAGTGATATCAGCAGCTAATGCAGTGATGGATAATAGAGCGTTTTGAGAGGACCGGTGCGGCTTGAGTTATCAAAAATTCGTTTTTTTATTCAACTATCATGGAATCTAGAGTTTTGATAAAATTCATAGTCAATGCTGTTTATCCGAGCTCACCAAACTCTATTTCACATAAATAATATGACTACAGAGTATCTATGCTAGTTGAGAAAAAAGACCCTTATAATTCTACTGATCCCCTTGATAATTGCTAATTTATTTTTGGTTTGGATGATGATCTTGTTTAGCGTTTAGCTTCTTCAGTTACTAACACAATGATATTGTACTATTTGATTTGAAACATTTATCAATTCTGAGCTAATCTGTTAAATATCGTACGTTTCAGTCCCCCGCCAAAGAAAAGTGGTCGCTATGAATTTGCCTTACAAAATAATCATTACACCAGCGATGATTACAGCGACGATGACGAGGAGGCACACCCTTCTAAGTAACGTTTATACGAGCAGCGTTTCACTCCTAGGCCGCAGTAGTTTTCTCATTCTCTATTAGAATTCTTTTTTCTACCGACGATTGTGAGAGTGAAAAAATTTCAAACGGTACTTCGAACTAAATTGTCAAGTCAGAATCGGTTAAATCAATTTACTTTACGAAATGGCGATATTTATACACTATTCAAAAGACTTTACAGAATTTTGAATACTTGACTTCTTAGCTCAATAAATTCAATCTTTTACTCAAGCTTGGAACTTTTTTAGCTAATATGTTCGCAGTTAGACCCCGTAAAGTCAGAAGAGAGACTGATTTTATTAGAATATTAAACAGCGAAGCCTTGCGAGGGCCAAACGAATGGATATGTTAATTAGAAAGAGAAATTCGAGCTTCGGGATGATCGAAAAGATTCAGGAATAGAAGAAATGAATTCCTAGTTAAAGAATACCAAAATCCAATACCATTCGACCTCCTAATGTAATGATAATATTAGAAGAAAAAAAAAAAGGAATAAAGAGAGAGAAACGAGATAACTAAATGGATAGTGTTGGACGTCATAAGTTGTAAAATATTAATTAATTCTTCTAGTTTATTATTACCATCGTATTAGCGATTTAATATAATCGATTGATTGAATTTACTCGAAGACATTTAATAAGGCTGCGAGTAATTTTATACGAAAAGAAAAGAGGAAAATAACAAATAGGAAAATAAAAAAAATGATGTGGAAAAAAGGAAAAGTATCTTTTCTACACGAATAGCCTGATATTATTATCGTTGCAACATCTTTTCTTTATTTTCATTCTTTTTTCACATTCTGAGATGTAAAGTTTTTACAGATTTTTCGATACTCAAAGGCATGTGTGCCAATGGAAAAAATAATTGTTCGGATATCGAAGTTGAATATTATTCTGATAAACAATTTATATGACATAAAATAAGCGGGATATAATTATTCAAATTTTACAAACTATAACATAAATACGTGAATACTACCCTATTATACACTTTAGATAGACACATATATAAACGCATTATAAAAAAGGAAAGAAAAGAAGCATATGGAAGCAAAAAGAAAGGAACAGAAAAGAAAAGAAGAATATTTTAATAATATAATAAAATGTTTAAATAGACATTCTTTAAAAAAGAAAAAATGAAAAAAAATAAAGAACCATGAAGATCAATTTACAATAACAACAATAAAATAGATTGTATAAATATTATAATAATAATAATAGTAACAACAGCAACTGTTTCGAAGGATATTCCGAAGACGACTAATCAGAGAAATTCTGATAGTCTATATAAATATACAATAATAATAATAATAAATAATAATAATAATAATAATAATAATAATAATGATAATAATAGCCTATTTAAATCTTTATGATATAATTGAAAAGTTTCATTATATCAGTTTCTCTAATAATTCTTGTTAAATTATTTCATATCGAAGAAGAAAGAAGAAAGAAAAGTAAAGAAAAGAAACTAAGAAAAAACTTAAACTACGAGTTGTTATCTATTTTTATTATTAGTTTTAGTTAGATACTATAACTAAGTATCAAGCCTATGCTATTAAAAAAAAAAAAAAAAAAATCACAACAACAATAGATAGAAAAGAAAGAGGAGAAAAAAAAACAATAGTTTTACAAAACAACTAACGATATTAGTTACTATGTTCTTATTTCTGATAAGTCGATATTGCAATTACTTTTTTTTTTATTTATTTTTTCTTATTTTTTGGCTCTCGAAATAAAAGACAAAATTTTGATGAAAGGTTTCAATTGCTGATCTATTATACAATATTATTAGCAATTAATGTGTGTATGTATAGATTATTTATTGTTATCATCATTCGTTCATTATCGATTGATTGATTAATCGAAGTCTCCCCCTTAGTTAACTAATTTATTAAATTATATTTCAATTAAATATAATATTTATAGTTTATACTCGCCGGTTTAGTTTAGTAGTAGTAGTTAATCATTAACTACCTACCTACATACATACATACATCAATACTTATTCAGATGATCATATATTACTAGAGATTGTGTATTACGATCAGGGAGAATAAATAACGAGTCTAATACAATAATAAAATCGTTATTAAAATGACGACGCAAGTTTTTATTACACTTAAAGCTACTACTCATTTCTTTCTTTCTTCGCATCATATTAAATCGAATGTACTCGATTTTTTCCCTACCAATAGTTTCGATAAGGAAAAAGAAAAGAAAGGAGAAAGATATGATAATACAGGTAAGACCAAAACTGAGCGACGATCGTGAATCATTTATTATAAATTTCATTAAATTTTATGATACATAGGTGATACATTATTTTCATATAGTCGGTATTGTAATACGTATACATATGTATATTCGTAAAGTTCATTCTTCACGCTCTCCTGCAACGCCCTTTCCCCACCCATTCAGGATTGTTCATGTTATTTGCGTAGTGTGTATAGTGTTCGAAGAAAGGTTTGAATCTGACCGTTACGAATTACGTGGGCTGATGAGTCACGGTGCTAAACAGTCCCATGCGTGTTGTCACATACATATTTTTGGAGGCGATATATATTATCGTAATTACAGTTGCGCCGCAGTTTACTGTTCTAAATACAAAGTATAAAAACCCAAAAACAACTACAACGAAAAGAATATCGTAGACATCGAATTGGCAGCGATTTAATAAATATCTTATCCCCGCTTTATGGAAATTTTGCGAACCGTTTTAAATGTTAGAGAGCCGTGAAACGCTGATAATAATGCATGTTTAATTCTTAAAGAATCTAAAATACAACTAATTATAAAAATCGTTGGAATAAATTTTGAATTCACCGTTTCAGATTTCTCACCAAATAATAAAACAGAAATGCATACATTATTGAACCCATATCGCTCTCGCTAATAATAAATTGACTAGAAGAATTTTTTTTCCAATGAATCTAGCCGCATTCAAATCCTGGAAAAAATAAGGGAACAAATCAATTGTCATACATTCAAATCTTCTGCCTCCCGAAAAACTGGATCTATGATACAACGCGCATGCGCGTAGAAGTCGGCCATCTTGTAAAACAACGATCTGACGTTTCGTAATCTTTTGTCACGTGACCCTTCTTAGAAACCAATGAACCGCTTGTTAACCGACGTGAAGTGGTATTAACTACTCGAAATACGTGAAGACTATCGACTATAGGTGGCGACAGTGTCTAATTACACTCCAGTCTCGAGGGTTCCGTCTAGCGTTCCGCGACTGATGATTGAGTAAATAGCATAGCGATATTCACATCATGTAATAAGCCTGCGTGTAGTTGGACAGAGCGAATAGACAGGAAAAAACGGACGAATAAAATAACAAGGAAGTGTTTATCGTGTAACTGGATACGTGATGGTTGATAAAAAGAGTTTAAAAATTGATCTAAATTGATATTGAATCGTAATTATTCATGAAAAGTATTATTTATAACCGTTTTAAAACCGCCCGCCTTTCTAAACACACAATCACACACCTTCGCCACCTTATCCCTAAATAAAACCCCTACTTCAATGGAATGAGAAAAATAGAGGCACGCTTTATCATACCTGTCGCAAAATGATCGGTTAAAAATGGACTTTAAATGATTCTAACCCGGAGTTGAGTTAGTGGTGGTTTATAGTGGTGTTTGTGAAAAGCGTGTGCGTCTGAATATTCATTGGATATCAACACTGAAACAACAGTCGGGCTGAGCAAAGCAAGGCAAAAAAATATATGTAACATTAATTTGATTGATAATTCTATCCTCGAGTCATTTAATACATCGTTAAATAAGTTATTTATATTAACGGTTATTGAGTAGTATCTACCACCTACCGCATCGCCAACGACCCGATGTTGTAACGAGGATAACGTTATAGGTGCACCTACCTAACTACCTAGGTGATACGTGTAAGAACGTTAACGTGTTTAACGTCGTTATAAACCAAACTAAACTAAACTGAACTACAACCAAAATGGAAGAGCAGAGCGTTCACAGCAGTACTAGTGATATAAATAGTGAGGAGGCAGCAAAGACCGAGCGTGAGAGTTTAATTTTATGAAATAATAAATATATAATAATGAATATACATCGTATCTGTATTATATCGGAGAAATCTTATTCATTCATTCGTTAATTCATTCATTGATTAGTTTTATCGAAGGATATATCAGCGCCGTTATTATCGTTTTTATTTCAGTTATTTAATTTCCTTTATAACATGCAGAAATATAGATAAAACAGCTAATTCTAACCTCCGAGATTTACCTCTGTAACGAGAGATAAGAGACTCGATCATGTTTTACGACCCCCCGCCCCCTCACGGTCGAGAAACAAAATACATGTTGTATACGTCACTCTCGCTGTTTCTCTTTCCCCGCACCTGTCCGACTCGACGACACTTCTTCTTCCTTCTTATCTCATTCATATATTAAATATATATGTATACCTACTGTACTCATTCTTACGCGGGATGATATTTTGGCGAAAAATAGTCCCCATCCCCCCGCCGTCTTCTATCTCTCTTTCTCTTCCTCTTAGCGTAGTAGTCTAGCAACAACATATATTATTATTTTGACGCAAGACGAGAAGACTGACTCATGTTTAGTATCTAGAATACTAGATGCATTATTATTATTTTTGTTTTTGTTTGGACACGTTTATACTACCGATGAATATGATTTTAGCTTTAAATAGGTATAGTTATATAGAATTTAGGTTATCTAGCGATCGGATATGTTCTTCTTTCTTCTTTTACACATTCCAAAACTATTTCAGCGAAATTTACGATTCAGATTAACCAGTATCATTCGTTTGCGGATGAGAATTTCGATTGTCTTTTAATTTGCGACATTTATATCACGTGGAAATGATTTTTTTTTATTACCATATTTAGATACATTTTCTACTATATCTCGACAACCAATCGACGAATTTAGTTCAAACTTGGACTGTACGAATTCTCACAACGCGCCACTCATCAACTTGTATTCAAATATACGAAAAACTCTTTTTTATTGTCATCTACAAATACCAGTCGCCATTTTACGAATTCCTGGTTTATTTTCTCTTCTTAATTTACCCGAAATAAAAACACTGTCCTTACTGTCATAGTTATTATGGTCGTTTTCAATCAATTTCCCTTAGTCAATAATGCTAAATGATGACTCGAAAAAAAGTTTCATTGATATTCTGCGATACGTTTATGAATGCGCTAAAAGCAGCTACTTATAACACTTGTATCTATATCAGTTTGGCTAGTCGTGTTGCTCTGATGATGATATTATCTCAGAGTAGGTAGGTTCGCCCTGATAATAACTAGGCATTTACTCAGTCTTGTTGTAGGTGCAGAATAAATTTTTTCGTAACTAACAGAGATAATGAATATCCATATATCTCTCTCTTTTCTCTTTATCTTGATCTCTCTATCTCCTCTGATATAATCGCTCTAGATGCTGTTAATGACTGCGAGTAACGGTCAATTCAACACCTTGGTTATCGCATGACGATGGAGTTTCTCCACCTAATCATAACAAAGAATTTTTATCAAAAACGAAAGAGAAAGGAAGGAAAGATGTAAGTCTGGGATTTCATTCCTGGACCTTAATTTCGGATTTAGGAATTTTCTAAGTGTATTCCTTTTCTTGATATCCAAATCTTAGGATGTTTTCTTTTTCTCATTTTTCTCAGCTCTTATTATACCAAGAAAAAAGAGGATATGTCTAGTAGGAACCAGCGCCGAAGACCCGGCGCTTGGCGCTGCTGCTCAACAGTTCAGCGTTCCCGTATTAAAGTCAGAAACCGGTACGGAATACATAGAAGATACCACTTATTGCACCTATTTTATACTCGGTAAATTCGAGGGAACGGAGTACGACGCTCTTCACAAAACTGCACACAGGTATTTCACCTATATTCAATTATTTACTTATTTATTCGTTCATTGAACTCGTTTTTTTATCTTTATTTCATCTTTTTTATGCCTTTACATGTATAATAATTCTCTACCCTTTTTATAAAACCCAAAAACAACAGGATACTGGGTCCAACAGCGCTTCTCCAGCTAGCAGAGAAGAAAGATTCGTTGCCAAGTATAAACCGACCAATGTATACACAGGCGATGTTAGGAACAGTAGTAGTCTTTACAGGTTTTAGAAAAAAGGATGAACTGGTAATTTGCAAAGCGATTTTCTAACATTCGTCCAGGAATCAAATCTGCGATATTTTCTCATCTATTTCTTTCTATTTCAGACCAGACTTATAAACATGATCCACAGTATGGGGGGTAGCATCAGGAAAGAAATGGGGGCCAAGGTAACTCACCTCATAGCAAACTGCTGCGGTGGTGATAAGTACAGATACGCAGTAACATTTAGGGTGCCAATTATGTCCATGGATTGGGTGACCGCTCTCTGGGAAGCCAGGGATGATCTTGGGAGCTTGGGATCCAACGACAAACTGGTAAACACATAAATACAAGGGAAACGATTCGCGGACAAGTTTTTTCCCCACTAACTAAAATAATTGAATTCAAATAAATCCGTCTTACAGATAGCCGACCATAAACTGAAGCCGTTTTTCGGTGCCAAAGTATGCTTCTTTGGATTTCCTGACGAGGAGAAGAAACACATGTGTGAAGTCCTCCAGCAGCAGGGAGGAGAGCCCGCCGAAATCGACGATCCCAATTGTACACACGTCGTAAGTTTCAAAGATATTTAAGGAGAAATTTGATATTCTCGTTTCTGGCGACAAAAATTCTTCCTTTTCAATTTTCTCATGCATTTCTATCTCTTTGTTCTTCAGTTTTTTTTTTTTTAAATTAATACAACTGAATTCTATTAACAATTCTC
Source organism: Tenthredo amoena (assembly GCA_963966615.1). Classification (NCBI taxonomy): domain Eukaryota; kingdom Metazoa; phylum Arthropoda; class Insecta; order Hymenoptera; family Tenthredinidae; genus Tenthredo; species Tenthredo amoena. The sequence goes on along the minus strand of OZ016496.1, from coordinate 4,050,839 downwards.
TGCTTCTTGAATAATAATTCACAGTTTTTGTTCAAGATTTTGAGGTAAGAGGACTTAAAAATCCATCAATTGTTCAAAAGACTTTCTTTCTTTGATAAAAACTGTTAGAAATCTGCTTCCCTTTGCTCTAGAATATCCTCAAACTCTAATCTCTACTAATTCTGAACTATTTCTTGTCTTTTTCCACCCGCTTTGCTTTCATGATAAATTTAGGTGACCGACAAAGGCAGGGGGAGCGGCGATACCTGGAACTGCAAGAATAAATCATCAGAGGGTCAGAAATTGGATCTAAAAAGGAGATCCGAGCCTTTTTCTTTCACCTATTACAATCCTTACACAAACGAGGTGGAAAAAGGCTTCAAAGATATTTATTCCGCGACTTTACCCTGCCGAATAACTTCAGCAATTATTAACGCGGGTATTTTAACCCGGGAAAATTATCTCAAAAGAAAACGCGACTCTTTCTCCCCTGGGAGAGAGCCCTTTGCTTTAATTCAAAACACGGATTCTAAGCGCTTAAACTTGGCCAAAACTCCGCGATACGATTCTGCCATCTCTTTGGATAATTTATCTTCTTCCAGGGCCGCCGGTTTTACCGACGATTCAGACTCTGCTTTTGAGCAGTTTGATATCTCATCGTCGACTAGACTCTCCCAGGGATTCGATCAGAATATCGACTCAGGTTTCGCATCGATTAATTCAGAGCCGCGAAAGAAGTTTGGGACTCCTAGGCGGCGCGGTTTTTCCAAAAAGTCTAAATCCTGTGTCCCAATCTCTAGAATAAAGATCGATAATTCAGATAAAGGGGATAAACTGTTCAGGATTTATTCCCAGCCAAATTTAAACAAAGATTCTCCGTTTGTCTACTCACCTAGAATTTTGAGGAAGAATAAGAGCTTTCCTAACATCAGTAGGAAAGTTAAAACCCTTTTTAATTGCGGGCTGAATAATATCAGCTATTATTCTCCCAGGGTAAATAAAACAAAAGAAAATAGTTCTGGCCTTGAAAAATACAACGCGGATTGTTTCTTCAAACGTTTTTACTCATTTTATCAAAATTCTTTATACCAAGAGCCCGGAATATCTCCTAGAATCTTTACAGACCAGGAATATTCTACATCTATGCTAAAAAATCACGAGGATTCAGAGCTCGATAAAAATTTCACCATTAATCGGTTCGATGGCGAAACGAAAATAGAAACGGACCAACCAGCTCCTGCTACTTCTTCGGTATCTTTTAAAACTATTTTCAGGGAATTTTATTTTTGTCTGCGTTGCGGGAAAGGAAAATTGACTCTTTTTTGTGATTTGCAAATTATTCATCAATCAGTCTATCTTTTCGATATCTTAGTCAAGCTTTTCCTGCAACGTTCCATGTAGAAAAGATCGAGGGGTTCAAAACGGTGTTTAAAATCGTTGAATATCCTAAAAAATCTCAATGAATTTGATAAAAAGCAACAAATCATTTTATAAACTTCGATATTCTTAGAATTTTAAGAGCCATTGAATCCCTCGTACAGGATGGTCGTTAAAACTAATGAGAACCGGCTCCAGAATGTCTCTTCCAACATTCCCGAGCTTCGATAATTAATTGCATCGATCATCCTGGCAGAAACCACGTCTCGTCTGAAACTGTGCCTACAAACTAACTCTTTGGATAATTTAAAACTATGTGCGTAGTAAATCCCCGCCTATTCCCACGTCTCTGTCTCCGTGACGTCTCGCCGTTCTCAAAAGCTTACATTAAAGCTCTACCCTTTCGTTTTATCTCTCTCTAGGTAGTGGATGAGTCAAATGTGAACGCGCTTCCTGACCTGGCCTCTGTTCGAGCCCATATTGTTAAGGCCGAGTGGTTTTGGACCTCGGTACAAAATGAGGGAGCGGCTGACGAGAAAGAGTACCTGTTCGAAGATGTAAGGCAACTCTTTTTGCTTTTGGGAAGAAAATAATCGGGATTTGGTCCTTTTTGATAGAAAATCGTGCAGAATTCTTGAAAACAAAACGTACTTCTGCATTTTTTCACACAGTATTTGGAGTCCGTCTTATCGCCGATGGCAACAGCTAGAAGAGACAGTCAGGCAGCTACTCCAAGCACAGCGTCGACGAGAAGAAAGCGGAAAAGACTTGCCGAAACCTTGTCTAGTCTTGTTCAAAATGGGGCGGATTCACCGGCTGTTCATAAAAGGAGATCGAGTATCAGCGATGCTGGACATCTCAGCGTTAGTGGAAGCTTTTTAGACTGCACTTCTAGTCCCGACAAACAACTGGATGGTAAATGACCGAGTTTGGAACTTTATTTCGTTTTTTAGACACACAACACTGCGGTTTGATATTTTTTCGGGAGACTGTGTCCTCGATTGGAAGTATCTTCCTTCAACTTATGGTTCGGTTCGTTAGAAGCGGAAGAATTTCTTCCTAGATTATTGAGCTCATCAGATTATTACTTTTATCAATGCTTGTTGAATTATGAGAAATTCTTATTTACTGTTCTTTTTGATTGGAATAGAAAAACCATTTGTGGTAATTTAGACTGAAAAGATAACAAGATTAACAAAGGAGCAGAATTCTTTTCTTTGAATCAAGTCGCTTTTTAGATCAATTAAAGTATAACGAAATCCTGCATGTTATCGAAAACCGAATATTTTGAAACACAGATTTTCTATTAATAAACTAAGCACTAACTTTAACATGGACCATAATAATCGAGGGAAGAAAATTAGACGATTGAATTGTTGTTAACCGACAGCTATTCCAGAGGTCGAAGCTGCGAGCACAGAATCAACGAGGAAAAATCTATCCCCGAGACATCAAGTCTTCTTAGAACTTGTTACGACGGAATCGAACTACGTAGGAATCCTTAGCACCATTATGACGGTAAATCATGAAATTTCCAGGCATATTTAATGATGGATTAACAAATTTTTCCACAAAAAACAGAACTTGAGGAGATAATTTCGTTTTTAGCTCTTCAAATCGCCTTTGGAAGATTTAATAGAGACTAGCGGTGAACTCTTGAATAGTACAGAGGCGAAAATAATATTTGGCAATTTTCCACCGATCTATGAAGTCCATAAAAAGATGTTGGAGGAGCTTAGATACAACGCGGCACATTGGGCGGAAGACGTTAGCATAGGGAATATATTCTTGACCTATGCTCCCGATCTTGTTAAGGCGTATCCTCCATACGTTAATTTCTTTGAGAATACTAAGGAGATGCTGGATCAATGCGATCTGAACAAACCGAGGTTTCATGCCTTTCTCAAAATTTGTCAAACAAAACCTGAATGCGGGAGACAGAGTCTTAAGGAACTACTCATCAAACCTGTTCAGAGGTTGCCCAGTATTAGCTTATTGTTAAACGGTACGTATTTCAGACAATTATTCATAATTTTTTGATTTCATGAGTTGAAGAAGCCTTTTCGATGTACAGAGTCTTCATAAATGGTCGTGGGAAGTCGAAAACTGGCTTCCATACAGCCAAGGAAACTCAAAGTCAATTGAATTCTTATTATTCCTTTGGTTCTTTCAATATTCTTTAGTATAAAACCAAGAACAGTAAAGAAAAGTAAAGTTCAAAAGCATAGAAGTGATAAAAAAGGCATTTTTAGGTATACAATCTTGCTGCGTCATTACACAAGTTTAAAAGCTGTTTTTTTTTCACATACAATTAATAAGCTGAGCGATAATGATTCCTTAGATCCTTAGAATGACAAGAAATAATGTTTACAGATATTCTTAAGCACACGAATAAGAACAACCCAGACCACAGCGCATTAGAATTATCCATAAGTAGTATAAAGGAAGTAATGACATATATAAACGAAGATAAACGAAAGACAGAAGGGCAGCTAGTTATGTTCGATATATTCAACGACATAGACAACTGTCCGGCTCACCTGGTATCCTCGCATCGTTCCTTCATTGGTAAATGCGAAGTGATGGAGTTGGGAGAAGGACTGAGTGGCCGGGGAGATCATCTGGTGTTATTCCTCTTCACGGACACCTTAGAGATATGCAAAAAGCGCTCTAAGGCATTCAATTCCCTAAAGAGTCCAAAGGAAGCGAACGGGCTACATCCTACAAAACTCAGCCAGGGAAAACCCTACAAACATATAAGAATGCTGTCTTTAAGTACGATAAAAAGGGTCGTTGATATCAGAGAGACCGACGAATGCCACAAGGTCTTTGCACTAATGGTTAGAAGCAATCAGGAATTGAAGGAGAAACTCTTCTCTTTCACCATCACTGATGAGGAAATTAACAAGACTAATTATCTGAGGGCTTTGTGCAGACAAATGGCTAATTCTGTATGCAAAGCTGACGCGGTAAGATCATCTATACTCTTAGCGCGCTGAAAATTACTTACATATTTATCGATTAAACGACTGTAATCACGCTTTTTTATTCTCAGGACGCATTTTTGATCAATCTTGATTCTCACCAACTTGAAATCGACACGAGCGACGTAGCTTTAGGGACTTTAAGCAAAGCATTTAAGTAAGTCTTCAAATTTTTTTAAGTACATGGTTTCTTAGAACTAATTTTACCATCTTTCTTGGTTTCTCTATCTTAGGAGAGTCTTATTTCACAGTCCATTTGCAGAATTTTGAATGATTTGTTCGTTTTTCATACGATTTTATAAGATTTCGATATAGATTGTTGAATTTTTCACGTTCCTTAGAATCTGCTGCCCGAAAACTGTCACTTTTCAAGAATAAAAATCGTTTTTCAATTAATTAAAGCTATAATTGGTTCAAAATATCGAATTATATACAAATTCTGATATTACATATGCTGCGATTGGACGGATATGATAGTTTGTACAGTACTGCATGAAAATGGGATAATAGTATAGTTTATTTAGTCTGTAGCTTAGCAAGGTGATTATTTTGTACACAGAGAGAGAATTGGATAGAGAGAGGGAGCTGGATTATATTCAGTGTCTCAAAAACAAGAAAACAAGTCTCTCAGTTGTTGGAAAAACCTTGTAAATGTTTATGAAGTTTTCTACTGATGTCAGGATTATTTGAGCAAATTATAGAAACTGATCAAGTATCGTTTTCAAATTTCAGTCTTATCCCTTCTTCTTTTTCTTATTTTTCTTTTTCTTTTTCATCTCTAGTCCGAACTTCTAATATAATAAAATAAGAATCAAACTAAATTTCTAATTCAAAAATAAAAATGAAAAACTCAGAAGAATTGAGAACTTAACATTTATACAGAGAAAAACTAGTCGACTATTTCTATCCAACTACAACAATAATAATAATAGTAATAATGATAAATAATTAATAAGGATCTTTTTTTCTTTCGTATTGCATGTGAACAAACAAAATAATGGGGCGTCGACCCGTTTGGTTGCAGGAGCCTATTTCATAACTTTTACCTGGAGTATATGGACCCGTATGTGTTCCTACTCAATAGCATGTGTGAAACTACGTTACATGTCCCACTGCCGTCAGTTTACGCACCAGGCTGATTATGTTTTACTTTTTTGCTTTGAATTTCCCACCTGCTCCGACCCATCCCCTAATGAAAAGCTTTACAAATTTTCTTCTCGTTCTATTTACTATTTAGATTCAAAGAATTTTTCTTTTTAGTTCTTTTCTTTACCTTTTTTATTTCTGTTTTTTTAAATTTGTTTCTCTTTTTTTCTTACACCTTTTTCCCAGTTTTTTATTAGCTTATTTTGCTATAGATGCGTTATATCGATTCGGGAATAACATTAATACAAATTTTCATTATTTAATCTTCAATTCATACGGATTTAAACTCTCTCGATTTGATTCTGACGTTCGATATTCTCGAATCGATAACACGCAGTCAAGGGATATTGATTTTCATGCTAAAACTAAAGTTGTGACCTTTTTTAGCTCAGTTTTTTTTATAATATCTGACTCGCCGATACGATGAACACAGTCTACGTACCGAAAAGATAAAGAAATCAGTAGTTTCAAAGCCAGAAATTGGTCTCAACTTTAGCTAAAACCCTCCTGTTTGTCGGAAACCTTTCTTCCGTGGATAAAAAACCCTTGATACGATGATAAAACTAGTTGAAAGAATGTTAATAATCGAAATAGCGGAAGGAAGGTATCGAACGTTGCATTTTTTACCAAACTTGGAGCTAAGGGGATATATTTCTCGACTATAGTCTGTATTAATAATCACAGGTTCGCCTCTCGTACAAGAATGAAAGTTGGCCGAGCATTTAGCTTCAATAAAACACCTAGCAAACTCAAAAGGGCAATGTCTACTATGATGTCTCCGTTCGGATCTACCAACAGCCTCACACCAGCGAGCCAACAACTAGCTCAGATGAGATTAGCCAGCTGTAATAACATCAACGTTAGTTGACAATACCATTTAATTATTTCACATCGTTTAATAATGTTTTTCTCATCGGTTCTCATATGTTTAATTCCATTCATCTTAACGCTGCTGTTTCATCAATCGTTTCATCTCTTTAGTATTTCTTAGTTTAGCTAAGGGGACCGGTACGCCAGACTTAAATTATTTAAAATTTGTTTTTTCATTAAATTGTCATAAATTCTGGAGTTTTACAAAAACATTGAAAAAACTCTAGAGTCTGTGATAGTTGACAAGAAAAACCGAATTTTTCATCATTCAAGCTGTACTTGTTCCCTTGATGTATACAGTTCCCATTATTTATCTGTTTCTAATCTAATATCGAGTAAAAATCTTTCTCATGCGACTTTTAAACTTGGGAAAACAAACAAAATCTCCTAGTAAGTATGCCCAAGTATTAAATCAACTAGATATCTTAATAAATAAGAGCAGAGAATCGATGTGTGAATTATTCCGCAATTTAAAATCTTCTCTTGACGTCTCAAGCCCTTCTTGTATTATCTAAAAATCCATTTTACAGGAATTGGGCAACGGTGGTTCCGGCTCACCGACAAGAGACGAAGTCTTGGTAGCTCCGATGTCAGTGCAGCCTACTCGCAAGGCGAAATGCAGTTCGCTCAGTATGGCTTCTCTTCGAAGGTTGTAAAAATAAATAAATTAAGCGCAAGATTATTGCTAAATAAATTGCTATTTTCAGTCAGCTATTTGTTGTTGCTAGTTCACAGCTTCGCTCCCACTATCATCATTCATTTCGGGCTAAATTATGCCTGCAAATCTTTTTAGAATTTCATCGTTTAAAAGGGAATCAGTTACTCGGATCGAATTCTGTGGCAATAATTGAACTTCAAAGATGTTTCGTTGATTTTTATCCCAGTTTTAAGACTTTCAAATCATCATTGCTCATTTCTTTTACCCGAACATGCTCTACTCGTAATGTTTTATGATTCACTGGCTTGATTATTGATTGTAAAAGTCCTTTTCTTAAACGTCAAATACTCGCTTTATCTTTAATAGTATTATTAGTTTTTAATCTATTGATCAGTGCTGTTGCTCTGTACTTATATACTAATTATGTAATAAGAAGAAAAGAAAGTACAAACGAAAAAAAGAAAGAGAGCCTTTTTTCTTTCTTTTTTGTTCCATTTTATCCCCTTTTTCATTTCTTTTCTTCTTTTAACATTACAAAAAGGTATTACTAGTTCTTATTCATCGTCCATTTATTATTACGATACTAAAGTGTCGATTAACATTACTAATATCGTAGTTTTTTCTTACGTTTTTTGCGCTTCTCTACTTTACGAGAGCAGCACTCTTCAGTTTTATATTAATGAACTATCACACGATGGTAAAAAATAAACTTCGCCAGTCGTTACAGTTTCGCAGACATGGAAGAACATTAAAAAAAGTTCTCTTTCTTCTTCTTTGTATGCGAAAGTGACGAATAATCATAGAAAAACATGAAAATCTCTTATTCTTGGCCGATTTTAAACCCATAACATGTCATCTCAATGATTCTCGAATCAAATATTCAAAGAATCGTCGTATTGTTGATACCACTAAGCAAATCGAACTCATAGTCTGAAATCATGGGAGTTGAACGTTCCTCAAATTTGAAAAATGATGATTTCGACATGAATGAATCGCCGTTTTTGAAGAAAAACTCAAACTTGTTCAAGTTTTCTTCATCATTTTTCCCTTTCCTTTTTTTATTTCCGGAGATCAGACGATTCGATGTCTAGAGTTGATGTAACTGATTGTGCGAATGAGAATTTCAACAGAAAAAAAAACAAAACAAAAAAAAATAATAATATAAGCAAAGCTAAGAAATAAGCAGCTGATTTTTTCTTTTTTTTTTTCTTTTCCTTTTGTTGTAATGAATATACTATAATATAGTTACACAACCGCCTAACTGTGCCTATGCTATATTTATATACCTATAAATGTGTATTGTATATGTTAATGCAGCGATGAAAAATTCTCTATACGATATTAATTATTAATTATTAATCATTATTATTATAACGGTGTAATATCTGATTTGTATAATTGTTTATAGTGATATATATATATATATTGTATACATATACATTATTATTTATTTTTAACTACATTATTCATAACCATTTTATTGTTATAAATTTATTACTATCATTGTAATCGTAACGCTAATATACATCTAATTATCATACATACATACTTAATTTTACATTTATAATTATATAATATTGAGACACTGCGAAGCACGTTGTTACCATCTTTCATTAGATTTCTATGATACTCGAATTTTAAAGACTCTCATTTCGATTCTTAACATACCTAATATTAAATCCGAATTAAGAAATACATGGGGGAAATTTATCTCGAAGATTTCTGAGCTAGGTAATCCATCTTGAATTAGTTTATCAACATTTTTCATGGATTGAAAAGAATTCATCATCACTTTGCTCGTTCATTAAGCTTCATTGCTAATCCCTAGCGCTTTATAATCGCAGTATTAATATCCTAAAACAATAATGACCATAAATATTTACGATCTTCTTTTCTATTTATCAGAAACTGTTCAGAGGAGGTTGTTCAGGACAAGTCTGATCTCTGAGGTACATAATAATGAAATATTTAATATCGAATACAAATCAAATGCTTGTTACAAATCCTAACAAGCATTTTTATTTCTATGAATTGATCGTTACCGAATCTAACGACAGTTTCTTTTCTTATTTAATTCAACAGACGTGAGCGCGAGGAGTCGACGGTGGCTGATAAATCCGTTAAATGATTTAAAAGCCTGTTCAGAACATGGAGTGAAATTTCTTCGGGAATTTATTACAGTCCTTACCAATGTCATTCACCTAATCTAAACTCTGATGTTTCTTTTCACCAACTTTTGCCGTTATCATAATACAATTTTAATCATTTTTATCAAAGTTTAGACTACGTGTAAGAGTCTAAGCTAACGCTACTGTCTCAGGGACTGATAATAATTCTTAAAAAATAAAATAAAATAAAGAAATCATCTTTGATTGTAATGATAATGGTAGAGAATGACGAGACGCAAGTATAAAACACGAAGCTGTATATTATGTATCGATTAATAATAATAATAATAATAATAATCATAAATAAGTACAATAAAATTTTGCCAGTGCAGTATAGTTACGCGAATAAAATAAAATAGGTATTATGTAAATGAAAAACTGAAAACTGCGAGCGTTCGAATATATCATATGTATTATGAAGATTAACTTTTTTTTCTTTCTTTTAGCAACGATTTATTATGATCGACTCGTTTCTTATCGCAATTCGTTTTTCTCGCAGCTGGTTAAAAAAAAAACAAACGAAAAACAAAGATTAAAGAAAAAATAACACATCTTTAACAAAAAAAATGAACGAATTTTATTTTCAATTGTATAGTTTTTGAACCCCCCGTCGTCCCCCGAACCCCGGCTGTAAATGAAAGAAATATTACGGTGAGAAACGATTTTTAATCTTGTATTAGAACCTCAGATGTACAATAATTATTTCCAGAATTAAGATACACTAGGGTATATTACTAAATAGTTAAGTTCAATTATACTTATCAAATATGTTGTATAGCAAACACATTGTCTTATAGTAATTATTTGTTTGTTTGTTTTTTTTTTTTCTGTTTGTTTTTTTTTTCATATAATAGGAGATTGAAAGATACCTTATGTAACATTATTTAATACTTTTATTAAAGATCGCGTTATACATAGCAAATAATATAGATTGATGAAAATGTTATAGGTGTGAGAATGGGGTAGTCGAGAATATGAATTAGTCTATGATTATTGAAATATGAAGAGTATCATTCTTGTGTGGAGGGGGAGAGGGATCTTTTTCTTTCTGTTTTGATTCTACGTTACGATGTATTCTCAATTTTGGCACCATTAAGGAAACAAAAAAAAAAAAATTGCTAAAATTGTTGAAATCTAAGATAGGATTTGTAATGTTTCAAATCGTATATAAGTAGGCTACTTGCCTCCGCTATAGAATAAGTGAATGTAACCATAGAGGATATGAATAATGAATTATTTGGTATGGATATCATCAAATGAAAGAAAAATTTATTACGTAGTTTTAATTAATGTAATTAAAGGTAGGACGGAAAAAAAAATTGAATGAAGAATTCTTGAATTTATAAAAACGGTTATTAATTGTATTATTAGGCAGACGTATATATTTTTGTATATTGTATTATGGTATATATACCTATGTATAATGTGTGTGTTATATATATATATATATGCATATAGGTATATTCGGATATTGAACGGAAAGAAAACAGGAGGAGAAGCCAGAAAAAAATATTTAAAAACAAAGAGAAAAAAAAACGACAACAACAAATTACATATCTATAAATATTAAAATAGAATAAATATTATTATTGTATAGAGAAAAAAAGCCAACAACAAATGTTTGTTTTAGTTTGATGGGAGGTGGGTAGCTATTTTTGAAATTTACACCCTGGTGCGTATAACTATACCCTTATATTATCAATTAATGGATTAGGGAGTTTGTTACTACATAGATTATCGGTTTCTTCTTATTTTTTTAAATATAATATAAAAAGAAAAGAAGAAAGAGAGATATTATTATATTTACGCCTTAATATTGATTAATTTATTTCATTTCATTCATTCATTCGGTTTTATCATTCTTATTATTACTTCGTGTTGTATAAATTCGTTTCTATTCTCAAATTCATTAATTAAATTCTATAAATTATTTAAATCTATTTCTCTAGCCGAGGCAAGTCGCGATACCCGATCAAAGAGATTCAAATTCAATTCCAACATAACTGGTGTGAATTGTTGCCTGATTGCCGAAATTGAGAAGAACGGTAAAAAAAAGAACAGAAATACGTATACTGTAAATAGTAAATATGTTGTAGGTATATAAACTGATTATTTTATTTAAGGTACGGATAATATCGCTATTTATACATAGATAATGTAATATTACTACTTAATCGAATGTATAAATATAATCTTTATTATGTAAACTCGATATTTTATGTGTCTTTGTTTTATTCATTTATTTGTTAACCCAATTCCTATTCTAATTATAAGTATGATTATTCTCTATCAAGTTATTTCAATGAATAGACTGCTTTTATTGTAAGTCTGTATGGAGACATGAAGATTCGAACCCGATTCGATTTGGCACCCCGTGCGCTAGCCTTGTGATTTCATGTGATCCAAGAGGTGACGCCTCTTCTATCTTGGTGTCGAATTGGCGAATTACTTTTGCCGCAAGCAGCGGGCAGAAATGGACTTGAATCCTTTCAGTCATAATTATTTGCTATCGATGAAAAATGATTTTTAACGCATGATTTCGCAGCTGATTCCACGCATTTCGACCTCAGGAACTGAGAAACTATCTATAGATAAAGAACGTATTACTACACTAGGCGTACAGACGAAGATTGAATTAAATAAACTTAATTAAGATGGAATAGAAAAATTAGAATAAATAGTTTTATTCCTTGATGAGAAAATATTTCATTTTATTTCGTTCTCAGAGAATGATCTTTTGCTACAAATTCTCACACACATAATCAATCGTTCGATGAATAAATTAAAATTAAAAAATTGAAAAATTTACCAATCACATGTATATTATTATTGTTTAAAAACATAACACATACTTTATCATTATTATTATTATCATTTGAGAATAATTGATTAAAAAATAATAGCTGTGGTTTTTAATTCGATATATAATATATGTATAATATAATATAATAATAGCATAAAAAAGAAAATACATAAAGACGGAAAAATTACTTACTACCTATATACAAAAATACGGATATATCACCTGCGGCTATTAATTATATTACATACAACTATACTGTTACTGAATGTGTGTGTGTGTTAAAAAATCCGAACATGGATTTTTGTATATTATATTCATTTCATACAATAAAACAGATTTACGTTCTTATTGCTACCTATGGTATATATCGATAACGTAGTATATTCGTGTATATATAATATATAATTATCACAGATATGTAAAAAACAAGGTATCAAGTACGATATAATACGAAATAAAAATCTGACTCCCTTCCCTTTTCAACTCCTAGATTGCTTCCTTAGCTTCATTCTAAGAAACGCTATATTACCCTATCGGTTCCTCGATCGGATATCCCTGCCCCTCATATTCAGCCTCTTTCTCTGTCTCCGCAGGCGGGACGACAGTTTCGGTAACAGAATCTGCGATGTTTTTACGATTATTTGAATCTGATTCCAAACCATCTTGCGAAACCTCCTGAAATTTTAAGACAGTAATTATAGAACCCGAATACACCGACAATTTCCCCAGAAAACTATTCATTCACCTTCGTCTGCGGATCTTCAGCTCTTTGCTTCGTTGTCTTCTCCTTTTCCCCACTGCTGATTGTCGGTTTCGATGAATTTTGTCTCCTAGGGGTAGGCTTCCTTGGCTTAAAACTACCGGACGCTTTCCTTGGCAGTTGAGACGCGGAATGCCGTTTTACTTCGTTTGATCCAACGTCACAGTTATGAACTACAAGCTGCTCTTTGGACTTGAATGCCTGAAATTTGCGAAATAATAATTGTAACTCAAACGAATGCGAATAATAATAAATACGAGAGAATCCTGATGTTATAGACTCACATGCGAACAAACGTCGCACTTTACGCTGTGCTTGTTCAGCTCGTGATGCTTGAGGGCTTGCGCCCGATGAAAATTACGATTACAATGACTGCAACTGAACCGTTTTATGCTACTGTGGGTCAGCAAATGACGCTTGAGCTTGTCTGGCCGAGAAAATTCACTCATACAGCCAAGATATCCTCTGAACGGACATTTTAGCCGCTTAGTTAAGTCGTGGATCAACATGTGCCGGCCCAGTCTATCTTTTCTTTTAAATCTTGCTGGGCAGTGCTGTAAAACAGAATATCAATGTTAGTTTTAAGAAAAAGTAGTTTGGGGAGTGAGAATTTAAGCCTAGAACAGTAGAAATATGGTTTAGGAATAGTCAAGCTTCAGTTCAAACGGTAGATATTCAATTTAAACTATGAAAAACCTAGTTTAAACAATGATTTTATACCGGGCAAGGAAAAGGAGTATCTTCGCTATGTATGAGTCGATGATTAGCCAAGTATTGTTCAGTTTTGAAAGCTTTTCCGCAATCTTCGCAGGTAAATCTAGCGGAAGTAGCATGGGTCTTTAAATGCCTTCTGAGATATCGTTCAACAGGAAAGCTCTTCCCGCAATTGGGACAAGCATAATTATGAGTAGTAGTTTCCGTGTGATGTTGAAGAGCCTCGAGATTAGCGAAAGAAGATTTGCAGACCGAGCAGCAGTAGTATCTAAATAAAAAGAAATACAAGAAATGTCATCATGGGGAGACTTTTGGCTTTGGGTCTAGCAACAAGGAGCTTACTTCTCCGAAGTCTTTTGCTTTTGAAAAGAATGCGTGTATTGATGATGCCCAAGGTCTGAAAGAGTGTTAAACACCTCCCCACAGACATGACATCGATATTCTGATCGCTTATGGCTGCGTGTGTGTTCAAGGAAGTCTTCAAGCTCTGGAAACATCATACTGCAGCTACTCTGAACGCATTTATACACTTTAAGTGTTAAATGAGATACTATAAGGTGAGCTTTGAGCGTTTTATAGGACTCAAATATCTCCTTGCAGAACTGGCAGTGATAACTTCTGTCTATATCTCCGTCTACCGGTGTCTGGGGATTCAAATATCAAGTTAAATATATAGTTCTGTTCCTCGACCGGCCAGATTTATCATTATTCATTAATCCCTTACATCTGGCGGTAGAGAATGTATCGCTGTACCAGGCCAGACTTTGTGAGAGGACATGTGTTTCTTGACGTTTGATTTCTGGGCAAATGCTCTACCGCAAACAACACATTGATAAGGTTTCTCCCCGGTATGAGAACGCTCGTGTTGTTGCCAGTAGAATTTCTTAGAGAACTGTTTCTCGCAGTAGCCACATTTGTACTGTAAATTAAAATCAGATTGATGAATATAGTTTGAGAGTTTCAGGCAAGTCTTTGAGTTTCACCTTCAAGTTTTGCCCCCCAGGGCCAGGATAGTCTTCTTCGTTATTATTCTGTTGATATGATTCTATGAGGTCGTCGGTAGCTATAGAGGACTCTTGATCCTGTAGTAAACAATGCTCAGAAGGTAGCTGTATCTCTTTCAGCTCCCGCGCAGCGTCAGACTCCGGATTTATACCAGAATTTGTAAATGTTTCGAGATTTTCTGAAGTCAGTATTATAGGCACGTTGAAACTCGAGTCTGGAGTCAAGTAGTTCGCTCCTTCCTGTTCCATGCTGAAAACAGGAAGAAACTGATCGGACTGGATCTCAGAGGTAGCAAATTCCTCGATAGCAACTCCCACCTGAACAGCATATCCGTTTCTTCTAATATAATGGGATCGGCCTGGATGAAAGATTCCTGAGAGTCAAACCGTGCCTCGTCCCGAACCTCGCCCTCATCCTCATTCATACGGCTTTCATCGCCGGCTAAATACTGGCCAAGATCCAGCGGCTGCTCCTGCAGCTTAACGTGCTGTTTTTTATGCAGTATAAACATGTGGAGAGAAGTGAACTGGCTTTTACACTTCCCGCATTGGAATATATCCTCTTCGTCTTGGTCTATTCCTGGCAAACAGATGCATTAAAGTAATTCTGAGTTCATTTTGTCTGGTGGGTATTGTCAAGAATTGAAATAACGCAATTCTGAAGATCCCTACCCGCATGGTCAACTTCTGTGATCAATGCTTGAGATTCAAGGAGCGATTGTACTGTCGAGTTGTCTAGAGATACTCCTGAGATAAAACAGGAATGTGCATGAATGTAAACGATCACTGAGTTCTTCATTCATGAAAGATGAACTGCATTGCATTGATATGATTGTATCTCACCTGTGAGAGCGTCGAAAATAGATTGCGCCATGTCTGAATATTCGAATTATGAGCTGCAAGGGTAATTTCTGTTGTATTGTACCGTCAGACGATGATCATGGTTTGAATATATGCGTTCGATACAAAAGTTTTGGTTTCTAGATTGACATATTTCGGCTGATCTGAGGGCGAACCGGTTCTTTTTGGAAAGAATCTTTCAGAGTAAATTGTCTCCGTCGGTTTTTACTCTTTCACGAAATTCTCCGGCTTTTTAGAGACGCGCAAATCGATTTTTTAAAACACGAGCGTCAGAATCTAACCTCAAATAAAAAGTTTTTAGGTTATGAGACGCTAGTTTATTACGCCATGCTTTTTAGTTTGTTCAATTATTACCTAGATCGCGCTGTTGGCTCAAGTTTCTCGCTAGTTCTGCCAACGAAACCAGATTTACGCTATACAACACATTCGAATTCCTCATGTCTGAAATTCGAATTTTAACCGGTTTTTAACGGTTTTTATGGCCTGCGGTCGTCAAAGATATTCAATTGGATCATTTGACGACTTCAGATTGAGAGCAAATTCTCCTATATTTTCTGCTTTATCAGCAAACTAAATTTCAAAAGCGCAAATTTGGGGATTTTGTAATCTAGGAGCCATTATTATTCTCGAGAAGTCTGGAAGCCTGATTGTACACAAGATGGCAGCGGCTGTCAGTCAGACTGTTAAAACTTGAATAATCCAGTTATCAGACAATAGCTTAAGAATAAGTTGTAAAATCGCAGCAGGACTGACTTCAATGTACTTTAAATTAAAAAATACATTAAAACCTCTATAGTTTTTCGAATTTAGAATTACGTAGCCACCGTTTCAAATTATTAGATAATCGAAATACAGAGACGGGGAAAGAGTTTTGCGTTATTAGATGAAAAATCGGCGTTTTTTAATATTTCCATCGTCATAAATTATTCAAATCATCCATAACGTGTAGCTTGATGTTTGAAAGAGTCGTATTGATCATAAATTATCGCTTTAAGACCGTTAAAAGACCATTGAGGCGTAAAATTGGCGGGAAATTAATCTGCCATATTTGAATTCGAATACGAACGTTTCCAAAGCCTTCCTTTCTTCAAAAAGGGAGTTATCATCTACCGATCGATTCAACGTTTGATGTTTTACCATTTTACTATCTTCATTTTGTTTGGAAACGATTGATGCTGAGAAAAATTAAATCTCATTGCGTCCTTAATTACTATTCGGTAAAATACTTGATTAGGCTAGAACGAAAATGCCGTTAAAAACTAAAACAATGCGCAAGATACTAAAGCCCATCGAGACCCAGGTAATTCAGAGACTCAATTTAATCACATTGTAACAATTTCGATTCATTTTTCACCAATTCCGTACAAATAGAACATGAAATTGATTGAAAATCCAAACTTTCTAATGACCACTATACTTTTCCGAAGTTTTTTGAAGTATCATTACGTTAATCTACATATAGGTACTCAAACTTCAAGATTTACTATCTGCCGAAAATCCCGAACCACCAAACGCAGTAATAAAAGTGGAATCGACTCTCTTTGAAGAGTTGAGAAAGCTAGGGGAGAAACTTGAAACACTATTGTCCAAGGATGATTTCAGCGACTACAAGGAAATGAAGACAAAAATAAGCTCACTGATAGAGGAATTTTGTTCAGCTAATAAAACTAATGATTTAGTAAATACCCATGATGTACTAATGCTAACAAGTCTGACCTTTTCTTCCTTCCCTCACATCCTACTCTTGTTTTCGAATTTTTACATGTATTTTTGAACATAGACGGAACAAGTCAGAGAAAGTAGCCAGAAACTGGCCACTGATCTTCTGGTTAAATTCACAAGCGCCTTGGAGGCACTAGAAAAGCTGGAATTCCTCCCTTTGAAACAGAGCCTCCAGGATTCTTGGGATTACGTTAAAGACATGGGAGCTGTTCAGGAGATTGAAGATTTCCAGAATATAAAAGTAAAACGCTAATTTAAGCTCGGAAAATGAGCATTTCCTCGATTGTGCATTGATTAATGATCACTTTCTTTGGCCAGGAACTTGGAGCTTCCATTGTCGAGGTTTTTGGACCTTTGCAAAGGTTCAGGAAAAGCCTGGCCTCTAATTTACTCTCAGAGAAAGTCGCGCTGTATTCAAGCCAGCTGTGCGCAGCTCTGAATGTCCTAGTTCAGCTCGTTCAAGAACAGCACCAATTAAACGCTCCAATATATGTAGGAAACAGTGAATTTTCACACTAAGCAAATGTGCTCTGTTAGAAATCTTGCCACTAAATTAAAACTTTTGTTTTTCACAGAGTTGCAAGAAATACGCTTGCGACAGAATGGGCTGGTGTTTCAAAATGTTAATGGAAGTAATCGACGCTCCTCATCCCTCTGAAGAGGAGGAGAATTTCGAGAAAGAAAACCACTTTGTTTTCAGGTAGGAAACAACGATTCACAAGCAATTTGGCGTTGCCAATAACTCTTCTTTTTCAGGATGGATGTAGCGTTGGATATCCTGGCAGGAATGTCCGTTAAAAATGGAGAAGACCAAATCCAAGATTGCGAAGACTTATGGCTAGCAATAGAAGATGTATTCGCGCACGCTATGGCCATAGCGCAAGTCTGTCATCCCTACAACTTCAATGCTATCACTGGAGTTTCACAGTCCATAATCACCGAGTATGAGAGCTTGAAGTCGCAATTGAAGTCAGAAAAACCAGATCCCAGCATCAACAATCTTCTTATGAACACTCTGAACGACGCTCTCTACAGGCTTGAGCAGAAGGTCAACATCTCAGTACTGACTCTTGTGATGGAAGTTTTCAGCGACCCAGTCGGAGCTCTAAGAAAGCTGGTCAAGACTTGCGGGAATTCTCTCAGTGCTAGAGAACGGAAGAGCAGCGATCTCTCCTCGACGATTGAAGAGTTTGACCAAGTCACTGATAAAGCAATGCAGATTGGGATGTTTGCCATCGCTTGCTGCAAGGATTTGAATCGTAAATGATCAGCGGTCACGATTTTTCTTCGACTTATTCATCGGGAAAGAATATTAAACAGTTTTTCCTGCTATTCCAGGAGTAACGAAGATCCGGAACTGCTTGGCGAGTCTGGAATCATTAGAACCGGAACTCGTCCCAGCAACAACAAGCTTTTACTTGCATCCAGACAACAGGGAGATGAGAGCAACTGTGAAACTGTTGACTGGACAGTGGCAGTCTGAAATGAACAAGCTGCACAAGCTGGTAGACATCATTGTCGACTCTGGTGCTTATTGTCAGGTGGCTAAATCAGTAAAGGAGCATACAGACGACTTGGATCGGTTCGAAAAAGCATTTCTCATCTCTGTATGCTATTTGTAGGTCATTCTGGATGATATACAACACCGAGTCACTGCGATGTCCGATTGCCTTGACAACAGGGAAGGAGTGACCCAGGCGCAGGTCCAGGGCGTTGTTCAAAGAGCTTTGTCATTGTCTAGCCAAGTATCTGCGACCGCTGAGGACATTGGGAGAGATACTATCGATAGACCAACGATCATGATGATTCAGGAGTTGAAAGCCGGTAATAGGATCAGTAGAACGATAATTTTGCTTTTCTCCAACACAGGAATATCATTGCAACATTTTATAACGATTTCAGCCACTTATGAAGCCGGTATGGCCTCCAAAATACTCGTCGATAACGCTACTGAGCCCCAACAGCTAAGAGTCATCAAACGATGCGAGCTGATTCTCAACGTCGTCAAAAGACTTCAACCCGCATTGGTAGCACTCATTAATAGTTCCACTTCTATGCATACGAGCTATGGAAAGGCCAGTATGGGCCAGGGGGACACTCTACATGGTATATTAGTCAAGATGTAATATATTGATCTATTTTGATCAAGAAGTCTTTGTGTCTATTATCGATAAAATCTCCTGCGCAGATTCGGGGCTGACTTTTTCTGATGATATCTATGGCCTAACGAGAGATGAAAGGACTTTCACATACATCAGAACTCCTTACACAGGTATATCCCATCTCTTGATCAAATGCATTGAAAGATACGATAATCTGGGCTAATTATTTTCAGTGAAAAGCAACAAGCAGCCTTTGTCCATCCAGCCGGCAAACAGCGAGCCTCGAACCCCGACGAACCAGTCCCGTTTGATCCCTTACATAAAACGGGGTCGAACGATGCGCACGGATAGATCTATAATGTACAAAACTCCAAAAGCGAATGAGACCGCTGGCCAATCTGAGGCCAGAAATCAATCGAAGATGAGGAACTTGTCCATTGTTAGGCAGCATCTATTCAGCAGGGATAGTTTTGCTCCTAAAACAGAGATTGACTTGTATTCTGAGAGCCTGGATTTAACTGGTGGGTGAAAACCCATAAAAATCGGATCTTTCTCGACTGATATGATCGTTTTTTTTTGTCTTCAGGAATATTGGACAAAGTAACGTGTCTTTCGGACACTCTAAGCTCCACTCTGTCGAACTCCTCAGCTTCAAAGGTTCAGGATTTACCAGATGAGAAGATAATCAACATAGTATCGGACTTGAGTTATGAAAATTTAGGCGGATCTATTGGGTGTGATAAAATGGACCAATTCTCTACGATCGGTGGCGGAGACGCGCCGTCTCCGATCGATACGCCTGAGAGAATTGGCGACTTGAAAAGATTGGATAAGAAGATCCAAATATTGCAGAAAAAGATTGCTTCAGATGAATAATTACACAGAATTCTATTTTCACCTGACAGTTTAGGAGTTCAGCTGATTATCGATCCGTCCATGTTATAGTTACGTATTACGATCTTACTTAGAATAAAGTATTAACAGTTCATAATATAATGATGATAAATAAATACTTGGATAAAATAAAACGAAGCTTGTTGTTCTCAAAAAATTTATTTCCCATACTATACGTATAATCGGTACATAGCGTATATTATCCGTCTTGTGAGCAGATCAGAAGTCCATTTTCTTCCTCAATTATTACACTATGGATAGATATACATTGATAAAGTGTAAAAGAGGAAGTCTTTGTTTAATTGTAAGCAATTTTTCTTCTTAGTAATTAAGAAGAAATGGTTATTCTAAAAGAGATTTACAGCTTAAATAAATTTGATACATTTTCTTTCCTCTACTATTTTCCTACAAAAGCTTAAGAAGACATTTGACATAGTTTTCTTTCTAGGTATATCAATCTGTTAACGAAATTTCAGAAATCTTCTCCAATAATTAATAAAGCAGCAAGAAGCTTGGTACGATATTTGCTTCAGCTAAACCTGAGGTTAAACCTGAGGTATAAAGCTGAAGAAAGATGATTAATACTAAAGACTAAATACTACAAGTAATCTGCTTTTAGAATTTATCTAATTGTCTATATGAATTCGTCGGGCTCCCTCGGTGCGTCCAAATCTCTGTAGTGGATAACGGGCCTCAGTTCGCTACCGCCTCCACTGGAAAATTTCGAAAAAGAGTTCAGTTTTAAGGCTTTGATTTTAAGGGTAAAAAATTCTTGATAACTTTAAGAAGTTGAGACAAAGTAACATCAATGAGGAAGAAGGATGAAGAAAGCTTGCGGTAAATACAATCGCAGATCATTCGAAAGCTCTGATTATTATTTATAAGAAAAAAAAAGGAATAACACATAGAGACATGCGACACAAAAGCATTTCTTCAAAACCGTATTGTAGAACGAGACTAAGGACCAACCGGACCGGATAGGATGAAATTGGAGTATGTAGGATAAAAAAATAAGTAAACGTTTTAATTAGAGGAAAATAATGTTTATTTATCTCTCATCGTCTCATTCTTGTTATTTTCTATTTTTTTTTATTCTCTCTCTGTATTGTATTGTATTGTATGTATGTACAAAGGTAATAGCTTCTATTTAAGTCCGTGTGTAAACTGAAGGGGAGAGGGGTGAGTGCTTATACAAGAAAATAATTTAACTGTTGAAGTTAATAAGAAATATCTAAATATATATTAGACACTATGATATTACGTTAGTCAATTATTACTAAAGCGTAAAAATCACATCTTGGGATCTTGTCTTTCAAAGATATACGTATGTGTTTGATTTTTCTCTATCTCTCTCGCTCTCTTTTGAAATAAAAAATGGTTGAATAGATCAAAGAATTATTCAGAAATTTCAAAATATCTCTATATTGTATCCCTTGGCACAAGATCGTCGATATTTATCTAGCTATTCGCCGCAGTCTTAGATCGGAAATTTACGAGACCGTGAATAAATTCAAATAAAACTTAGAAAATGTCCACGTCAGGCTGGTCCAAGTCGTTATAACTAATAATAGGCCTCGACGTCGAGTCTGGAGCAGCCCTGGAATCATTATGTCAGCTGATAGAACTTCGACCCAATTATTACAGCAGCCGTTTATTATTTAATTATTAATTAAAGAGTTAAAAAGTCCACGCGCAATACATCAGTCAATCATACGGGTAGAATTCTTTCCGTAGAAAACTCGATTCAAACAATTCGAATTTTCGAATAATTCGATTGACTTTATCGAGTTTTACACCGAAATCAAACAACAATGAACAATAATAGAACCAAAAACGATATTTTGATAGTATATTAACGAAAAATAGGATAATCACAACCAGACACAAGAAAAATTTGTTATTTTCTCATGCGATATCGACAGATTTATTCATTCCAACTCGTAATTACTGCGAAGGCAACTTACCGCCCTCGATTAAACCCGCCACGGTTAGGACGCGGCATTCCGAATCCACCCCCGAATCCGCCTCCGTAACCGGATCCTCCGTATCCGCCTCGACCCCCGTAGGCTCCGCCGTAACCGCCGAATCTACTATGATATGGGAAAATCGAAATTTCTTTAGTCAATTCCATACCAAGAATAGACTGAAAGTCTCTCCCTCTCTCAAAGAGCAAGAAACTCTCTTTATTGAGTAAAATTCTTACGCGGCTCCTCCGTAAGGCGGGAATCCGTCCCTAGGTCCTTCCCTAACGGGAGTTTTATTTCCCGGATGTTCGGAGAGCTGGGGTCTCTTCGGATCCTTCAAATAATTGTTGAAATATTCGGCCTCTGCCTTCACCTCGGCCACCTTTTCTCCATGTTTATTGAATATGTGTTTCCTGATGAAATCCGGTCCCTTAAACTTCTTACCGCTCAAAGGGCAGAGCCATTTGTCCTTAGACAACTCCTGAGTGTTTGCTTGAACGAATTTCTCTACCTCACTGTTCGACTTTTAGTTAAGGAAGATCATTACCGTTTATAGAACTGAATTTTTCACGAATAAAACACATCGAGTCAATAATTTATCAAAAAAGGATACGCCTCGGAGTTCTTCGCCCCAAGTTTTTCGAACTCATCCGATGCGGCGGTCGCTGCTGGTGTCAAAAACACCGACATTTTACTCTCGAAGTTACGACAATACTCTGACAATTCGGTAGCGGATACTTTCGCGGTCGGCGGTGAGCCTCGGACGTGCATAATCCCGCATCTGTTTGGCATCTCGTCTTCGTTCGGGTACTCGCAGTGGTTGTAATAGTCGACAGAGTGGACTATGCGCAGGTAGAGAACAAGCCGGTCTAAAACCTGCATAAAAGTAGCGATTAAACGTCTAAATGAATCGAAATCTTCATCTTTAATCGATGCAGAAGAGTTTTATCTGCTACCTTGATGAGCATTGGGTCGCGTTCTATGGGACCGTCTCCGTCCCCGCCGACCTGACCCTCTTCCTGATCTCCCGACATACCAAGAAGCTCTTCCTCCTCCGCGGAAGCTTCCTCTATCAAGTAATCCGTGATGTTTTTAAGGACTGGGTTTTTCGACGAGAGACCAAAGGCCTGGAATGAATTGGATCGAGTGAAGATCAATTTGAATGCGTAAATTACGAATCACTCTTATAATTAAATGAAATATAGAAGAATTTTTACCGCCTGTTCAGCTTCGTTAGCAGTTCTACTCTCCTTCCCGTCTTCCCCGTCTTTCGAACCGCCGCCGTCCTTTCTCTCGTCGTTCCAAAGCCCTATTCTGTTGTCTAGATTATGGACGATTTTTGCGCTGAGCTTTATGTCGTGTCTGACTATCTGCTTGTGGGAAGTTAGTCCGTTCACGGTACGGATTCGGCGAGATAGATCCCGGTTGACAATGGCACCTAGTTCGCAGTCTCGAAGCTACGGATTGAGAGATAGAAGAAGATTCAGTTTGTCGTTTGTTTAAGTTTTTCTCAATCTCTGGAAAGGAAATTCAAAGACTCAACGCACTCGGATATTGTTCAGACTCCAACAGATCTCTTTTATGTTAACTTGTCTCTCGAAGGAAACCCAGCCTCGACGAAACCAACGTCTTTCTGGCTGCGGATCTGCTATTGCCACTCGCAGGAAGCCAGGGAAACGTTTACACATCTGAAATATCAATTCCCAAAGTAAATATTAACGGATCTAGATGCGGAAAGATCGGGATTTGTTCCAAGGCCAATTTTGATTATGAATTTCATAAATTTCGAGCTTATAAAATTTCCTACTGGTGCTAAGAAAATTCTCAAACCCACCGCTTCGACTTCGGCCTTAGTAATAGTCGGTGCCAAATTCCTCAAGAATATACTGCTGGTTTTGTGAAGCGCTCTAGGTTCCTTTTCCTTATCTTCGCTAGCAAGATCAATAACAGCTTCCGGTTCGTTATTGTCCTTAGCAGCATCCTCCTCTCCCTCTTCTTTCTCAGCTTCTGCCTCGGGTTTATCCTCCTTTTCCTCGTTCTTTTCTCCCTCTTCTTTATCGTTCTGCCGTTTCTCCTCAGCTTCTGGACGAAAAGGAAGGAAAAATTCAATTAAAGACATCAAAAACGCCTAAAATCATCAAAAAAACTTACGAGCATCAGCCTTAGGAGTCTCTGGCTTGTTACTATCGCTGTCTGAAAGACTGCTCGTACTGCTGCTGCTAGAACTGCTGCTATTGCTGTCCGAACGTTTGCGTTTTTTCGTGTTAGTCTCCTCCGTCTTTTCGGCAGCAACTAAATCCGAATTTGGAAAATTTTTTGAGTCAGAAATCTAAAATTGGCCAAATTATTCCCTCTTATTAATTTCTCTCACCTTTTTCTTCCGCCGGCTGAGTCTCTTCTCCTTCTTCCTTGGCCTCTAAATTCTCCTCTAATTTTTCCGGCTCCTCTTTGCTTTCTTCTTTCTTTTCTTTCTCCTCCATTTCAACATCTCCATTAGCCTCCTCGCTGTTATCTTCCTTTTCGGCCTCTGCGGTTGGTTTATCAGCCTTTTCTTCCACTCTGAATTAAAAAGTCGACAAAATCCCTTAAAATTTTACAAACTGCAGAGTTTTCGGGTCTAAAATTCAACTTACGCATTCTCAGACTGTTTTTCCGACTCTTCTTCAGCCTTCTGCTCTTTAACTTCTTTCTCCTTAGGTGCGGGAGTCGTTTCCTTCGGTGTAGGAGGATTGGGAGGCTTGGCGTCAAGCACTTTTAGATCCTCTTCGGTCCCGCCTTCTAATTTGATAACCACGGCATCCAAAAGGTGGAGTAAAGCGTCGGCCTGATCAGCGTCGACGGAAACTTTGTCTATTTCGTTAAGCCTAAGCATTTCCAAGAAGACTTCGACCCGTTTCTGCATTCCGTGGTTTGAAATTGTTACTTGTTACTCGTTTTAGGATATCGGATGTGAAAATAGGACGAGAAATGATGGCCTCACCTTAAGCGCAGATATTTGTTCGTCTTTCCTCTTCACAGATTCTTCAGGGTGGTATTTAATCTTGAACCTAACGCCGCCCGAAACAAATATACCGATTAAATAGGGACTCAATATTCGGGGGAACAGAATCAATCTTTGAATACTCTTGGGTAAAAAGAAGGAAGTAATAAAACAACAGAAATTAACCAAAGGTTTCTTTCTTCGATAAGGAAAACTTCCCTGTTTATATGAGCGACGGCGCTAAATTTCCGGAGGAAATATCTTATAATGAAATCAATACAAATCACTGCTACGCTGTGAAGAAAAATCTTATTGACTCTATCTTCTCACACCTGATTACTAGCTTTTTGGGACATACTTTGAAATTATTTTGGATTTGATGGAGCTTTGCCTTGCATAGATTGATTGCATCGAAGAAAAAGTATTTGTCGTAAGGTACAGGACGCATCGTTCATAGAGATTAATTCAAATTTGACGGAAATATTCTAAATTGATGTAGTTTCGGAGCAAACAGGTGATATTTGATGAACCTAATTTTTAGATAAGAGAAATGTTGATTTTGAGCCAGTTTTTTTGTAAGCTTTGAGAAAATAAAGGGCGTTACATGCTCGAAACGATAGAAGACTGATGTTATCTCTATATATTATTAGTTTGCTCTGAAATGACATCGTTTTAAAATATTCCCTTGAAATTTCAAAAAGTTTCAATGACCTCTACCCTACAACGACGTTTTTTTCTTCCATAGAATTAAGCTATGTAAGGTGAGGCTCTATAAAATCTCAAATAATTGCTAATCGTGTCTTAAAATGGTAGTAATTAGCGGTGAAAGAACTGAGTCGATAGAATATTTCTTCAAAGATTCACAGTGAGTTGAGAAAAAAAATAATTTCCTAGGTTTATCCCCAAATGGATAAAGCTTCGCTGAGAGCTTGTGATATTATCCTTTCAGAGTTAGCGACGGATATTCAATAACAATTTTGACCAGCGCAAGGGCGGGTGGACGCCAATATTAGAGAAATTTCATGATTCTGAGTGTCAGAAGTTTGAAAAATCGAAGGCAACATTCTTTAGTGTTCTTTATTGGTCGAGGAAGTTTTTGCAGTGGCTCAACCCACCCTCTAACTGTGATTCTTTACTTTTTTTACAATGTTATTATGCAAGTTAAAATATACCTTGTAGTAATCAATAATATAGTATATAGTGTCCCGTCGTAATCTCACCGCGGAAATGCCGTTCTCTCTTTGAGCACAGCATTAAAATCGACTGGATTTTACCAATGAACAGTTCTTTCATGGTCAAAGACTTTTTCTACAGCTCGTAAAGCGTAATAATTCTCAGAGAATAAATTTAATAGATCTTCCGCTGCGGAAAAAAGAGAGGATTTCATTTTTCTGGGTGAAGATTACGGCGGTAATAGTTAATAAACGAGTGTTATGCGTATGACAATGACAGAGCATGTTCATCATTTACAGAATGGAGCCTCACCTGTGGTACGATTTATTTGCTCGCATTCATTCAGTTTCTCGACGTTTCTGAGCTACAATCTCATCTGATCTATCTAAGATAATATGTGATCATTTATAAGTTCTCTAATTTTAAGTTCTAAATATTGACGGGTTTAGAACGCGGCCTAAACGAGCTTATTTTTGGGCTTTGCGCGCCCAGCTCGATTTCTTTCTTTCTATATATTATTTTACTTTCTCTTTCTCTCGCTCAGTGTCTAAGAAACATCTTATTTTCTCTTCGTTTGATGCGCGGTATTTCAGTCGCGATATATTTCATAAATTCGAGTCAAACAAAATAATCGATAGACGGAGACGACGCCGGCTGTGTGCTGTAGGGATAGACAGATCTTATCACATTTTTTACAATGTCAGGGAGGTATTTTACTTGGATATTAGTTTTATCCAATTTCTTTTTTTATTATCACAGATAACGACTTCCACAATCGCCTTATATTTCATTCGATCAAATATAATGGAATTCCTACATTTTTTTTTCTTCAAATTTTCTCAATTTTCCGACTACTTTCAATAGAATTTCGTTAATCTGACGAATTTCTTTGAAATTTCTACTGATTTCTGTTCAGAAATTCATAAATTTCGTTCAAATTTCTTTACAATATTTTTGCGATTGTCGAAGTCGAGTGTATTACATCTGCGAAGTTGTTTTCAAATTCTTTTTAAAAGTAAAAGTTAAAAGAACACCTGTATTAGATTCTTATTTCTTTCTTTTCTTTGCCTTTTACTGTTAAATTTTATAGTCGTGCCAATAATTGAACTGATCCCTGCATATACAATTAGAACATCCAATGAAGTATATATTAATTTTCAAATTAAAGAAAATAATAAAAAAAGATACAATTCAAAAAATTGTGAATTATTATTCATAGCCACTGACCACTCTTCGTCCTTGTGAGCTACGAAGAATTCGTTGAGCTGCTGCCGTCTGAATTCAAGCTTGTATTCGTTGTAACGTTTTATAGCTTCTTCGTCCGTTATAGAATCTTCTTGCGTGCCAAGAAAAGCCTTGAACGACATCATTGGAGGCTGCGTTTCTACATTCGAGTTACTGAAGTTCCCAGCTACTTCACGACTAATGAAAAACACAGATGAACCAAAATGTGAAAAACATTTCTATTCTAAGAGTTTTACAAATTAGAAATTCAATTCTGGGATAATCTCATTAAATTTTCATCAGAATTTCGCTAATTTAAGGAGAAACTTCACAAGTCTTGTTGAAATATCACTGAATTCTCAGTAATCTGATCAAATTTACTGAGATATTAAATATTCCTAAAAAATTTGATCAATTCCATGGATTTTAGTCCCCAAACAAATCATTATCGCGATGTAATCACATCGCGGACTACAATGACGGGTCTTAAATCTCTTCGATAAGTTTGCCCAACAATACCTGATCCTAGCCAAAAGTCTAGGAGTGAATCTGCTCCGTTTCTGCATATTAATATTGCACAGCATCTTCGTTTCTCTATCCTTACCGAATGATCTAAAACCTTGCGGAAAAAGAAAAATAGTAAACAAACAAACCAACAGACCTGTTATTATTCGCGTGGTTGCCGTAGTGATGGTTGCTATGATGTGGAGGAGCGTAATGATCGGGACCCCAAGATGTACCACCGCCGTAATAATCGTGACCACCGTACCTCGGCCGATCCTCCCAATCTGTTCGCATCCTTTTCATGGGTGGCGCCATTTCTTGGGAGCGAGCCGGACTGTATCTTTCCCGACCCCCTCCTCCCCCGCCACCGCGATACTCACGGTACTCTGGCCGCGCTCTCGGGCGACTAGACCATTCTCTGAAGATCGAAACGTACTAATGATCGAATAGATCGAGATTTTTTTATGCTGAGAAGGATTTTCATCCATACAGAGCTTGAAAGTTGATCGGAATGATACGTTTCGAGTTAATTAAAACCTCGCAGTGACTAGAAAGCTCAAATAATTCAGATAACGGCTTCTTTTCGATATTTGAGAAAGGGATCAGCTGGGTTTTGGACATGATGTAGATAGATGATCAAATAAGAACGAAAAACGTTATTATAAGGACTGGTTTTGTATTATTCTACTGTTTTTGGTTCCTATATTTAGTAATCTAGTGGTAATTCTTCGACTAGGAATCTTGGTTGGAAATAGATACTCGAATGGGTGAAAAATCATTGATTCTTGGCCCAGGAACATAATTCTTGACTAAATCAAGAGCTTAGTTAACAAATTTTGAGGGTTTTGATGAAAAACATGAAAAATTGTAAATCTGTATAAAGAAAAAATAGTTCAATAGGTAAAAAATCATCGATTCTTGGCCCAGGAACATAATTCTTGACTAAATCAAGAGTTTAGTTAACAAATTTTAAGGTTTTTGATGAAAAACATTGAAAATTGTGAATCTTTATATAGAAAAAATAATTCAGTGGATGGAAAAGCCTTGATTATTGACCTGGGAACCTAATCCTTGACTAAAATGAGGGCTTAGCTCGCAAGGTCAAGGTTTTTGAATATGATGAAAGCGAACCGTAGCTCTTAGACCGAAAATCATCGTCAGAGGATCTTAGGAACTTGTGATTTCATACAATCTTGGGTTTACGAAGATCGCAAGTTTTTAGACGACGTTCCAAAGAGTTCTACATTTTTTTTTTTGGACAATGCTGTTTTGACGATATGAGGTGATATTTTTATTAAAAAATTGTAAATAAAATGAATGATAAACAAACGTCTTTGTAAGATATTAGAAGCTGTAAGATACTAAGTGAAGAAAAAATAAAGATTCAATCTAGACACGAAATTGGGACGTAGAGTTAAGTGGGAGAGAAATTTGAACGATTATTTAACATGTGCGTGTTTACCTATCGACCCATTCCTCCCGGCGACGATCATCGCCGCGACGCCCTTCCCTAGAATACGACTCGGTCCTTTCGCCGCGGAATTTATCTCGCCTTTTCCTATCGTATTCGTCGTCAGAGTCTGCCATAACTATTTGATGTAATAATGAGATAACTGTTCTCGAAGAATTCGGGTCAGGATCTGAAAAACGAAGAAAACAAACCCGTGCACGGAATTTTAGAAACTGTTATAAAACGTTAAGGGGTGTGCGGCTCGTACTCTAGCTCACCCCGATGACACGCTAAATAAATTTTGAACGTACGTTTTTTACACAGTTTTATTCTAGTCTCGGTTATTATATCTCACGGCTCATCAAACGATCGGAAATTTATTTTACTCAACCGATTCGAGAGACTAATTAAACAATCGGCTCACTTCGATCACTCGGAAACTATAGAACGCAGCACATATAAACATGTCCGCCAGTGTTAGTCCCACACTCCCACCTCCCCCCTACTATTGAGATGATGTTAAACGCGTGTCAGTTCTGTTCCGTCGTATCGATGTTTTGATTTTATTTTACGCCGTTTTAGGAACGGTGGAACTTTGGACGATTCAAAATGGCCGACGATAGAGAGCGACATCTGTAACTTTTGACAGCGTGAATTTCTGCACTGTATAAACTGTATTGCGTATTGCTGATTGTATTTTCATTCGGCTTTAATCTTTATCATGGCAGCGGTTCTGCGTGTCAAACGAAGAAACGGCGAGGAGCCTTTAGAAGCGTTAGTTATCGCTTGTAAACGACGAAAGACTGATAATACCGAGAGCCAAGAAGCGACCAACGATCCTGTTACAGCAGTTCTGAAATTTGCGGGAACCTTGAAGAATCAGGTAAGTTGATTAGGTTAGGTTAGAATAGGTTAGGATAGATTTCGTAGGATAATTAACCCTCGGATTAATCAAAGGTTATTGATAAGTTTCCGAATTGTCGATGTTCTGAGGAATATTCTAATGGATCTAATACACCGCGATCTATCGTAGAAGAATCAAGAATCCTTGAATGCGTCGAAGTGAGGTTATGTTATTTCCGAACTCTCTGTTTTATGTTTGTTTTGTTGTTTTTGCCTCCCGATTCTTCCGTTTTTTTAAAAATCGTCAAAAACGAGACGAACGGTTGACAAAAATATCTCCAAATTTGGAAATAGAAAGAAAAAACAATTCTGATAAAAATATTGAAAAATTACTGTCCTAAAAAATTCCAAAACATGACCAAAATATTCGAATTTTTAAACAAAAAAGTAACGAACTATAATATTAAACATTGTATCAAATTTCACGTCCATATCTTTTCAGGCTGACAATGTAGTAGAGCATCTGACAAAAACCTTGACCAAGGATGAATTGAAGGCAAATTTCAAGCAGCACGTAGTTAACATAACTACCAAGGCTCGTCAAGAAACTAAAAAAGACTCGCAGGACAGTCGTTTCAAAGTAGTCAACTGTTTCCGTTCTCTAGAACCAAACGATCTCCCAGAACTTGTGGACAAGGAAATGACGGTCATTGATGTGGAAGATTCGACGTCATGTTCAACTAAGAAGAAGGCAACTACCTCTGAGGCAATTAGATGCATTTTTACATCCGATTCATTCCATGTTTCCATTTTTCAGGCAGGAAAATCAACCAGGATTGCTGTATTTCATCTCTTCTTATCTTTTTTGTATTTAGGAAGAAAGTTACGTGTACGATTTGTATTACACTCAAACTGGGGACGACATGTTGATAGATAACTTGGTGTCTGTTCACCCGCTGCAAGAGGAGTTGGTCTTTGGTTCCTACAGGGAAAAAGGGGTTGATTCAGACGTGGAATTTGAGTCTGAAGATTCTAACTCTGAGTCTAATTGGCGAAACGATTACCCGGACACGGATCATTCGGAAAATTCTATTTGCGATGAAGACATGCAGTCTGCTGTTAGGAGGATAAATATCGAGGACGATAGCGACTTGTCTAGCGATGAATACGACGAAAATCTCGTTTATTCTCTCGCCGAGGATGACGTGAATCATTTTGGCTACAAATACGCTAAATATAAGGCCAGGATTAAGGCAGAACTAGGCGACGATGTCGTGTCCACTCCCGAAAAAAGCAGCGACGAAGATGACGAGGATGGAGAAAAATGATGGAATAAAAAAACCCGGGTTTTTCAACTCGCAGAGTTTCATGTAAAAATCGTCTAAAAGCTTTCGTTTATCGTCAAACGAACGAAGACTAGGAAGGTGTAATGAGAATTGAGGATCATCAGCTTCAAGACTGTTGAGTTAACTTCTAAGTGCAATTCGATGGATTCCCTACTGAAATTTCACCCTGTTTCTATTATTTGTATCCATTATTGTTGATACTGTTTATAATAAATGAATTATTCGATGAAAAATGCATTCTTTGCTGGCTTCTTTCCATTCTAAATAGTAGTCGCTGCGATTTTCTAGAATCTAGAACATTAAACTTCAAGGTTCATAATGAAGCGATTTCAGAAGCATATTTCATCATTTCTTCGTCTAATAGATCTTCCACGAAGTCGAGAGCCTTCATTCCAGTTATAATTTAATTCCTGAGGCAAATTGACTATATCTTCTCATTTTAAATACTAAAAGTTCGGTCATTTACTATTTCAAACTCGAGAGGTGGCGCCTCTAGTTTCGATGCATGGAACTACTTTACCCGCAAGTATACGGGCGGGATTAAATATGAATCTCGTATATCGCCAGACATACTCTCATTTTCTTTTTTAAGATACGCTCATGTTCACAGACCTCAACTGTATAACCCTTCATCTATATCGAATCGAACATTCAAGAATCCACGTCTCAAAATGAGGCTAAGTATCAAATAAGGATTTATACATAGATTCTGAAACAATCAGAATGACGATTCTTATTGATTATTTCTCGTATATAATAGCTGCGACATAGATATACGACAGACGCATAAATATGTATATTTTTTATGTCTGCTTATCTCATAGAATATAGGGGAATCCCCTCGCTTTGTTGCAGCAGTAATAGCAGTGCAATGTGCAGTTTCGTCGACCCCTTATCGAATGAGTTTCATTTTGATTGGCTCTCGATTCGATCGCGCTCCACCCACAGTTTGGCTTTCCCCTTCTAGCTTTTTCAACCGGAGAAGTTACAATACTCGTACATATATACATACATGATATATAATGACGTCGATCGGACTACTACCGGGCCGGAAAACATCATGAAATAATATCGACGTGATTGAAAAAAAGAGATTAGAAAAAAGAAAAAAGACAGTTAGACGACGTTGAAATAATGTTCTATTGTTTAAAAATCGAATAATTTCAAAATTAAAACCGTTGAAACAGGTTTTGATTTGATAGGATGAGAGGGAATCAATTTTTTTTTCAATTTCTAATCATAATTCTTGTCAATTAACGGTGGATAATTAAAATTTATTCGGGAAAGTAGCTCGTAAAACTGCAGCTGCGGATTATGCCAAAATCTGCATAAGGCGTATATAGGGTAGGTCAAGAGACTAGACTATGGACACTCAAAGAACTAGAATGCAAGAAAAGGTTTTCGCCTTCGCCAGCTAGGGGGTCGGCTTGGCCATAACTCCATAAAGCTGTCCCGTAATTTGTCGCAAGGATTCTTAAGATCTGCGTAACGGCTGGTGTGCGTGCAGTTACGAAGAGAAGGGTTGTAGTACTGCAACGTTTACCGATCCGTAATAACGGTACATAAACAACAATAACTTTCTAAAACTTCTAGCTACTTTCCTGAATCGCGTCATGAAGAAAAGAGAACCCGTTAGTTATAGGATAGCGACGTTTTTTCGACCTAGTCTCAATATAACAATAAGCTATAACAAGGGACGGAACGGGTTGATTTTTTCTCACCCAAAAAACTTGGTTTTCTTTTCTTTCTATTACGGCTTATCTACTTTACCTACTTTTTATATTGCGTTTTTTTTTTTACGTCACCTTTCTTTTTGTTTGTTTTTCGAAAAGAAAAGGTTTTATACATTAAAACGTGCCTCAGGTTTAAAAGCAAACAAATTTTATACAACTGAAGGGATTTTTTTGGAACAATTGAAATTCTGTCAATGAAATTTCGTTCTCTTAACGTCATTAAAATTTAGTCGAAATCATGACGAATCCAACGATATATTACAGCATACTGTTCTGATAATACGATAATGAGATATTGCCGTTTGAAGTCGATCGTGCGCAGCGCACGGAGTAGGCTGTGCGCTAATTCGGAGACCTTAGTACTTCAAAACGCAATATCTTATTATCAAGTGATAGAAATGGTGTCTTGTGGGATACCGTTGGATTCGTATTGAGCTCAGCTACATTTATATGAATTCGAAAATATACGAAGTCGGAGAAAAAAAATCGAAGCATTCGATATCTCCGACAAGAGAATTCTGAAAAGGAAATATAGTTCAAGCTTTAATCTGCCTCGTTTTAAATCGAGCAGCTCTTGCTCGCAATATTTGTTCCTTGGTTCATTAACTTCGGCGATAATCGCCTTGTGAGATTAGAACGGAATCGGCCCTTGTTCATCGACTACATGTCATAATACAATATTGATGAAGGGTTGTGGTCAGTCAATTTTTTCCTCGTAGTTGGGCAATGGTCGGATACATACAATACCGTGTAGTTGAATCGATATACCTTCATACTTCTTTTATTGTAATAATAGTATTAAATTTTAAATCCGAAACACAGCTTTCTTTCTTTCTTTCTTTCTTTCTTTCTTTTTTGACTGAAGGATCGACGGCCGACTGTCAAATCCTCTGCGGCAGGTATTGTTCTGGGTTTTAACTTCCTGCGTGGAAAAGCCACCGGCAAACCTTTCCCCTACAGCCTGCTGCACTTTCATTCCTATATTCGTTCTATTCACTTTCCCAGAATATCGCCACCTCTACTGTTCTATATTGACGAAAGAGCGTATTTTAAGCTCTTCACGGTTATTCCCAAAATGATTTTTACACACCTGCACAGTATTTAATTTATAACAAACTCTCGCAAGATCCTAGACGCCCTGTTTCATTATATAAAATTATTTATCAACAGAAATCAACCCACCGTACAAAAAACCATCAAAAACCACCGATAATTTCTTTCTTTTTCGAAAAAAAATAAACTTATGACATGCTTGGTTTACGCCCTTTTTTGATCCGTATACCTGTTCAATGACTAAATCTACTAAGCAGCTCGTTTTGAAGGGGATTTTTTTTTTAACCATTATAGACGAGGGGAGAATTTTTTTTTTTCATACGGTATAAAGCAGAAAAAAAAAAAGAAAAAAAAAAACTACCCCTTGGCTTTCACCTCAAAATGCTGCAGGTGTATTTCTCCGTTTTTGCTAATTTCTGATAAATTGCCTTTTTTTGAATTTTAGTATACATGCCTGATAACACATGCGTTTCCATAAAAAGGAAGTGACGGTATATATAGCGTGCAGTTTGATGTTGAATAACGATGTATGCCATGCAGTATTATACATAATACTACATATGTGTATACATGACTAGAAAAAGGAAGAACGAAGGAAAGAAAGAAAGAAAAAAAGAGAAAACGGAAAAAAGCAGCTTGCGTTTCGCTGCGAGGGGTAATCACCGGGCTTTTTTTTTTCATGGACCGAGGGGAGCAGCAGCTTCGGACCGTATACCATGCAGTATACCGGACGAGGGAATTCGGAAGGACCTCAGTTCTCGATGGTCAGCATCAGCAGCCCGTACCACATCCCATGATCGAGGATGATGAAACGTACGCGCACGCGCCATTGTCCCCGCGATCCAGGACCCCTTCGTTAACTGACCTATGAGATCACGGCAACCCACCACTCGAAATCTATACGTATAATATAGGGGAGCCTAACACCCGATGTAAAAAGAGGAAAGAAGGAAAGAGGAAAAAAACAGGAAAAAAAAAAAAAGATTCAAAACCAAAACCAAAATGAATACTAAATTAATGTAAATTCTCCATATCTCTTCTACTCGGGGGTTGAACTAAGACCAAAATTCGATTTTGGTAAGGAAAATCAATGAAATCAACGATAAAAAAAAAAAAAAAAAAAAAAAAAAAAACTGTTTCAAATTTGATTGGATTTGATCAAATTTTTAGTACAAAAAATTAATACTCCTGCACTTGTTGCATTAGTATAGGTATATATGCATATAATTCTCGCTAAAACGTAGAGAAAAACGAATTCTTTCCTTCTCTTCATAAAAGTATATTATGGCAGTTTTTTTTCCTGCCGCTGTATAGAAATTCGATTTTTTTTTCTTCCTAGCTCGTGTAACGGATTTCGACCGTTTTTGAATTCGGAATTGTATTATTCGGGGACCTATTTGAGGCTCTTTTCACGACGACTGTGGGTTCCTGGTTTCTTACGGCTGGGCTTGGCCGTCGAATCGGAGCTCAGTGACCCCGCGTTTGAATCAGGATGACCCCGCTCGTGCCCAGTTTTCTTTTGTACCTCTCCGGCCCCCGAGTCCTCCACCTTCACATATTCGACGCTAGTCTCACGAAAGTAGATTGTATCCATGTGTCTATCCACGATACTTCATCTTTCAACGACTTTTTCCGATTATTCTTAACGCCGTATGATTCAAATGATTCGAATATTTCCCGCTTCTTTTCTTCGCACTTCGAACTCCGGTTTCCGATAACGAAAAGTTCGAAATTCGATTCGATGATGTGGTTTAAAAAATGTTGAAGTAGTTTCTGCATACCCGGACCCATGTTCATGTAAGGGATGGATTATCGCCGGTGCTAAATACCTGGGCACGCACTTGCTGATATAATAGTGAACCTGTTACAGGGAGGGACAAGTTCTCCCCCTCGTGTATGAGAAAAAAGTAACAGAGAGAAGAGGAGATGAAAAAAAAGAAAAAAAAAAAAAAAACAGTGGAAAAAAACGCGCCCTTTTTGCGCCCCTTCTAATAGACCGATATAAAAAACCACCCCTCGCAACAGGTTGATACCCAACCCCAATTCTCATCGCGATGCACTGCTGCAGGTATACTCAAACATCGGGGATTCCTCGGTGAGCTAATTTTACAGTAAATTAAATGCTCGTTTTTCGATTAAAGTTTTTGGATTTTTCAATCGAATTTTTATTCATTTTTTTTTTTTTTTTTTGATTTTTAATGAGATTATATTGGGTCTAATTATCGTAGGAAAATCCTGTGGCTGAAGATCAGCTCGTTCTGAATTTCTGAGAGATTGTACGTCTGGTCTTCTCGTGATTAATTACGAGAGAACAGACTCTTAACAGTTTTCTTGGTAATGAGTTGTGCCAAAATTTTGGAAAATGAGACCAACTGGTTCTCCGGGGCGAGGGAACGCCCTGAGAATATTAATCAACCGCCTAATTCTACCATCTGGGGAAATTCCCCGTTTCCAAATCTAGGTATACGCTCAGACATACGCTTTTGCGGTAAGAAAAACGTCTGAGAGAACTACGGTTCTTTTTTTCTGTATAAAAAAATTATAAAAAAGAACGATAAACGGAGGAATTATCGATCGCAAATATACTAATGAATGCAGAGGTGACGTGACGCGGTGAAATGGAATCCCTGTGGAACGTTAGAGATTGACGTGAGAGATTAATGAGGTTTTTTCTCCTCCCTTAAAAATCTGGACCCTGGTATATGACAATTCGGTTTTAAACGAGCAACACCTTTTCCTTTTTACCGATATATATGCTGCAGAAGCGGCGGTATAAAGGAAAATATAATTCTGTCTCCATTATTGAATTTCTATGCCACTTCTGCCGAGGGTGGCGAAGGTGGAGGTGGAGGAGGAAGAAAAAGGGGCGCCTATTCCGGTGGACCCTGTGCAACTGTCAATATCTCTTTTTCCTCCTTTCTATAAATAGCGTTAAAATTAAACACAGCATAGCTAAAACGTATTTTTTTTGTTGTCCCCCCAGAATTTCGGGCAGACAACGTACACAGAAGTTGTTATTTTATTTTTAATTTTCTACCCCTAAAACTTGAGGGGCAGTTATTCTTCGCTCAGCTTATCTCGGGGATCTTTGAATATATATACTAACGTAAACTATATAAACCGCATAACTCGTTTACTTTCCAAAATACCTATTCGTTTATACACACGCGTCTCTATTCCGTTATTGGAATATTACACTTTGACCATTTCATATTCTATTTGGTCATGACTCCTGCGGTAATGGATGTGTGTATTTAAATGGACGTAATTACACGGAGATTTTAGATTCTCGAGGTTACTCTATTTTTGGTATCTTCTTTTTATAACGTACTTTCTTTTTTTTCCAATATTCAAATTGAACTACAATACGTTAATTATACGCTTCGCGACTAATTGGGTTTGTCTAACGGCGTATGTAACTACGTCCCGACGAATTTTCTGTTCATTTGCAAACGATACGATATGATCATAAGGTTCTTTAAAAATTGCCAAACTCACATTTTACAATCTGATAA
This sequence comes from Tenthredo amoena, assembly GCA_963966615.1. Lineage (NCBI taxonomy): Eukaryota > Metazoa > Arthropoda > Insecta > Hymenoptera > Tenthredinidae > Tenthredo > Tenthredo amoena. Next base: position 4,013,012 of record OZ016496.1, on the reverse strand, counting down.
AAATTCATAGGTAATTAGTTTTCCAGGACTTTATTATATCTATCGTTGTAGAGCTAACGATCACTCTAATTCTAGAACCATTAACCATGCGATAATTAGAACGAACCCGTACGAATAGTCCATACTAACGCGATCTGAAACAAAGGGGTAAAAGAGGTGGAATCCCTAACTCCAACGGACACTTAAAAATGAAAAGAGTTAAGAAAAAAATAATTATCTGCAACTAAATGTCGAAGAAATTTAAATATCAGTTGATACGAGTGATAGAGATTGCATTTGAAGGCAACTAAATCTGACCAAAATGGTAACATGCAACTATAAATATCGTGAATCATACATATCAATCAATAATTGACTAATTATACTATTAGCCACAAATATGATCGATTTTCACCGTTTTTTTTTTTTCGTTTCTTTTTTTTTCTCTCGCTTCCACAATTGGGATAACTAGTGGCCGGTCACATACTGGTATTATAGTAAATTTTGGCAGGCTGTGCAGCGAGCGTAGAGCGAAAGGAGCCCTTCGGACAAACAACTGGGACAGCTGACCCACGCGCGTGCCGAGTTGACCCACACTTATGGTTCATCTGCTAACTGCGCCGCCCCTATTCCTAGATTTTTCCACTTTTCAGGCCTTCGTAAGGCCAAGGGCTCGGGCTTACTACCCTGCAACACACTTTTTACTTATACCCGATACACCGAAGAATTTACGGGCCCCTTCCCACAGGCCGCACGGTGATTCTGGGCTTTTTTATACATCAGGAGCGTCTTAGGGTCCTGTTTCCTTTTTTCTCTATCCACGATTCTGTCCACGAGGATTATGAAGAATTTAACGAAAAGGAGAGATTTTTTTTTTCCTATCTGTTGTCTTCATATTTTTACACAAAATTTTTGCATTTATTACATTATAGCTATATGTATCGAAGATTTTATTAAGAAATTTGTAAAACTTTAACAGCCTTTTATTATAGGATATTTAACGGATGTTATTTTTTTTTCAAATAATTCTCACACTCTTCGGAACGAAAATTTATTCATATACTTACTGTTATCATATCATACATACGATATAGTGTAGTGTTTGTCTCCTTTCATTTTTTTGATAATCCCTCCGGGCTTGGGACGTCTATTATGACTAATGTAACTCCTAGAAACAGAAATATATATGAACTAATGTTCACTTACTACATAATGACGTAGTAAGATTTTTCCAAGACTTCAGTATTACGAAATTGTACAAAAAAAATAACTACATCTTTCACCTTTTTTTTTTCTCTCTCAATTTCAAATCAATCGGCATAAAAATTCATTCGCATATATAGTATGTGTTACATGCTTGATCGTTCTCCGATTAGTTTGTGTCAATATTTTTATCACTTTTAGGAGTTGGCGGGTTGTGATAACATATACAGTTCTTTTTCCTCTTCTGTGTACGCCGGATGAGTCACGGTTTCGTAAAACCGTTTCGTTTCCTTATCTCGAGGATATGGTATAATTGTATCTCTCTTCTTTTTATTTCTAATCGGTAAAAGAAAGGAAGAAAAACAGAATGAAAATACAAGCGCAGTTTTATCTCGGAGCATAGTCGACCCTTTGGAAATTTCCCGACCGGATAGTTTCTTTGAATTTTGGAACTCGGAAATAAGGAAAATCGGAATCGAAAATAAATCTGGAAATAAATTCGGTACCAAAATCGAAAGAAAAACCGATTTTTGAAAAGCAGGTGACAGATAAACCATCGTAATTATTATTTCCTATGGGAAAACGGAGCTTCCTTTTTCATTTTATCGACCAGGTCCAGAGCGCAGGATCCGATCAGAAATCGGTAGACCCAGGCGGTGGTCATCGGATCTGAAACCTCGGCTCTTTAGAGTACGCAGGGGTTGAATTGGGGTGCGTATAACGTAGAGTAGAGAGAGTGGTGCGAACTAACGTAACCCGATAAATAAGAATCCGAGTTCCAGTTCCTAGGGGTCACCGCGAAGCGAGGGGTCAGTTTTCCGAACAATGAAAATGTATGGCCTTTGCTCCCCAGGTTAATATGCGGGCAACTAAACATTGCCGGACACAGTGCAAGATTTATAGTTTGACCCCGCGCATTGCAGCTCACGTATTGTCAAATGCTTGGCCATGGTCAAGCCGATGTGCGAAATTTACAAATATCGATTCAGAACACGAGGAGGAAGGAGGCAGTTGGCCCATTACGTTACTTGGGAATGGCGAGCCGGTTTTATTGTCTGAAATGGTCCAAAGTACCGATTTATTATCGAAACCGTAACCGAAAATTTAGGAAATTCTTCAAATACGTAGAAATGGAATCGTAGGTCCATGGGAGTCTCGCCGAAAGAAGAACTTTTTTCAAAACGTTGTAACTCCGCGAAAAATCATTGGAAACAATTTCAAAAACAGGGGTTTCAAAGCTTAGAGCTTCGTCTCGAAAATGCTATCTTTGAAATTTTTCTGACATTTTTTTTCACCGAGTTATTCGATCTAGAGTTATTCAACTCGCGTACGTACGAATTACGTTAATCAAGGTTGAATAACTCGGTGAAGAAAAATCGTAGACAAATTTTCGAAAAAGTGTTTTTTAGCAGAAGCTTCAATCTTCAAAATTATTCATGTCCGAATATTCTGAAATTTTTTTTGTGCGATGCAGAGAAGTTTGAATAAAAAAACGTTTTTCCATACGCTTCGCAACTCCGTATTCAAACCTGTGTAGCTGAGTCAGAAATGATCGTAGCCAAATTTGAAAACGACTGATTTTAGCGTTAAACCTCGATCTTCGAACCGGTTCGATTTTTAATTATTTCCGAAAACTATTCGCCGAGTTATACAGTTTTATAGGCGCTAATTTCTTTCGCGAAAATTAAGCGGAGCGTCGATTCTTTAATTTTCGAAAATAGTATAGTTTCTGAAATAACAAAGGGCCAAACGCGTTAGTCTATTAGTCACGGAATGTCCAATAAACATAAATAAAAAAAGGAAATTTATACTTTCACTGTATAACTGCTCCTCTATAGCCCCGAAAGAAAGGATACATCCATACATGCACCGTTGCAGTAATTGACGCGTATTTAAACCACACGGATATGTACGCGTGCGATTAGTCATCGCAAACTTTCACGCTGTACATATGTACATTATACACATATTTATACCTATTTACTAATACTCAATTTTTACTGGAATAAGTAGAATAATAATTTCACCGTTGCTTTCCACCGGTCAAGGCTTATATTTTATACCAGTAAAGGTTTAAGCATTTATATACCTATATCCACGTGAACGGACTATATATATTAGGGTATGTATACAGAAATATATAACAGGGTTTCTCGGTGATCTATGGCCTCGGTTTGTCCAGTTGTATATGTATATATAGGTAAATATATAAACGGAAGGCCTCAGGCGCGGCGCCAGCTTCCGCGAACGACTTGGACTGACCAGTGGAGTGCAATGCTGTCCGCCGAGCTGTCAGTTGGTTATAATTAAACGAATTATGACCCTTTTGTTATCCACGTACATAAGTACACGTGAAATTTAAACAGAGCAATATAACAAAGCCAATATAGCGAAAGAGGTTCGGGCGATTGGTGCTAATTGGCTGAACGGAGGCGGGCGTCACAGGATATAGACGAACTTGCACTTTTACACCCTTCGCAGATCTTACAGTTTTATGTATTATGTATATAACTGTATCAAACGAAAACGAAAAATGAGTTTATTTACTTTTAGATCGAAAATGAGATTCGAAAACCGAAACGATCGACAAATTTTTATCGATTTTTTTACCGATTCTGAGATTTTCTGTCAGCCGGCAACGATATAGGTATATATACATTATACATACGTATTATGTACTCCAATATGTATTTCTGCACGCGCCGGCTGGTCGTCGAAAGATTGACGTGTCAATATCATTTACATGTGTGGAGTTGTACCTACGCTGTAAACCGTCAATGTATGCGACGTCCCTGTCCTTCCAGTTTCTACCCCTTTCACTGTTATACTGCAGCAGTGGGTTTCTGCAGATCGGGGAATCCCCGACGCGGTGAATAAGGCCTGTTTGTCCAATCTGCAGCCCTCGATCTCTGCATATATACAAACTGCAGACGTATGTCTGCCGCAGAGCCCAGATCGGTTGGGAATCGGCTGACAAACTATCGAGCCAGAGCTCTGAACGATTTTTTTCGAAAAGAACCGATTTTCAAATTCGAAAAACCGTTCTCCGTTCGTTTTAGTTCGGAATTTTTGGAATATTAATATAGCAACTGCATTGGTAAACTAGAGGCACGATTTTGAACGATTCTTTCAAGATTTCGGATCCGATTGATACGAAAAAAATCGGTTTTTAGACTCAATGAACTTTTTTCATCCAAAATCCTCGGGAGATAATTAATAATGGCACTGATAAACTAGAGGCAGGGTTTCTCTGAAGAAATTCGAACGATTTTTCGAAAATTTTCGATGAAATCGGAACGAAAAGAACCGATTTCGAACCTCAGTGAACCTTTTTTGAATCGGTTTTATCCAGAATCTTCAGATTATCGATAATGTCAGCATTAATAGATTGGAGGCAAAGTTTCGAACTATTTTTTGAAGATTTTGGATTGACTCTAGACGAAGCAAACCGATTTTTGAATGTAAAAAACCTTTTTCCATTTGGTTTAGTCCAGGATCTTTAGAATATTGATAACAACTGCATTGATAAGCCAGAGGCAGGGTTTGGGAAAGATTTTTTGAAGATTTTGGAGTACGTCAAATCGAAAGGAATCGGTTTCGAGACTCATCGAACTTTTCCTCGTTCGTTTTGATATAAAAAATCTTTAGAATATTAATAATACATGAATATAACAAATTCGCACTATATTACTACAGTTGGTATATAAGATAATCTGAAGAACGGTTATAATATACCTGTTTTCTATGTATAAAGAAACTGCCGAGAAATCTTTGGCTTAACTTAACTGTAAAAGCAATAAACATCAACGAGGAGAGAAAGATTATAACGTCTATGGGTAAAGGGTTGAACTTTTTTGACAGAATTTTATTTAAAACGGGTTCTAGGTCCCTCAAAATCTTAGCCACTTTATTCTGGACTCGAGCTTGTTAACCCTGAGGATAGAAAACGAAAAGAAAGGGTTAAATCCGAATTTATCGTTGTACAATATGATAGTGTTTATTGTCTCTATAATTCCAAATTAAAGGCATTTTATACCGGCTTCAAAACCGAAGTCAGGATAGAAAAGTTCACTCTTCGTGAAGAATTCCGCAAATTTTGAATTTCGAACCGGTAAGTCATAAGCGATTTCGATTTTTCTGATAAGATAAGATTCAGAGATTTCGATGTAAACGAGGAATTTAAAAACTGTCAAGTACTTTGGGAATGATTTTTCTCATCGATTTTCAAAGTTTCTTTTCGAATCTAGGATCGACTTTTCCAAAATTTGAACTTCGGTCAAAATCAGGATATTAAAAACTGGGGCTAAAAACGTATTCGAAAGAAAGAGTGAAGCTAGGCGAATAGAAAGAGACAGAAATTCGGGAAGAAGAAAAATAGAGTTAGAGTTCGAGAGAGAGAAGGCGTCTCTCCCTCCTCGAGCTCTCCCTTTAATTCTCTCCTTCTCTCTCTTTCCCTATTTCTATTTCTCTTTCTCCCCCTTCTTTGGCATAGGAAACTTGTCGAGGGTGGGGGGGGTGTCTGCCAGTTGCCAAAAACATCTATGAATACTGTCAATTGTCGGGCAGCGATTGGGCAGTTTTTGAGGGGAGAGGGTGGGAATAGTATTGGCCCTACGAAATCCACAAATAAAGCGGTATTCCTCTTTAGGACATGGGCCAGTGACAGTCGCGGACTTTTCGTAGTGCTGTGAAGTGGGATTTATGAGATAGTACAAACAGTGTGATAAACCATGTTATATTTTTTATAAACAATTTACTACAACATCGAGATATTTTATATAAATATACATATATACACCTTCCATCGTCAATCACGTGTCTTAAAATCAATTTTATCAACAATTTTTGTGTCAGGAATTAAAAAACAAAAAAAAAAAAACACTCTTCATATCCATATAATAATAATATCCAAAGAAGACTGAAGTGAGATCAGCTAAGACAGGTACGTCGATAGTTCGTAAGTTTTTCGAAAATTTTTTTTGTTGCAAAGTAAAAGTAGAGTTTGTTGCAAATTTGTATTCGTTAAACTTATACTCCCACGAATGCCGAGTCCGAAGATGTAAAGGCCTGTCAAACGTCGTGTGAATCTGTTTGGTTTTTCGATCTTCGATGAATTCGCATGTTTTCAATTTCGCTTTTATTTTCGCACGAGTAAAGAGAACTGTCAATTGCGTTTGTGATGATGATTTCAAAATAAGCTCTGCTCTGTGTCGTAGTATCGGTGTAGTATCCTTGTGTCCCTATCATATGTATTATATTGTAACGATTTTTTCAAAATGATAACACTTTGTTTCAATGTATTTACCGTCCGTGTTATGGAATATAATAGGGAAACAAAAACCATGTAAAAATAAGGAAAAAAGGACTCTGCTTAGCTCTGCCTGGTCATATATCGCTCATACAATGTAACGAGGGGCGGGGGAAAAAAATCGATTCGAAAAAAAAAAAAAGATACAAACTCAGATCATGTCCGTACGACAAACAATTTTTTTTCTCCTCGTCTATGCTCGCACCGATACCGAGAAATTCCCTCTCGTGTTTCACAAATTTTCGAATCGCTATAATATCCACACTGGTTGCTATTCTACATGTATAAACATGTCAGAAGAAAGAAGAAGCGTTAAAATCCTCGTTAGATAGAACCTAACCTTACTTTTTCCGATTTCGAATCATACAACGGTTCTTAAACCCTTTTCGAACGAAAATCGAGCGCTGGTAGGCGTCAGTCTACTTTCAACAATCGTAACGTTATTGTTTTCTACGCATGAACGGATCTCCGCGTCTTGCGGGTTGCGGGTAGTGCAGGAGCTGCCGAAGGAGGTGGAACAGCAGCAGCAGCAGCAGCAGCAGGGGATCGATTTATTTACGACCTTTTAGCACAATATATTTCACGTGATAATCCGTTAAGCCCATTTCCGAAAAATATGCAGCGGTTTTAGGCTGGCGTAAAATATGCTACCCTGGCAATAGCGTGACGTCACGTCATTCGCTTCCCGGTGAAAATTTACTTGCGATTATTGCTCTAGTTGAGTAAATCAAATCTTTGTATTTCATTGTCGAACTGAAGTATTATGTAGCGGTACGGCGTACCCTTGCAGCTATGACTCCTTAGGCCTCCCACTCCCTAGGCCCCGGTACACGGTTCGGGTTGATTCTACTGCGAGAAAAGAAAACTTACCGAGAACCTGCAGCGGCTGTAGGCCTGCACCGAAGTTAGTGGTCTAATACCCTCTTCCACGTACCCTATAACAATGCCCCTTTCTCGACCCCCGTACCTTTATTTAACCCTTTCGAAATATTTGCCTGCTAAGTTTTTGCAGACGAAAGAATATCTGGTAGGCACCTATATAGGTATACGCGTCCGCTACAACGGTATTAAAAATAGCAAGGCCTGCTTTCTCGATCCTTTAAGCATCGGTATTTGCATCTGTCAACCCTCTCTTCCGAGATTACAATAAAGAAGTTTTTTTTTTTTCCTCTTTTTTCTGTTTATTTTTTTTTTTTCTCGAAAACTAGGGTCTGCGAAAAAAAAATATATTTTCAGTGCCTCACGAATAGACTGGGTGTAACGATAGACACATCGTTAGTACGACTGCAGAATTCGGTGTTTTTTTTTTAATCAAATTGTCTATTATTTTCCTTTCCTTATTTCTTTTCTATGATTCTTTTTTTTTCTGTTTTCTGGGGGCGAAGGGATTTTACACAATCCTCACGATTCCAGATTCCAGGGAGAGGGAGGGTTTTTTTCTAACGGAGTTATACGATTCCGAAATTCCATGTATAGCTAGGTTTTATTTTAAATAAGGTTTACTATTATTTTCCACACAGTTATCGTGGAAGATGCGAGGGAATTGGAGCACGGGTGATCCTGTGGGAGCTTCTGCAAAGGGGCAGCAGATAGACGTCGAGCACCGCGGTGGCGATCTCCCCCTTCATTCTCCGGCCACGCCCGCATGGAATATCGCAGATAGAATTGTGGTGAGTAACACCCGCCCTTCAATGCTCCAGCATCTCTTATACAGTGAACCTACTCCCTCACTATACTCTATAAAAAAATCCGTCATCCCCCCGTTCCGCCATTCCTACCATGATACTTCCATTTTGAAAGAAACGCAATCTTTGGCTTCTTTTTTTTGTATCAAGTTTTAGTCTTGGGGGTTTTTCTGACGAATGCTTAATCGTAGCTATGCCCAAATGCATGCCGTTCGAAATTTGAATTTTCATAATTAGAATTTCGCACGTTGGTAAGATTTCAAAATTTTGAACGTTATTACAGTTGGATTTGAATAGAGTATCGTAGCAATGACGAAAATGCTTGCTGCTTGTAGATAATATGTATATGGTATATATCTAACCCTCTTAATCTTATTGTCAGGTTTTTTCCTTTAGCTATACATATATCGTTGTATTTTCTACTGTTCTACGTATATAGATATATATATATATATATATATATACGTATAGATTATACACACAGAAGAGGGTAGCTTTGTTTTAGAAAAGCAATTCTGAAAAATATTTACATTTCGAATGAGTCAGATAATATATGGGCTCGAAATCTTTGTAAATAAAAATTTTCTACGCACGCTATAATAGGTCGGGGTAGTCGAAGGTCGCCTAATCCCTGATTAGCGGAGAAAAAAAATAAACTCATTCCATAGAATGTTCGATTCATTAGAAATTCAAAAAATAAGGAAAACAATTTCTGTTACGAGATTCGGAAAAGTTTCAAACATGAATCACGATTATAGTCTGAGGACGTAAAGTCTCACGGACGAAATCAAGGCCACAGCCTTCTGAATCAAAATATCAACTTTTTCGATGATTTAATTCAAGTTCCGGTCAACGGCGTCTCCTTCATACCATTAATTGTAACAAGGAAACAACAGTGAGGGTAATTTTGTATGTTTTTGTCTTTTTTAGAAGGAGGAAATTCCTGAGGACAAAAACAATGATTCCGGGGTATCGCCCGGGCACTACACAAGTAATTCTGTATCCCCAAGGAGTCGCCGTTCGTCATCAACGGCGAACGGAAGTTTGTCGCCGGGTAGCGCGAGTTCGCAGGACTCCAGTGCCATGCAATACGAATACAGCCCCCAGAGGATTTTCAAATCTTGTGCTTCACCGCTCGGTTTTAGCCACGCCAACGGAAACCGATCTCCAAAATTACAGTCGGCTTCTTATGGCAACGATATTTCACAAGGGAATGGAAACAACGCGGCCGAACAACCCCTCGACATGGTTTCTAGCACCGTGAAACCCGAGAGCGATGATTCTGATGCTAGCATGCAATGCCCCATTTGTCCATTCAATACAGTCCATAGGTGAGCAATTGCACTTTTATTTCTTGATCTTTTACCACGTTTTTGACAAGAAGAGATCAAGAATTTTGCAATCTATTGGATTAATTTGCAAGAAATTTGATCTCTTGAGTTCTTGTCGATGTCCTTTTCGAATTTGAGGTATTAATTGTGAAATTCAATTCAATATGACGTCTGAATTACTAAATTCAAATTGTTTCACTCAAGATGTGACAAACTTGAGTTCGTTAAATTTTGAGCGGCAATTTCGAATATCGTAAAACGAAAGATTTATTTTCTTGTGTTTTAGAATGCAGTTCAACGAGCATTTGGCAATCCACTGTTCCCCAAAGCAGTGTGACCCATCAGACTACACATCCTCCTCGTACACCCACATGAGTTCAATGTCTGAAGACGGAGCTCGAGGTTCACCAAGTCAAGGCGACAGGTCAGAGCATGAATTCGACGATACCGACGAGCCCGGTTTGAGAGTGCCCCGCATCAACTGTCAGGGTAAAATAAAAGTGTTCAAATGTAAACAGTGCAGTTTTACCGCGACTACAAAACTCGCCTTTTGGGAGCACACGAGGGGGCATATAAAGGCAGAGAAGCTCCTGACCTGCCCTAGGTGCCCGTTTGTAACAGAGTACAAACACCACTTGGAGTACCATCTCAGAAATCATTTCAATTCGAAACCGTTCAAATGTGACAAGTGCCCGTATTCGTGCGTTAACAAATCCATGTTGAACAGCCATCTCAAGTCACACTCTAACGTCTACCAGTACCGATGTGCAGACTGCTCTTACGCGACCAAATACTGTCACTCGTTGAAACTACATTTGAGAAAATACGCCCATAAGCCAGCTATGGTATTGAATCCTGATGGATCTCCTAATCCATTGCCGATAATTGATATCTACGGGACTAGGCGAGGACCGAAGCAAAAATCGGCACCTAAAACCGCAGAGGACGTTGCAGTACCGTCACTTCTTATCGGGTCTGGTACTAGCGCACCGTTAGTGACGAAAATAACAGCTGTTCAATCTGCGCCATCTTTGTTTTCGGGTGAACATCACCTGCACAATATTCAACAACAGCAACAACAAGGGGCGCAAATGAACGTGCCGTTTTCATACAGTCAGATATTTAATGCCGTTAGTAGTTTGCCGGCTAGACATTTCTTCCAACAATTTCACGACAATAATAATCATTGCAATGATAACGGGAAACAATTCTTTAATGTATTCGGGTTGAATCGAGATAGTAATATGAGTATAGATGATTATAACGGCGTCAAACACGAGAGCAAGCGAGTTTCGTCCGTTACTGTATTCGGAAATTCAAATTCTAGTTTGAATTTGAATTTAAAAGTAACGGATTTTGAGTCGTCGAAGGCTATTGGATGCGTAGAGAGATTTAACGAGGTTAAAGAAATGTCGTCTGATATCGGGGTAGCGAGTCCGTTGGACTTGAGTAAACCGGAAATAACGCCAAGTTCTAAAACAAATTCGCCGAGGACGGGGGGAACCAGTAGACGCAAAGGAAGGGCTTTCAAACTTGACAAACTTGCTATTGCGCAGGATTCAGAAGACGAAGGTTCAACGGACCCGGGAACAACTACGACTATTCAAAAACAATTGGAACTTACTATCGATCATAATATGCAACAAAATAACAACAAGGATGATCTAACATCCGGCGGTACTTCAGACTATAATTGTCAGTACTGTGATATCGCCTTCGGTAATGTTGTCATGTACACAATGCACATGGGTTATCACGGCTACAAGGATCCTTACACTTGCAACATGTGCGGACATGAGTGCGCCGATAAAGTATCTTTCTTTCTACACATAGCGCGGGATTCTCACTCATGAAAATAATTTCAAAATATATAGATATCTTTATTCACTCTATTTTCTTTTTTTTTTTGTTTTTCTTCCGACTAGTCTTTTTGTTTCGTATTTTTTTTTTTTTTTTCTTCTTTCAAAAATAGGACAGGAGAAACTACAGCATATTTTTTTGTTTTTTTTTTTTAAACTTCTTATCTCGTCATTTTTTTGGGTTCAAAATCTCTGGTAAATGGTAGAAATTTAATGATCGAATTAGTCGACGTAGTATGAAGAAAAAAAAAATAAGATTGCGACGAAAACCGCACATGGTTACATTCGAAATCTTTTTATTCCATTTTGTCTAGGAATAGACAATTTTTCAAGTGTTGAAGGAAACTGAAAAGAAAAAAAAAAAAAGAAAAAAAAAAGGAGAGTCAAGTCTTTCGGCCTTTCTCGTTTCATAGTATATAATGTGCCTATGATATATTGACAAATGTTAGGCAATAGTCTGAACTTCTTATCATATATGTATATCAAAATCAAAGTTATGAACTATTGAGAAATCTCATGGAATCTAGTCAAAAAAAAAAAAAAAAAAAATGAATAAAACTATGCCTTGGGAAGGCTGCGAGAACGTTATACATATACTATAATTGCTGTAGTGTAATTTGGGTGCAATTAATTATTGAGAAAATTTCATATTATATACATATATATACGCATGCATACATATTATATTCGCACGGTATTTACAGCTGAAGTTCCATAATTAATTAATTAATCAACCGATAAAAGACTGACGTTATTAATTATTATTAATTATTATTATTATTACATTTAGGAGAAAGAGCGAAAAGGATAGATCGATAATTATCGAGGCAAAGATACTATATATACGCATATATAGGTATACATAGCTGGTATATCAAGATTCTGAAAAATAATCAGCAACGATCTCAATTAACAGTATTAAATATATAAATAAAGAGTAAAATAATAGAAAGGAAAATGATAATAATACAAAGAAAAACGTGAAGGGATCAGCTCGATGACTGAGTTAGAAAAAGATTAGAAAGAGAGAAAAAAACGATAATAACTGATTAGTATTTTTTTACGTATACCTATAATACTACATAATATATCTATAATAGCGATCGACAAAGATTTTTAGATTTAGATTTCATTTATTAAAGGAAGAGAGAGTAAAATAGAAAGAGAGTGAGAGAGAGAGAGGGAAAGAGAAATCGAATTTAAATGAAGATCTTGTAAATTTACACACATATACCATAACGTGTATCGCAATGATAATAAGATTAACAAGATATCCGAATCTCTAATAATCTAAAGATGAAAGAAAAATTTTTTTCATCGAATATATATACCTATAGGTAAAAGATACACAATAAATATATAAATATATCGAATAGTATAGCATATGCTGCAGTAAATCAAAAACTTAAAATAATAATATTACCGCCTTTCAGAGTACTAATCAAAATTAGATTATATATAGTGATTAACAAATTAGACAGATTCTTTTTTTTCGTTGTCTTTTTTTTTTTTTTTTTTCTTAGCGGTTTTTGCAACCTAACAGCGTTCGATATCGGATCTGTATTAGTTATGATACTGTATGACGTTGAGTCTTGCGTCGTTTCAAAAAACTTTATTGTTTCGGATTATAAACTACATAGAGATATATATTATTGATTAACGAATGACTGAATGATTACAGTCGAAGGTTTGATTCATTGATAAAGTATCTTATATTTAATCGATGAGACATGAATTTATTTATTTAAATTTTGTTTCTGGTTGTTTTTTATGTTTTTTTTTTTCCTTTTTTTTTTCTTCTCTTTTTATTTCTATCGATGAATTTATTTTAATCGTTATAATATTTGATTATAATTCGACGACGTAAATAATACGTTTTTGAATAGACGCAAGTATCAACTAATAAACCTTCTTCATCGCATCTCGTATATGATTATTGATTATTATTTTCTCTATCTTATAGTTGTATTATTATTTAGAAATCTGAAAAAGAGTTTTCTGTATCTCGGAGAATCAGAGGCGGTGTACATTGATTCATTATTATTATTATTATTATTATTATTATTATTATTATAAATATCATTTTTAGTTCACCTAAGATGTCGAGTGGCATTCCTTTCTATGTATTCTTCCAAATACATAAGCTATTTATATACATATATTACATACTGATTTACTAATCCAAAACTTCCCATTCCCCATATTCTAAATTCATCCTTCTTTACCACTGGGTACATCTCAGAGAACTCGAACTAATCGGAACTAAGTATAAATAATGCGATAATAATTCATAATCATGTCTCGTTTTTCGTTTTTGAGAAAAATAAAGACGCTCTTGCAATAATGCTTCGGTATGTTTCGCGCGACTTTTTTGAAAGAGCGTTTTGCAAATGTGCCTGATTCTAGGCAACCCGCAAAGCCCCTGAATAATTTAATGCAAATCAGTCGCGATTATTCGATTTCATTAGAAGTAAAAAAAGAATTCATCGTGCAATAAGTTTCATACGTATTTGATTCAGTTTTAAAAAATTACTGCCGTGTGTGATAGATCAAATGTTGAATATTGAAAAATCGATTATACAGTTCAAGAGTCCAGTAGGTGGCGCCGTCCCTTTTTCCCTGCGCCGACTTTTCGAACTACTTTTGCCGCAAAACAGGGGCGGGAGTCAGTTTGAATTCCCAAGATCGTACAACTGTGTTACTTTCACCGCAGAAGTATTATTTATGATTATGTTACGAGGTAAATCGGTTGAAAAGACACGAATAAATATTTTTAAAACCAGTAAAATAACTTCTAAATCTCTCACGGCACAAAAAACTCTAATAAAAAGACTTCAAACATACACAAGTCCCGAATGGCGTTCAGAACGCGACTGCGGGAGACGCCCGACCGCTCGCCGCCATTCAGCGTTACATTTAGGTACTAGAAAGTCACGCTGTGGCAATTCTATGAAGGATTTTACTGTCTGTAGTTCCGTTGATTGTTGAATGAACGAAAATAGTATGTTTTACACGCCAAAAACTGTTCAAGATACGAGCTTAAGGGTCAACAACGACAACAAAAGTTGAGGATTTTTCTCCTCTTTAGATTGTAATCATGAATTAGAATTAAAATGAAAGAAAAAACTAATTTCGGAGGATTACCAGGTAAAATTATCAGATTATAATGAATAAATCAAGGTGTACCTACAATAAATTAATTTCTTGTCAACATTGATCAACGATTATTAAACGCACGTGGTTTAAAAATTCCGCAAAATTCAAGTTTTTTTTATTTCCTCTCTCAGACTATTCGATTATCTTTTGATAATATTACCATTATTTGATGATAAAATAGTTTGAATAACAGCAATAGTTTATAATTGAATTAATGAAAATCATTTTTCAGATATTCCTCTCCCAGCAGCAATAATATTGCTGTTCATAGCATCACTGTGTTTCTCAAATTCATATGATGGCGAATTTGTTTTTGACGATTCTGAGGCAATAGTGACTAACGAGGATGTCAAGGATGCTCCAATATCTGATATATTCAGGAATGATTTCTGGGGCACTAAGTTGTCCCATGAACAAAGCCACAAGTCTTATCGCCCTCTTACTATCCTCACATTCAGGCATGAGATACTGAACAAAAAATAAATACACTTCAACTGGGGTGCGCGAAGCAAGCCTGTAATCCTTATAGTTTTAATATTGAGGATGGTATTCCAATCTTACTTCAGATTTCTAGGTGATTTTCAAAAGAAGGAGATTAGAATTCTTGTTTTAGTAACTCAAGTTACTAATTTCAATAGGTTTTTTGCTTTTTTGTTATAGTTCTTGAAGTTACCATGATCATAGAGAGTGAAAATTCACTTTTATCCCACTCTATTCAGTTCTTGGTTCTTATTTAACAATATTCTGCGATATCTCATCAATTTTCATTGAGATAGACATTAATCTCATGCGCAAACTCAAAAGTAAAGCGCTCGCGTACCTCTAGTTGTTAATAAAAGGAGAAATTTGATTAGTTTGAGGCAGAAAATTAGCTTTTTTTCTTTTTTCCATCATGCCTCAAGCTAATGTCCAAGTTCGATGCATGTTGAAACAGCTCATCTCAATATTCCAGGCTCCACTATGTATCTAGAGGATATTTAGACCCCACGGACTTTCACACATTCAATGTAATCCTCCATGTCCTAGTATCCGTTCTCACCATGTTTGTATTCGATTTATTACTCGGCAGAAACTCTAGAAATGTTGCCTTCTATGCTGCAACATTATTCGCCGTTCACCCAATCCATGCCGAGGCGGTGAGATCATCTATTCTTCATCATTGAATATAAATACATGTCTATGCATCTGGCTATTGTCTCTAATGCTCCTAGTTCCCATAAATTGATATTTCGCGAACTGAAATCATTGAAAAAAAGCCACAAAAAATCTTCCAACGTACTTGCACAAAAAACTTGGAGAATTTTCTGTACTTGGTTCATCTACCAATGTAGAAACCGTTTTTTTAGGTGGCTGGTATTGTGGGGAGAGCCGACATGCTTTGCGCGCTATTTATGTGGGTGTCGATACTGTTCTATCACAAATCGATATTCTCTCAAAGCTGCTTTGCCAAATGGATTAACATGGCGATCTGTATACTTTGTATAACGACAGCGATGCTTTGCAAAGAAACAGGAATAACTGCGATCGTAAGTGGAGAACTTTGGCCTAGACAAAGGCTTTAAAACTATGAACAAACATGAAACTTGATCTGTCTTCAGGGTATATGTTGCGTTTACGATCTAGTCGTAATCAACAAGGTGCTTCCAATCAACATATTGAGATTCTTGAGGCTTGAATACTCTGTGACAAAGACAAAGCAGTTCCTAGCTACAAAATACGACAATTTAATTCTCCGTCAAATAATTCTATGCGCATCCGCGTTCCTCCTATTATTGATAAGATTTAGCGTCATGGGTTTTTCTACCCCAATTTTCCAGCCTGTTGACAATCCTGCTTCTTTCGCAGAGCAATTACTAGTCCGTGTAAGTTGGAATTAAAAAAGAACTCACAGTTTCGTCACTTTTCATCCTAATAATATGTTATACCGATTTTTCAAAAGGTACTTAACTACAATTATATATACAGCCTTAACGCTTGGCTACTCCTCTGTCCCGAATGGCTATGTTTTGACTGGGCAATGGGATGCATTCCGCTTATCTCCGGCCCGGACAGTAGAATACTCGCAGTTCTTGCCCTCTGGCTATTTATCGGGGCGTTCTGCATTCACGTTTTGTTGAAAGAAGACAGTAAGCAGTTGAGGTAAAACTGGTTTTCGTTCACTTCAATCAGAATTTCAAACGAATTAAGAGTCTGGATGAAAAACAATGAAACTATATCCAATTTTGCATTAATCCTGTACGTTTTCAGAGGCACAATAATGGGCTTTTCTCTCTTGACAATCCCGTTCCTTCCGGCAACAAACATGTTCTTTAACGTTGGTTTTGTGATTGCTGAGAGAACCCTGTACATTCCATCAGCTGGATTTTGTCTCCTGGTTGGAATCGGGCTTCAAAAATTAACCGATCGGTACGGGACGAGGATGTTTCTAGCATTTTACGTCACGCTGTTAGCTATATTCTTTGCTCGCTCATGGGTCAGAAGCAGTGAGTGGAAAACTGACAGAACTTTGTTTCAATCAGCGCTGAATGTCTGCCCGTTAAACGCCAAGGTTCATTATAATATTGCAAAGAATGCTGCTGATTTGGGAAATTCTACTCACGCTGAACTCGAGTACAACGAGGCACTGAGGTGAGAGTGGTAATCAAACTTTGAGACCTTATTTCAGGAGATTTGTTTCAGGCTTAATCCTGACTACGCACAAGCGATGAATAACTTGGGAAACTTGCTCAAAGATCAGCAGAAGTATAACGAGGCTGAGAAGCTGTTTAAAAAAGCTGTTGAATTACAGTAGGTAGTAAACTAGACTAATAGTTTAGTGTCTTGCGCTGGTAGTGAGAGTTTAAAAAGGATTATTCATTTTTAGAACAGATTTTGCAGCAGCTTGGATGAACCTTGGTATTGTACTAGCGGCTTTGAAAAAACCAGAGGAATCTGAGAAGAGTTATTTGACCGCTCTTTCCCACAGGCCAAAGTATCCTGATTGCTATTACAATCTTGGAGTACTGGTGAGAGTCTGTGTTTACAAATTTCTAACGAATGAGAAGACATAGAATCGTTTTAATCCACACCGTTTTTAGTATCTCGAACAAAAACACTTCAACAAAGCGTTAATGGCCTGGGAAAATGCGACCAGACAAAAATCCGGGCACAAAAGAGCATGGACGAACACAATTCTGTTGCTGGATGATTTAGGCAAGCATTACGGAGTTGTGAATGATTAAAAATCGTAAGAATTGGTCGGATTTGATCATTCGGTTTTTCATTTTCGCCTATTTTTGCATCAGGACACGGAGAGAAGGCATTATCGGTCGGAAATCGAGCTTTAAAGTACCTGCCGGAAGAGGCATCGATATATTTCAACATCGCAAATATACTGGGAAAAGCGGGTAGGTTTGAGGAGGCGGAAAAGCAGTTCGAAAACGCGATTTCACGGGATATAAATAATCCAACATTTTATACGAACTTAGGCAAGTACAAAAAGGCTGATATATATTCAAGAATTAGAGATTTATTACGTTTTTGATACAGGGGTACTCTATCACCGATGGAACAAGCATGACAAGGCTGAAAGAATGTACAAAAAAGCTTTGGAGTTGTATCCGGGCCTCCAAAGCGCTAGAGATAATTTAAAGAAGCTTAAGGTTTCTAGCATAAAGGCTTGATTCAGTCTTGAGCAAGATCAGTTTTAGAAGGAACTGGATAAGCTTTAAAATTGCCTATCTTCTTTCCGTCAATGTAGTTAAACGAGTAAAAACAGGTGTCACAAAAGTAGCAAGGATCGTGCGGGAGTCTATCGTTGTTAGTAGTTATCCAACTCGCAGCGAATGCTCCGCATACGATGCAATACCTTGTGGAGCTGGCTCTCATTCTGTGAATTCTTGGGTAACTTGATATTGCCAATTGGTCCGAGGGCCCAATTAATCTGAAATTAACACAGGGAGTTAAAAAACTTGAAGAAATAAATGAATATGAGAGGATATTACCTCGCGTCTGAGAATATCATCAGATGTTCGCAGGTTCCTTGGTGCTGGTAGACCCAGGGATAACCGAACCTTACCGCAAGGGAGTTTATGGTAACATTTTCCATCGTTGAAGTCTTAAAAGGACCTAATTTCCGCCGTTCAGCCCACTCTCTGATCACTTGACTATTGTCGCGGTTCTCGGGATCCCGGAAATCATTGTAAAATGTACCCTCGATGTAGAAAAAACCAGATTTGTAAACATCCTGGAAGTCCGAATAGGGATATTGAAGGGAATTCGGAATAAGGGGGAGAACACTCTTGAAATTATCTTCTCAACGGCTTTAAGAAATCTTTAGGAACCGATTAAGATCATCTGGATTATTTGAAATCATGTAAAATCATTAGAAATCATTCGAATCTTTGAAATTTTTTGAAATCTCTTGAAATCTTTTGAAATCCTGAGTTCAGATACGTCCATTAATGTCGATAGGTAAAAACAGAGATAATTTGCCTTGGCTTGTATTCTGGACTCAGCCTTTGGATTATCGCTGACTTCTTTGGATATCGATAGATCAGAGGTGCATGATATGATGTCTCTGAGCTGAGTGAGCGTCTGGGATCCGAGAATAGCGATGATATGACTAGTAGAAACTTTGGGTGCATATAAGCTGACTATTCGACTTTGACAAAAGAACGGTGTGTAGATACGTATAAAGACGAGCATTTCGTTTCCTGGTTCAATGCTAGGGCCTGATTTTATTTCCTTTACTTCGTCTGGTTGCTGCGATTGATAAATCGTTAATTTATTTCTATTTTAACTCATCTAATATAATTTTACAAATTCTCATTTCTATATTGCTTACTATGCTTATTTCCCCTCTGTATTTTAAGCTGTAAATAAATGGCCGCTGCGCTAACGCTAGTCTCTCTTTAAGCTTCGCCAATGTTTCCAGATCCACATCATCCGGCATCTCTTTTACTTCGTACACATCTTTGCGACTCGATAATCTCGGGTCGTAACATTTTTCAGAATTTTCGCCAGGTATCCTCAAATTCTCAACGCTGGAAGTTTATTCGACATTATTTAATGTTATTATTACGCGTTTTTCAATCATTTTTCTTTTGAGGTTAGGTTAATTGACGGTTTTTTTTAAATCTATATTTTGAGGTTATGTTCGATTGTTTTTAAATTTTTCTGGGGGTTAGATGTATTCCATGACACTAATTACGTTTATCCAATACTTTTCGATCATCTTATGTTATTTTGACTATTTTTTATGCCACGTTACGTTTATTATTCATTATATTGTATGTGATGTTAGGTTATGTTCCGAGAATTTGTATTCCTATGTTATTGACGAGGTTTAATAAATTATAATCACCTGCAATATTCTGCTAAAACGGCAAAGTCCTCATCGTTTATATCCATCTGCATTATTTCCAGTATTCCGGCCTTTTCATTTTCGGCTGATCTAAGGTCGTTGATATTTTTTAGGTTAGCTAACGCTCCGTATTTTTTGAAGTATTTCTTCAGATCTAGAATCTCCGTCGAGGTTTTATTATGAAATCCGTATACCTTGTCCATTATTTTTCTTTAATTACTCAACTCACACCTATCGCTTGATATTAATTTCATTCAGTTGTTTTATATGCTTTTGAAGAATACGTTAAACTCTCAACTGTCAAGCTGAAATTCAAAAACCTGATTATCACGTTCCATTTGGTCAAAAAGACACGAACGTTTACAATGAAACATCTTTTTTAAGCACTTTTTAGTGCGAAGCTATATCGATACTTTGGAATATCAATTCAATCAATGATTTCTGCGTTTATTTCTGATTATTTGATCATTTTTCTCCATATTTTCTAATTTCGAAGATCGTTGAAAATATGCCATCTTCTTCGAATTTCAAATCGCCAAACGATCACGTGGTCGGAATATTCGATAATGGGATTTGAATAAGATTGCGGGAAAAGAAATATAAAAATTCGGATTCACTCGCAATTTATGAAAACCTAATTATAATCAAGAATGCGTATATCAGAGATGAACTTGACATACAATTGTTCATTTATTCTACAGCTCTTATACAATATTCTACATAATAATGAAAATAGTTGTGTGTAAATACGATTTAATTAAGTACGGATTGGACGGAATGATTGCTGCGATTTGTACTGCGATACATTTTGTAAATGCAATAGAGTAAAACACTCACTATAGCTATATAAAATAAAAACGATTATACAGATAGTCATTGCAATAACTGATTAATACATTTAAACAAATTAACAATAGATTCAGGCTTTCAAGAATACTTATCATTTTGTACAAACTCAGAATAATCAATTAGTTTAAAAGAATCTATATGAGGGGCAGTCTATGAAAATTGTACCACTACAAGTATCCCAATTAATGCTACAAATAATGTAATGGCAAGAATGAATTAATTTCTAATCCCCAATTAACGACAATCTTATCAAATCGGACTCTACATATATGTGATGACGCTATGGCATAATGGACATGCGTTAATATTAATAACGTCTCGTTCATTGGCTGCATGATGTCTGCAAACAGTGCAAATCCATGCATTAGCAAGATCCATCAAAGGTTTTCCGGATATAACACAGCCAGGAAATCTGGTAGCGCAATTTGGGCAGGCTACACACCAGTCAGGGACCAGTGTCTCGCAATTAACGCACTCTGCCTTAGCATTGCGGGAGTCTTTAGGACTGTACTTAGTGAATATGGTCAAAGCCAATTCCTCGTAATCCTCTCGCTTAGTCTCTGTTATGTTTTCGAGAGCTTCGAGCTTTATAAAAGCCCTTGAGCATGCTGCAAACGCCCTGTTAATGCAGCTGGACAAAGCTAGGAGGCAGTAAATTTCCTCAGTGTTTAAAATGTCCTCATATTCCCTCAGCCTCAGTGAGGTTTTCATTGCTGAGTCGGGCTGCCCGTCGTACAACTGCCTGTGAGCTAACAACAGGAAATGATAGGCCTCTGCTCCTCGCCAAGCTTTCTCGATTACTCTAGTGTCTTCATTGCTCTCAGTCAACCCCATGACCACGTTGCTACGACCTCCTTTAATAGCTGGTGTGCTTTTGATGTGATCTTCAACTAACAGAGCGGCGAGAACGTAGATTTTTTTTATCCTCAAAGGGTTGGTCCTTGCCTTGGCTTGCTCTTCTGCGAGAGAGAAGAGCAGCTTTGCAGCTTCCAGATGGTGGTTTGCTTTTTTGTACAGTTCCACAGCCTGGAGCATTTTCCCATTAGATAAGAGATGGCTGGCATATTTGTTCAGAAGCTCTCCGATCTGCGCCATTTTGTAGGTCTTTGCCAAATCTACTGCCTGGTCCCAGTGGTTTAGTCGGACGCATGTATCCACTGCCATCTTAACATCCCCGTATTTAACGTAAGCCAATACTGCCTGGGGGCACATGCCTACCGACGCTAACATCTTTCCGACTGTTTTGAGCAATGGGCTTTTGTCGGGGAGCTGTTCTATCGTCGCGGCAAGTTCGTGGTACTCTTCGAGCTTGTAGTAGCATTGAATAAGCTTCTCTAAGCTGCTACCCTTCTCGTAATACTCTCTAGCTCCCTCCCAGTTCTGTCTTTCGGCAAAAAAATCCCCAATTTTATTGAAGGCGTGTTCCATCTGTTTGTCAGATCCCCCGATACCCATCTTCATTAATTGTATGACTCTGAAATAGTCCCCAAGCTTTTGCCGAAGAGTTATAGCCAAGTCTCTGCGGTCCAAATCCAAGTAGAGTTTCTCAGCCTCGTCGTAATTCCCAAGGAAAGCAGCTACTTCAGCCTTTTTTAATTGATCGTTATGTACGTTGTGCAATCTCTTGATGAACTGGATGCCCAAATAGTCCGTGCAACGGACCATCGCGTTCTCCGCCGTCTCAAGGTCCAGATATTTCAAAGCTGACTCTGCCAGCAATCGCCATAATCTTGGATGAGGATTGTCTTGTATAAAGCTGTTAGCTTCTTTGAGGCCAACTTTGGCCAGCAATTCTCTCGTATCTCTCAGAGATTTGACTTCCAAATCGACTATCAGCTCTCTCCTAGTATCCTCAGGCTTCTGCATCAGCTCGTCTAATAGAACGCAGCGTATCTCTAGCTCATGAAAAGTGCAGATATATCCAGAGCAGGATATAGGCTCCTCGGGATCCAAGCCTCTCAGAACATACATCCTTGTTTTTTCCATGATAGCCAACAGCGCAGGATTGTCCTGTGCCCAGCACATAGCCCAGACATCTTTTCTCTCAAATTTGCTCACATCCTCGCCATCCCCTGCCCCAGGATTCTTGTGTGGTTCAAGATCAAGCATGGTAAGAATTCCCGCTGTATCTATAATCGAAGCTCTGGTAGAGTTAGAATTCACAGCCAATTTGCAGGGCTTTGCGGAGCTGGTGTATCTATTAGTTAATGTAACTTGAGGCAGAGAGTATCTCTGTATCATTCCCGACTCTCTACCGATGAGGAGAACCTTTTCAGTCGCTGCAATGCAGCAGATCGGGTCGACGGTAGCTTTTGTGTTAAGCGGAGTTTCAAAGACTCTATTTCTATCTAGGTCTTGAATAACTTCCGTAACTCCTGTGGGAGTATCGTCTATATGATACATCCTGTCTCTCCTGGTTCTTCCGGAGTTAAGAGCAGAATTTCTTGGCGTTCTGAAGTTCCAAAGCATGAAATTATTCTTGGACGAAACGACTACCACGTTGCTGGTCATCGCTACCCACAGCGGTTCAGTTTCTAGGTACTTAATATCAACCGGAGTTGCTATGGTGTTGCAAACAAGTAGCGCAAACTGTTCTCCTGGTTCGCTGGACTCGTTTTTTACTGCCAAGACACAGTGTTCTCCGTAAGAAGCGACTGAGATGAGGGCTCTAACGTATTTAGTGTAAGTAAGTCCGCTATTGGCGTTCCAAAATGTGACGCAGATGCCGTCTTTGGATATTTTCTCGCTCGAGAAGACCACCGTGTTGCTAAAATACGTCCATTTGTAGTCAGGCCGTATATTGGCAAAGTATATATGCGAATCAACGGACAAAGCTACTCTCAAAGAGCTACCCTCCCAGGTGCAAGACGTCACCTCTCTTCCAGGGACCTTCAAAGTCCTGATATGCTCTCCGAAAGGAGTGTAGAACTGAACTACATTGGACTCTCTGCTCTCCCCATTAACAACCATCGGCATTATACCGGTAACTGCTAAAAGAGATCCGCAGTTGTTCCAGCAGCACCATACAACAGTCATCATTGTATCAACTAGCACCGGATTGTCGTCGCTCTCGTTTCTCATCAACTGAATCTTTCCGTTCTGATAAGATATCGCCAGAGAAGGAGAGTCCGTTGCTATGAAACCGTTCTTTCCGTCATACCAATGCATAGCTACTATGGTCTGTGGCTTCCCAACATTCAGAGGAATCATGTTCAATTTCATAAGGAAGATTCCTTGATTGTCATACAGATGAACTTCCCCATTTTTCAGACTAAATAACAGCAGTTTACCATCAGGAGACCATTGGACGCCGGTTAATAGCGTATTCTTTAGCTCCTTTCCCCAGATTCTATTCCCATCGACCGAGCCGACTATCACTGCTCCGTCTTCATAGACTATGCATATTTTCTGGCCATCGGAACTCCAGGACATCCCTTTCACCACGGATTTGTTACGGTTGTTTATCATCTCCTCGTACCACGAGCCTTTGTAAAGCATCCAGACTATTATCACACCGTGCTGATCGCTCGATGTTAATTTCTGGTGCTCTTCGTTCCATGTTACTACTTGTACGTGCCCGTTGTGACCCTCTAGGGTTTGATTCATGCTCAGATTACTGGCCGCTGCTAAACCGTGCGGTTTTGAACCAGTCGAAGCCCCTCCGGCGCTTGAATCGACTCTTAGAACCTTTAGCAAACCGTCTTCTCCCCCAACGGCGATGAAACCTTGTTGTTGGTTCCATGCCATACAATTTAAGCGAAAGTTGTTAGGAATTGCGATCTTCTTGCTCAAGTAGACGAACATGTTTGTTGCGTTCGGAGCTTTTTTTTAATGAAAATTGATGGCTTTTATTACGATTTAAGAACCGCTGATGTATAATCGTTCATTTTAGCGTCTTGAGAACAGTTATCGTTTGATTTCATACAATAAAACAATTAAACTAACTAATTAACCTCACACCCGGGCAAGGAACGTTCGCCATCTTTGTTTGGAAAAAATTCAACGCTGGGATTGGTCGGAGAGATATGAATGGCTAATCTGAGCGAATGAGAAGCCTCGATTTTACGCTACATTCCACGGCCGATCGTAAAAATTAAATGACCTTACGCGTCGGTATTGAGGGGAAGCGGGGTGCGTCGATCGGCCAATAGAACCGTAGAATTAGCAGAAGGTAAATTATCAATGAATAAAGCAGAGGAATGAATCAAAATACGGAGATAATAGAGTGACGCGCATGCGCGAGGGATGAAAAACTTGTAAAAACGGTAAGATTGATTAACTAGAGATCTGACAACGCCGTTTTTTATCCCAAAATAATCCAGGGGAATTACCGAGGGTAATTCTGTCAAAAGAATGCCCTAATATTCCGGTTTTAATTATAACCGGAAGTTATTCGATCATGTGATTACGTACTGCGAGTAGTCTTCTGTCTTTTCTTATTTTACTCTGCGTGCGCGTAGTACTTTCATGCGTGCTATGGTATTGAGTTGTCAGAATTGACAACCCACACAAGTAGAATTCTGCCAAAAGATACCAGTGCGGTACATACATGTCGAGTTTTATCGCCAGTTTTAATAACAAGTCAAATTATCGTTACAACAAATAAATAAAACCGAGGATAGACTGGATAAATATTTTCCGACTACGATTATTGCCCAAGAAGGCACAGGCTCCTAATAAACCGTTAAATATCGTTCTACAGTGTCCGTTATTAGATACTACAAACAACAAATAATATCCTGATATGGTAAGTTGGCTGATACTATATCTGACTACTGAAACTTGATTTATTGTTAATTCGTTGACCAGATGTGGAACAAAACGCGCAAATTCGATATCGCCAATAAGCGTTGATCGTTTTATGTTTCTTACTTTACCTTTTAGGACGACGACGACCAATTTCAAACTGGCTATGACGTCGGATCTTTTCCTAAAGATTTTGGATACACCCCTTTTGACGGGGAAGGCGACGGACCTGTCGGCCCATTGGCCGGTGATCAAAAGCCAAGGATATTGCTGATGGGACTTAGAAGGTATGTCATTTTTTCAGGAAATTATATGTGGATTCGGCTGGGGAAGAAGAGTGGGAAATAAGACTCAAATTTCAGGAGTTTAGGAGCTGATTGTCGCTTTTTTCGACTGGATATGCAAAACGCTTGAAGCGCGGAGCTTGAAGTTGTCAGAGAAGTGAGAAAAACCTTGTTTTCCAAGTCTGGGGATTACGGAGAGCCGGCTTTCTTACTTTTGGGAGTTTTTAGACAGTCTGATGTTCGTTAGGGAGACTCTTTTAGCTTCGATTCTTCGGAAAACAAGCTGCTACCGCCAAATTTTTGTTTCTCCAGGCTCACTAATGGTCCTCGAAACTCCGGAGACGTAGGGAATATCCTGAAATCCATTAATATTTGGAACAGTATGCATATATCGTTGAATTTTATTCAAATTCTAGATATATTGTAAAACTTTATCACAATTTACTGCAGAAGAGTTCAAATTTCGATCCTTGGAGTTCAATCTCTTCTTGGCTTTTGAAGCGAGGCCTTCCTTTCAGTTGATAACAATGTCCTGAGTCATAAACTCACAGTTTCTGATCAATTTTTATCATTTATCTGCGAAGCTGAACAAGTTCGGATGATTTTTGGCTGTTGGAACCACTCCGGTCTCTCCTGGGGACCTAAATCCCTCAAAGAACTGTTCAAAACTGGCTCAAAGACCTAACAGTTGTTTGTTTCAATTTTCAGGAGCGGTAAATCCTCGATCCAGAAAGTAGTCTTTCACAAAATGTCTCCCAACGAGACTCTATTCCTAGAAAGTACAAACAAGATAATAAAGGACGATATAAGTAACTCGAGCTTTGTCCAGTTTCAAATATGGGACTTTCCCGGTCAGATAGACTTCTTCGATCCGACTTTCGACAGCGATATGATATTCGGCGGCTGCGGAGCCTTAGTATTTGTAATAGATGCTCAAGACGACTACATGGAGGCCTTGAACAAACTTCACCTAACAGTAACAAAGGCTTACAAAGTAAACCAAGCCATAAAATTTGAGGTCTTCATCCACAAGGTGGACGGTCTCTCAGACGACCATAAAATGGAGACTCAGAGGGACATTCACACCCGAGCTAACGACGACCTAGCAGATTCCGGTGAATAGAAGATCTCCGATTGATTTTCAGCTCGGAAACTTTTCCAGACTCTATTATTGCCTCCTTGTTTCTAGGATTCGATCAAATTCATCTCAGCTTTCATCTGACTTCAATTTACGATCACAGCATCTTCGAAGCCTTCAGCAAGGTCGTTCAGAAGCTAATTCCGCAATTGCCGACCCTAGAAAACCTCCTCAATATACTGATATCGGTAAATCTTTGCGCTTTGATCAGGAATCCGAGCAATCTCTGAAAGAAGCTCAATTCTGGACCAAAAATGCATTTTTAAACACTTTTCAGAACTCAGCAATAGAGAAAGCTTTCCTGTTCGACGTCGTGTCGAAGATATATATTGCTACGGACAGCTCTCCGGTCGATATGCAAAGCTACGAGCTTTGCTGCGATATGATAGACGTCGTGATTGACGTGTCTTGCATCTATGGGTCAGTGGATGGCTAAACCGTCTGAAATCATTTTTGAGACCCTTCCACAGTCACTAAAGTCTTGTTTTCAGTTTGCGGGAAGACCTGGAGGCAGCTGCCTTCGACAACCAGAGTTCAAGTTTGATAAAACTGAACAACGGGACGATATTGTACTTGAGAGAAGTCAACAAGTTCTTAGCGCTGGTCTGCATACTGAGAGAAGACAATTTCGATAGGCAGGGTACGAGATTTGGCGATGAAATTCAGTCTGGGAGAAAGAACTGACCCTTTTCTTGATTTCTTCCTCAGGTGTGATCGACTACAACTTCCTATGCTTTCGAAAAGCCATACAGCAGGTCTTTGAGCTGAGGAATAAGGCTCTCGCAGCTGCGAGCATGAACAACCATTCCACATCTCCGATCAGCGCTAATGAGTCGTCAAGCAATGTGGCAGTTTCTCAGACCGGCACTTTGGGGCAGAACGGTGCCGTTGCTTTGACTCAGAGCTAACCGATTAGTTAATAACGGGAATTGTACAAATTCGGAGAGCGTGGGTAGTTCTTTGTGCTATTTCGAGAGTTTTCGCCATTTATAATCGAATTATAGAATTTCAGATTATTAAAGATAGAAGAGAGATTAAAAGGAAGATAAAGGTTCGGAAATGGAATAATACTGCAGTGTATATAGACTCAGAGGATCATCATATCATACTTTGAGGTAGCGCAAAGACTGCGGAATAGAAAAGTACTCATCAGCCTTGCAAATATTATTTTTAAGTCGAATATTTGATACGTTTTGAGTTACGTTAATTTTTCTCCTCGATGTATGTATTTGAATCGAATTTAGGAAGATCCTTGATCTTGCGGAGCTCTGAAATTAAGGAATTATCAAATCGCTAGCATTGTACATTTCATTCGGCATCACTGTATTGTGTTCATATGTAGTCTTCGTATATTGTGTTCGATTATTTGTAACGAGCAAGAATCTGTGTTAGATATTCTTTTTTCCTTCATTTGAACAGTATCAAATGCTGTGTTCTACTATGTTATTGATATTAGGACTCTTTTCTGTGAACTTATCTACACTCATCATTAGCAGAACTAGAGAAGCAGAATGGTCAAGAATGCGTTTGAAGTTTGAAATTCTTTGAACTTTGAGAAGTCCTAATGCCCATGTATGCATCGATTTATAATATTATTTCGAAATTATTTACCGCATGAGCCTCGCAACGCATCTCGCTAGGTCGTTATTAATAAATTGTTATATTTTTATTTTCTATCTCGTAATCACGGCAGATATTTTATATACTATATACTTATATCTATATCGATCTATACATATATTTATGCAATGTAAATGAACAATTACTAGTATAAAATACACGATATTAATTAATCTAACTGAACATAAGTCATATTGTTATCTATATACGTTACATACCAAATGCCCCTCAATTATCTACAATTACGGCATTTTTTTTTCTCAAATATCGTATATCAACTCATAACATACATATTTCAACACATCATTTACACAAATAAAATACAAACATCAGATCTTCGTTACAAAAACTCATCTAACTGCGATTTGTCCCTGAAATTTATTCTCTTTGAAAACTCCCGAATAATATAAATTTTCAGACCTGCTATTACATTTTCCTCAACTACACTATAATAAACCAAAAATTACCTCTCCTAATGCTCAGATTCTTCAGTTTCGACTGCTTTTATCAATCGATCCAACTGTTCGCACAGAGAATTAGCCCCGCAGCTAACATCATTGATCTTAATACGTTCTTCATAATAATACCATCGCAAGTAGGAAAAAGTCTGCTCGTATTCATTGGCTGCAAATTGTTCTGGCAGCTCGATTGCTAGACTAAGTAAATTTCAATTATAGCTTTGCATTAGGGATAATTCGAATTTCTCCAAAACTGACCCTGATTTTTCCAGATCTGGTCTTTATCCACGATCATCATGGGCCTGGGAACTGGTACGGGGATTCCGGATGGCGGCAGGCTCTGATAAGCTACTTCAGTGAGGAGATTTCTGCTCAATTCAGTCATTCGATCTTCAGCAGTTACTTCTGAGTCTCTAGAGTCTTCAGAATCGTCCTCTCTTTCGTCACTAGTAAACTGCGGCGTCAGTTTGTCTGAAATTTATTTTTAGGAAATTGGATGAGGAATTGGGAGGAGGAGAGGGTAAGTCTAGGAAAAGAAAGCGGTGCTCTTTCAACTATCGTTAGATTTATTAACGAAATTTCAAAAGCAGAGTATATTATCGATTATAACGATCACAGAGATTGTTATCTTAGTTTTAACTAATACGCAGTATTAGCGAGGCTCTATAAACTGATAAATAATAATACAAGTATCAACAAACTTATGTTGAAGGATATTTCAATATGAAACGCTTAACTTTCGATCTAATCCTAATTCCTGCATTCGAAATTGTGAAATACTTAACGCTTGCCACTCAACAATATTTTTTGTTGAGTTTTAACAAACAGTATTTATTCTTAGGCAGTAAAACATGTGCTTAGTTATTATTATTTGCTAAGTTAGTAGGCTGGAGTTAGACGCGAGGAATACTGTAGTTAAAAGCGGAGCTGAGGCCGGTCACTGCAAACAATGCAACACAGAAAGAGATTAGCACAATTTGGGAAAAAGTTGGAAGCGATATGTTAAATAGCATGCAGAGACATTCGCTCCTGGATTAATAAAAGACGTTATTGATTAAAAAAAAAAATGACATGAAATCAAATCTCAGCGTGCAGATTAGGCAGTATTAATATTCCTGGCTCTTAATTTCGATGCGGATAACATAGTTCAAGAGAAAATCGATTTTCTTTATCAGATAAAGCCGAGAAATAATATTTAAGAACTCTTTTCACGATTTTTGAGTTCCTTTTTCATTATCGAAGGTCGGAACGTTAGACTGAAACATTTCCTGCAATGCCTCGAGCAAAATCAGACACTTACAATAATCTGCGTCTTTGTGCTGCACCGCGTTGTGCAAAGCGAGTGCCAGGTAGGTGTGGTATTTTATGTAGCTGCTCTCCATCATGTCCAATTCACTGGGAATTATATTCTCTGCACCGCGTTTCCAACGATCTCGAACATGAACGCACATCTCTAAGAGCTGTAATAAGTAAACATTGATAACTGAAGTAATGAACAATGATTTTTAATGTTTCAAGTCATACTAGTCCTCTGAAAAGCAGTTTAAATTCGTCCTGAACTACGTACGCTGTTTATAGTTGCAGTTAGATCCTCGAATTCGGCAGTCTGTAGGCAATGCTCATGTACTTTGATCAAGTACTCGTTGTGAACTGAGAAATTGTAGAAAAATACATCAGAGAAGCTTTAATTCACAAGGAAATACAAGAGCTGAATTTGTAGCAAGAAATTGCATGCAAGACTTGAAAGTTTTAAGCTCGAAATCGTTCCCAAATTATATAAAATTTTGATTCTGGACAAAAAGAGACATCTATTTCACTTTTTTGGTCCCTGATTCATCTAAGCACATAAAAAGTGTGAAATAAATGCCTCTGATAATCGTATCCAAGTTGTCTGCTTCGGCGAGTGCTTTTTCCAGCATGAATCCCAAGCTTTGAAGAACTTGACCAGACAAATAGGAGTGTATTGATCCGATGGCATGTATGAGCCAGAATCTAAGCGACTCAAGTCTTCTGGCTTGGAAGTGTTGAAGTCTGTCTTTAATCCTCGTGGATTTGTACCCCTCAAAATCTGCAGTGAATAAAAAATTGCGTATAAAATAGATTAAAGCATTGGGGATTGGGAGGAGATCGTCTCACCGCTAAATCGCAGATGATCTAGGGTCCAAAGTGCCCATTTTAACTTCAGCTGGAATCTAAATATGTCATTATATTTGACCAGGGCTTCTTCGTTCAAAACCATGCATATCGGCCAGCCAATAGCGTAGTGCAAAGTAATCTTATCGACGGCAGGCAAGACCTGATGTGTACGGGTATTGTGGACCACTATAGACCACCGAGAACTCGTCTCTGGCCATTCTTGGGAAAGTATTTCCTCCAAGATGTTTGTCAAAGAGTTTGGGTTGCTCCATGTTGGGTTTGACTCGATCTGTAAACCGTTTCAGCATGCAGAGAGAATTCTGTGGCTTGAAAATAAAGGTCTTCAAGATTTGGGGCTGGGAGATGATAAAGTGAGGGAAAGGGCAAGGGGATTCAAGTTTTAAGAACAAATGAACGGGATTATACCTCCGTGAATAGTAATTGGTAGAACTTGTTCATAACATGTCCAGTCTCCATCATGTAAACGGAACGCATTAATTTTAAGTGTTTTTCTAGACTGTATTCCGCTACCATTATATCTTTGACTAGTTTGCTTGCCCCCTGGTATCGGGAGTCTAGTATTTTAGACAAAGCCGTATTTAAGACTCTTCTGGACGGTAGAATAGATGCCGAGATACTTTGGAGCCTAGAATGAATAATTTGGGATTGAATTGGCAAGAATTTGAATCCTTTTGTGGCTGAAAGAGTCTATTTCTCTTTCTATAGAGATAGAATATTGCTCTGAGAGCTGATTATCAAAGTCACGAGCCTTTCAAAGATGTCCAAATCTGCTTCAATGATAATCTTAGCGTTATTTTTGGGCCCGTCTACCACATCGTTCCTGAATACATCAGAGGGCACATAGTCCTCAAAGGCTTTGAGTAGAAAGAGATCATCTGTATTCGACATATGTTGAAATATATTCTGTTCAATGGCTGAATCGACTCCGTCTGAGTCAATTATTTCAGTGGTCGATATATCTACCGTGTCTGTCTCATCGATTGGACTGTATTTACTAAACTCTGATATTACTTCTGAGAGGAATTCATCGTTTAAGGATATTCTAGAAACTATAAAAACGATCATGAAACGTTTAATATCGATTTGAAGTAGTTTTTTTGCATCAAATATAGTGCAAATTCATTTTATCTATCTTACAAACCATTACTATCGTTCACCATACGCCACATATCAGGTATTCGATCTAAGCTGACTAAAAGTTCAATGCTTCTACCCATATCGCGAACTTTGTGGACTAGTAATTGCATTATGGGATCGTTTAAGCAGACAGGATCAAGTAGACGGAGTATAAAGCTGTCCCTCCGCTCCTCGTCATCTAGAGTAACATCTTCTGGTATTCTGTACAGATTTTAGGATTTTAAACTCATTTCTAATCATTCTGTTACATTATCAGACAAGCTATTTCTTCTTAGCCTTTAATTTGAACAATAAATTGATCAAATCTGTAGACAAATACTAACTTAGCGATAACAAACTCTTCTCTCCAGTCTTCGAACCTTCCCTCGCTTAGCCAAGTGTCTATAATGTTCAAGTAGACACTCAGGCTTTGCAGATAAAGACTGGCACACATATTGGCCTTCTCCCGGCTGCTAGAGTTCTGCATTTCGAAAAACAGTCCCGACAGAAGTTTCGAAGCACATTTCCAGTTCAAATGATACTCCCAGTTGATTGTAACGGACTGGTGGATTTCGTACAGAATTTTAATACCGACTAAACACTCCCTCACGTCGTTTAACAAAGACAACAATGTGTTGCAGTCATCTAAAAGAAGTTTCTGTGTCTTTAATCAATTCGGAAGATAATTTCTAGATCAATTCTCTTTCTAACTCTTCTCGCACCTTGCTTAATGAACTTCTTCTCAATCTCGATCACGTCTTCTCTAAATTTAGTCAAATGCTGTGCCACAGCTCTTTGGTAAGCCTCGTAGGTCAGAGGCGGGCGTTGATAAGACTTCACAGAGTTATGCCTAGGGTATAGACTCTCTCCAAATTCTTCCAATTCTCTTAGCATACCAAAATAGTCTGTCAACGGCGCTAGAATGCTCGAAAAGGCGACCTAGGAATTGGAATCCTGAATGAATTATCAAGAAAGGCAACAAAACGGCTCAATGAATGGAATTTCAGTGGATTAACGACAGTTTCTTGCATTTTTGATCCTAGTTATACAATGAAGTGTGCAAAAGGTGTCTAAAAATCCAGAAATTAGAAAACTGCTATAGTTTTTCTGGTCCTTACATGGGAGAGGCTGGGTATCGAGACTCCTTCCTTTACCGCAAAGCCCCCTTCATTGTTCTGAATGAACAAAGTCATTTCTGCTGGGCAATGAAACATCCAAAGTACCTCCCTGCAGGCTTGATATTCGCTGAGAGTTCCAGTACGTTGAATTCCTCTGGACGTTATTTCGTCCCTGTTTAATAAACGCATATCTTTGAGCTCTAATTCTAGACTCTAGTCCCCTATTTTACTATCCATTATTAAATGGGAAGAAATAAATTACCACAGACAGCAGAAACGGGCGTCAGGAAATTTACTATCGACTAAATGCTCGTTGTAATTTATCGAGCCCCACCACCCATTTTGTACATTTCGTTTCAGCCAGCTTCTAGACTCTACTCCATCAGTTAAGATCTTAGAAACTTTTTCTACAGAGTTATCTACCCGTTTGTAAGGTACTAAGCTGACCAATTCTTTGATCGATCGATCACCCGACTTAGATTGAACCGGGGCATCGATAGGCTCGTCGTCGGACCAATCCTGTTAGTCAAAATGCGTAATACTGAGGTTTTAATGAGTTAATTTGAAAAGGGAGTAAGATACTGTTAAACGAAGTGAATTACGCTATCCGAATCACTTCTATAGTTGGAAAAGAAGTCCTCGTTTCCTTCCTTGAGATAAAGGCCCCAGTCTATGTCTTCATTGCGTTCATTTTCGTTTTTGACTGTAGTAACATTGAAGCTATGTTCTCCTTTAGAGTTTTTCAAAGTATCTGGGCATTGTAGTTCAGATTTGTTTGTCTCGTTTGATAAATTGAGAAGAAATGATAGCAGAGACCATTGCAGATCGTACTGTGGATGATGGTCGAAATCAAAGCTAGATAAAAAGGTAGCTACTAGTTCAGAAAACTTTTTAGACACTTCGTATTTCCCATGGATCGAATACTTCTGTGTTAACTCTGTTATCCATCTTTTTGTGGCGTGACTGTCCACAGACAAATATCTGTGATGTTTTACGTTTGATAAAGCGAACACTTCGCATATACGAAAACCTTCTTCGCCCTCCTGAAAAGGTAGATTGAAAAAAGAAAAATTGATTTCGAAATTCGATTTTGAAATTGAATTTTTCGGTTTTCATTCTTTTTTTTAATCAACGCATTAAATTTATTCTCAATAATGATGATATAGATCGATATCAAAATTTTTTTTGCGTTTTTTTTTTAGATTATCGATTCTCAGATCTTTCAAAATTCTTGTTCGGTCTTTTCAGAAATCTATTATGATTCGATGAAAATAAAACAGATATTATATTTCTTTATTAATAGCAACAACAATAACAATAATAACAATAACAACAAAAACGATAACAATGATAATGATCGGCTGGAAAAATGAATTCTCCACTGTGATTATCGATTTTCGTAATTTTTTAATCAAGTTTCCTGTATTTTTTTCCATTTTCGCATTCTGGAGGTTAGACCTTACCTAACCTTACATATCATATCATAACATAACCTATAAAATGATATTCAGCATAAATTAAGGGATGAATATAGTAGATCGATTATTAATAAATCTTGAACGTTGAATGTAAAGTTATCAAACATTGTTCATTTGTTTTTCCGAGATATAACTTAACTTAACCTAACGTAACATAACATAACCTAGAAACTTTACCTCATATCCAGTTATCGCCGTGATTAATAGTTTCACATCGTTTTGTATATCGATTAATATTTTCGTCGCCATTTCTTTCTCTTTTTTTTTTTTGGTGATAGCGAAATTTATTTAAAAACGGTTATTTATTTAAAGAGTTTTAATGACATTTGCCCGTGCTCCTGTTTTGACACTTTCATGTTTACTTCGCCATCATAACGCGCACGGCGCAGAGACTACGCGCAGATGCATGAAGGCGATGATCGACTTGTGCTGCTTTTGTGGCGGCTTCTCTTGGAACTAGAAGCAGGATTGAATTCTAAGCACAGCGTGACAAGGCAGTGCATTTTAAAATTCTCTCCAATGCCACTTATAGTGGTTTTCGTGGAACTTGTTTAATCGCGGAAAGAAACGATATTATTTATGCTTTTTCGATTGGATAAATCGAATATATGACGTTGAATTGTTCCAGATTTTTATCTCGCATAAAAAGAAGATTTCGATTCCCAATTTCGAAATTCAAAATCAACTCCCACGATTTTTAACTCCCGAACGGTTGGTCGTGGAAATAAATGACCTGATAGTTTTTATTTCTACCAGAAATCTTCTATCACGATGAATTTTTTCAGATTTTTAGCTCGCAGAAAAGAAGATATGGGAAAATATTCATATACTATTAGGGCGCCTACTTCGTTGGTTCGGCGTTGGCTGTGTAGGTCGATGTTCAATACTGATAAAGAAGAAGCTCAGTCATTTTAATTCGAATGTTTGTAACTTACTGTTTCATAAATAAAAACGTAGGGATTTTATTTCGTAATTTTACCTTATAGTCAGAGCTGCGATATTAAGTTTATTTTTTCTCACTATGAACAATGTTCACTTTGCAATTATCTTTGGAGACATATTTGTTCTACTAAGGCAAGTGTAAATCCCCGAGAAAGATCGCGACTATCGCTAGGGGAAGTCCAGAGGTTTAGAGGTCAATTGAGAATTGATCGTCAGCAAATTTTTGTCGTTTTTAAATCAAAAACTTTGTTGATTAAATCAAAGAGAAATTATTCAATACGATTATGGTATATACATTTATATTTTATTATAAACAAATGTATCGCAAACAAATCTACTCGTTGATCGTATAATAAAAATTCCATTACATTCGATCTCTAGACGAGTCTGTGATTTATTTTCAAACGCGTATAGATGTACGTAAGAAGCAGATATCGTCTTCGTGGTCGTTCTTTAATGTCTTAGTTTATATCTTGAATTCTTATTCTTCTCCGGACTTCCCCTACTGTTGAGTGTGCTATTTGACGATATCGTCATCGTTCGGATCGATATAAAAGCCGCGAAACAGCACAGAGCTTCATTCAGTTGATACATCTCTTCTTCAAACTGCAGTAACAAGGTAAGTACCTACAGCTGTTACGAAAAACGTACTTCTCCTTTACTTCATCGAATATTAACGACCTTACGAATTTTTTCTCAATAACTGATTCACTGATTGCTGATTTTATGACATTGATGATGCTCAGTATATTATGATATCACTCCAGCACTTAAATTTTTACCGAAGAGACATTGAAGTTCTGAAGAAAGTATTTTGTAACAGTGTTTCGTTATAGAATCGTACAATCCCCGTGAAAAAATCCCTGGAACAATACCTCAGAGAATTCAGTTAATGATTTACACATTTTTTTTTCCTAACACAGAAAGAACTCAAGATGAGAATAGGGGTAATTGTTTTGTTCATTCTCGGCGTGGTTGTTATGCTGGCGGAAGCTTTCGTTTCCAGGCCTTCGGAACGATCCAGGATGCCTCCTGGAACTTTCCCCACTTTTCCGGGGCACGGACCATTCAACCCGAGACCAAGATGGCCAGATGCTTATGTAACTATCTGCATATCTATGATTATCGTCCTCGTCTTAATCCCAAAAGATTATGCAGGCGAAAAGTCCGGTATTCAAATACTTTCGCGAACACTGTCCTACAACATCTTCCAATTTCCTCGGCATATCCCTCACATTCAAGTATCGAAATTTCGAAGGGTTTTATGTTTGGGATGAAAACCCAGACGAGAAAGGGTGTTTGCGTTGAAAATAGTTGGAAAAAAAAGTCTAGATAGATTCCTTAATTAATTTTAAAGAATTTATAGCATTTCGTGATATAATCTTTCCAGGGTCGGGGACGACGATCTGCCGACGATGTAGCCGTGGGCGTCCAGGATGGATAGTTTGTGTACCGCACCAACGAGGCATGAAGATATTATGACTAGGTTTAGACTATAATTGATGAAAATTAACTAATCATTGTTAGATAAACGCAGATCTCGCGATTTGGTGTACTTATATCTATATCAGGTTCTATAAGAATTTTGTAAAATCAGAAAAACCGAAAACCTTGATATCTGTATAAATAAATAAATTCTTAATTTATTCCTAAGTGAGTATTTATTGAACTGAAGAGTTTACAACGTGTATGCGTGTATGTTATATTATTGCGTGTATGAATGAAACATTCTTAGATAGAAAATATGATTTTAGATAGAAATTGAATTCAGCTGCAATTTTTTTCTAAATTCGTACGGTTCTATCCTGCAATTTACGAAAATTCACAGAATTCTTGAACTTCCTTATATACTTTCTACTATTTCTACTAAAGTTTGTCCAGAGCTTGTTTGGGTATTGTTAACCTTCTAGAAATTACAAATATGTATACTGTGTGACTTAAAAGTATTTCTGTAAGGGATGGGACACCGTTTAATCGTGATTCAGGTCTGGGTGGGTTTCTTGGGTGCTGTCGAATGAAAATGCGTTGATTTAAACCCAATATTCAATTTATTAACACACAAGAACTTTTCAAAAAGCCAAAAGATAAAATGAAGTATGACTCAAAGTTTGAAGAACAATGAGCAGTTCAAAGAACGTAAATACAAAGTTGGAAGATTCATGTCGTTCAAAGTGACTGGTTGGAGGATTTCTTCTCAAAGGTGAGACGCAACGTCCATGTCTGCCCTTCCGATACAATAGTGAATTCGTCATCTATAGAAAAAATATGATCATATATAAATATTTATGATTATCTATGGAATCCCTGAATATGATAACATACGAATCTCGATCTCATCCAATAGAAAATGACCATAATTAATAATTGTAGGGCACGATAGTCTCCGTGACTGAATGCTCTGATTTTAGGGGATGACCGGGGAGGTCTAGCCTGCTACCTTGCTGTTCAGAATAATGGTCTCTGTTGCGGCGTCTGTGAGATACACCTGATTTAAAAAGCTGTGCGAAAGTACGAAAAGACGAGCAGTGGGATGTCTGGTTTTAGGCGCACACGACTGCTGAAGAAGTCATCTATGTTTCAGTCCAGGAATCACAGAAATCATTTACGGGGTATGTTGACTAACTCTTCGATATACTGTCGTCGTCCGTCGGTTCAGCAATTGCGTGCACCTAAGGCTAGATAGCCCATAGATCGCCCCAGCATAGCAGGCTGCCTTGTTTTTTAGAGACGTCGATACAGAGGAAACTTTAGAACGGCAGGGGAACAAGTGATACCACCCGGATCACCGGAACAATTAAGTCGATTAGATGTCGGCCACCGTATCTGATCGATCAGATCGAATGGTTGAGATCAATAATCGTGTACTGCATTTCGAAATACCAATGTGAGAAACCAATTACTTCGATGTGATAGCACAATAAGTCAGTCGGGATATATCATATCGTGAATTGTTATCAGGGGGTATGAAAATATGGGCATTCATTTCTTACCTATAATTCCGGACTTAGCGGAGAGAAGGCAAAGATCACCTGGAAAAAAATTGTTGTGAGGTTTAGTGTGATGATAACGCTTAAAGAGTTACAAGAATAGACTGAAAAGATGCATTCAACATTTTCCGGAAGAAAACTGACGGATTTTCATGGATTTCCTAGAAATCCTTCATCGGTCGAAGTATCGTGAGAACGAGCGTACACATTTTCGAAGGAACCAAAACCGGAACATCGACTCTGTATTAAATGATATTTTGAAACGAGTTCCAATACTGGATATCGGGTAGAATGTGAAGGTATGCAAGATTGTCAAGTTTGATCATGCCCGGTATGATGTTCACATCTCATTTGGTTGTCGCATTCTCTCAATCATGGTTATATAAAGTAGAGAGAAGATGGAAAAAGGCGGTGCTAACTTCATATCGGTCTAAATCCAACACGTTCAGTACAATAATTTTTGAATGACCCTATTACAATTGATGAAGGTGGAACAGAATTGGTGAATATTTGTTTCTCACCTGTGTTCGATGATTGGGACTCAGTACTGCTCACATCACTGCTGCTGCTGCTCGAGGATTCTGAAAAACAATTGTTTTACGGTTTAGTCTTCTGATACCATTCGACCGTGTTTTGGAATCGTCTCCCAAAATTTCTGATGAAGATAGACCAGAACTAGTGAATAACCATTTCTCACCTGTGTCTGATGATTGAGAATCAGAACTGCTCACATCACTGCTGCTGCTGCTCGAGGATTCTGAAAAACAATTGTTTTACGGTTTAGTCTTCTGATACCATTCGACCGTGTTTTGGAATCGTCTCCCAAAATTTCTGATGAAGATAGACCAGAACTAGTGAATAACCATTTCTCACCTGTGTCTGATGATTGAGAATCAGAACTGCTCACATCACTGCTGCTGCTGCTCGAGGATTCTGAAAAACAATTGTTTTACGGTTTAGTCTTCTGATACCATTCGACCGTGTTTTGGAATCGTCTCCCAAAATTTCTGATGAACGTAGACCAGAACTAGTGAATAACCATTTCTTACCTGTGTCTGATGATTGAGAATCGGAACTGCTCACATCACTGCTGCTGCTGCTCGAGGATTCTGAAAAACAATTGTTTTACGGTTTAGTCTTCTGATACCATTCGACCGTGTTTTGGAATCGTCTGCCAAAATTTCTGATGAAGATAGACCAGAACTAGTGAATAACCATTTCTCACCTGTGTCTGATGATTGAGAATCAGAACTGCTCACATCACTGCTGCTGCTGCTCGAGGATTCTGAAAAACAATTGTTTTACGGTTTAGTCTTCTGATACCATTCGACCGTGTTTTGGAATCGTCTCCCAAAATTTCTGATGAACGTAGACCAGAACTAGTGAATAACCATTTCTCACCTGTGTCTGATGATTGAGAATCAGAACTGCTCACATCACTGCTGCTGCTGCTCGAGGATTCTGAAAAACAATTGTTTTACGGTTTAGTCTTCTGATACCATTCGACCGTGTTTTGGAATCGTCTCCCAAAATTTCTGATGAACGTAGACCAGAACTAGTGAATAACCATTTCTTACCTGTGTCTGATGATTGAGAATCGGAACTGCTCACATCACTGCTGCTGCTGCTCGAGGATTCTGAAAAACAATTGTTTTACGGTTTAGTCTTCTGATACCATTCGACCGTGTTTTGGAATCGTCTCCCAAAATTTCTGATGAAGATAGACCAGAACTAGTGAATAACCATTTCTCACCTGTGTCTGATGATTGGGAATCTTGATTGCTGGCATCACCGCTACGGCTTAGGTTGTCTGAAAAATAATTGTTTCACCGTTAAGTCTTCTGATACCATTCGACCGTGTTTTGGAATTGTCTCCCAAAATTTCTGATGAACGTAGACCAGAACTAGTGAATAACCATTTCTCACCTGTGTCTGATGATTGAGAATCAGAACTGCTCACATCACTGCTGCTGCTGCTCGAGGATTCTGAAAAACAATTGTTTTACGGTTTAGTCTTCTGATACCATTCGACCGTGTTTTGGAATCGTCTCCCAAAATTTCTGATGAACGTAGACCAGAACTAGTGAATAACCATTTCTTACCTGTGTCTGATGATTGAGAATCGGAACTGCTCACATCACTGCTGCTGCTGCTCGAGGATTCTGAAAAACAATTGTTTTACGGTTTAGTCTTCTGATACCATTCGACCGTGTTTTGGAATCGTCTCCCAAAATTTCTGATGAAGATAGACCAGAACTAGTGAATAACCATTTCTCACCTGTGTCTGATGATTGGGAATCTTGATTGCTGGCATCACCGCTACGGCTTAGGTTGTCTGAAAAATAATTGTTTCACCGTTAAGTCTTCTGATACCATTCGACCGTGTTTTGGAATTGTCTCCCAAAATTTCTGATGAACGTAGACCAGAACTAGTGAATAACCATTTCTCACCTGTGTCTGATGATTGAGAATCAGAACTGCTCACATCACTGCTGCTGCTGCTCGAGGATTCTGAAAAACAATTGTTCTACGGTTTAGTCTTCTGATACCATTCGACCGTGTTTTGGAATCGTCTCCCAAAATTTCTGATGAACGTAGACCAGAACTAGTGAATAACCATTTCTTACCTGTGTCTGATGATTGAGAATCGGAACTGCTCACATCACTGCTGCTGCTGCTCGAGGATTCTGAAAAACAATTGTTTTACGGTTTAGTCTTCTGATACCATTCGACCGTGTTTTGGAATTGTCTCCCAAAATTTCTGATGAACGTAGACCAGAACTAGTGAATAACCATTTCTTACCTGTGTCTGATGATTGAGAATCAGAACTGCTCACATCACTGCTGCTGCTGCTCGAGGATTCTGAAAAACAATTGTTTTACGGTTTAGTCTTCTGATACCATTCGACCGGGTTTTGGAATCATCTCCGGAAATTTTTGATGAAGGTAGAACAGAATTAGTGAATAACCATTTCTTACCTGTGTCTGATGATTGAGAATCAGAACTGCTCACATCACTGCTGCTGCTGCTCGAGGATTCTGAAAAACAATTGTTTTACGGTTTAGTCTTCTGATACCATTCGACTGTGTTTTGGAATCGTCTCCCAAAATTTCTGATGAACGTAG
Organism: Tenthredo amoena; assembly: GCA_963966615.1. NCBI lineage: Eukaryota > Metazoa > Arthropoda > Insecta > Hymenoptera > Tenthredinidae > Tenthredo > Tenthredo amoena. Next base: position 3,971,128 of record OZ016496.1, on the reverse strand, counting down.
ACCAGAACTAGTGAATAACCATTTCTTACCTGTGTCTGATGATTGAGAATCGGAACTGCTCACATCACTGCTGCTGCTGCTCGAGGATTCTGAAAAACAATTGTTTTACGGTTTAGTCTTCTGATACCATTCGACCGTGTTTTGGAATCGTCTGCCAAAATTTCTGATGAAGATAGACCAGAACTAGTGAATAACCATTTCTCACCTGTGTCTGATGATTGGGAATCTTGATTGCTGGCATCACCGCTACGGCTTAGGTTGTCTGAAAAATAATTGTTTCACCGTTAAGTCTTCTGATACCATTCGACCGTGTTTTGGAATCGTCTCCCAAAATTTCTGATGAACGTAGACCAGAACTAGTGAATAACCATTTCTCACCTGTGTCTGATGATTGAGAATCAGAACTGCTCACATCACTGCTGCTGCTGCTCGAGGATTCTGAAAAACAATTGTTTCACGGTTTAGTCTTCTGATACCATTCGACCGTGTTTTGGAATCGTCTCCCAAAATTTCTGATGAAGATAGACCAGAACTAGTGAATAACCATTTCTCACCTGTGTCTGATGATTGAGAATCAGAACTGCTCACATCACTGCTGCTGCTGCTCGAGGATTCTGAAAAACAATTGTTTTACGGTTTAGTCTTCTGATACCATTCGACCGTGTTTTGGAATCGTCTCCCAAAATTTCTGATGAACGTAGACCAGAACTAGTGAATAACCATTTCTTACCTGTGTCTGATGATTGAGAATCGGAACTGCTCACATCACTGCTGCTGCTGCTCGAGGATTCTGAAAAACAATTGTTTTACGGTTTAGTCTTCTGATACCATTCGACCGTGTTTTGGAATCGTCTCCCAAAATTTCTGATGAACGTAGACCAGAACTAGTGAATAACCATTTCTTACCTGTGTCTGATGATTGAGAATCAGAACTGCTCACATCACTGCTGCTGCTGCTCGAGGATTCTGAAAAACAATTGTTTTACGGTTTAGTCTTCTGATACCATTCGACCGGGTTTTGGAATCATCTCCGGAAATTTTTGATGAAGGTAGAACAGAATTAGTGAATAACCATTTCTTACCTGTGTCTGATGATTGAGAATCAGAACTGCTCACATCACTGCTGCTGCTGCTCGAGGATTCTGAAAAACAATTGTTTTACGGTTTAGTCTTCTGATACCATTCGACTGTGTTTTGGAATCGTCTCCCAAAATTTCTGATGAAGATAGACCAGAACTAGTGAATAACCATTTCTCACCTGTGTCTGATGATTGGGAATCTTGATTGCTGGCATCACCGCTACGGCTTAGGTTGTCTGAAAAATAATTGTTTCACCGTTAAGTCTTCTGATACCATTCGACCGTGTTTTGGAATTGTCTCCCAAAATTTCTGATGAACGTAGACCAGAACTAGTGAATAACCATTTCTCACCTGTGTCTGATGATTGAGAATCAGAACTGCTCACATCACTGCTGCTGCTGCTCGAGGATTCTGAAAAACAATTGTTCTACGGTTTAGTCTTCTGATACCATTCGACCGTGTTTTGGAATCGTCTCCCAAAATTTCTGATGAACGTAGACCAGAACTAGTGAATAACCATTTCTTACCTGTGTCTGATGATTGAGAATCGGAACTGCTCACATCACTGCTGCTGCTGCTCGAGGATTCTGAAAAACAATTGTTTTACGGTTTAGTCTTCTGATACCATTCGACCGTGTTTTGGAATTGTCTCCCAAAATTTCTGATGAACGTAGACCAGAACTAGTGAATAACCATTTCTTACCTGTGTCTGATGATTGAGAATCAGAACTGCTCACATCACTGCTGCTGCTGCTCGAGGATTCTGAAAAACAATTGTTTTACGGTTTAGTCTTCTGATACCATTCGACCGGGTTTTGGAATCATCTCCGGAAATTTTTGATGAAGGTAGAACAGAATTAGTGAATAACCATTTCTTACCTGTGTCTGATGATTGAGAATCAGAACTGCTCACATCACTGCTGCTGCTGCTCGAGGATTCTGAAAAACAATTGTTTTACGGTTTAGTCTTCTGATACCATTCGACTGTGTTTTGGAATCGTCTCCCAAAATTTCTGATGAACGTAGACCAGAACTAGTGAATAACCATTTCTTACCTGTGTCTGATGATTGAGAATCGGAACTGCTCACATCACTGCTGCTGCTGCTCGAGGATTCTGAAAAACAATTGTTTTACGGTTTAGTCTTCTGATACCATTCGACCGTGTTTTGGAATCGTCTGCCAAAATTTCTGATGAAGATAGACCAGAACTAGTGAATAACCATTTCTCACCTGTGTCTGATGATTGGGAATCTTGATTGCTGGCATCACCGCTACGGCTTAGGTTGTCTGAAAAATAATTGTTTCACCGTTAAGTCTTCTGATACCATTCGACCGTGTTTTGGAATCGTCTCCCAAAATTTCTGATGAACGTAGACCAGAACTAGTGAATAACCATTTCTTACCTGTGTCTGATGATTGAGAATCGGAACTGCTCACATCACTGCTGCTGCTGCTCGAGGATTCTGAAAAACAATTGTTTTACGGTTTAGTCTTCTGATACCATTCGACCGTGTTTTGGAATCGTCTGCCAAAATTTCTGATGAAGATAGACCAGAACTAGTGAATAACCATTTCTCACCTGTGTCTGATGATTGGGAATCTTGATTGCTGGCATCACCGCTACGGCTTAGGTTGTCTGAAAAATAATTGTTTCACCGTTAAGTCTTCTGATACCATTCGACCGTGTTTTGGAATTGTCTCCCAAAATTTCTGATGAACGTAGACCAGAATTAGTGAATAACCATTTCTTACCTGTGTCTGATGATTGAGAATCAGAACTGCTCACATCACTGCTGCTGCTGCTCGAGGATTCTGAAAAACAATTGTTTTACGGTTTAGTCTTCTGATACCATTCGACCGTGTTTTGGAATCGTCTCCCAAAATTTCTGATGAACGTAGACCAGAATTAGTGAATAACCATTTCTTACCTGTGTCTGATGATTGAGAATCGGAACTGCTCACATCACTGCTGCTGCTGCTCGAGGATTCTGAAAAACAATTGTTTTACGGTTTAGTCTTCTGATACCATTCGACCGTGTTTTGGAATCGTCTCCCAAAATTTCTGATGAACGTAGACCAGAACTAGTGAATAACCATTTCTTACCTGTGTCTGATGATTGAGAATCGGAACTGCTCACATCACTGCTGCTGCTGCTCGAGGATTCTGAAAAACAATTGTTTTACGGTTTAGTCTTCTGATACCATTCGACCGTGTTTTGGAATCGTCTCCCAAAATTTCTGATGAACGTCGACCAGAATTAGTGAATAACCATTTCTTACCTGTGTCTGATGATTGAGAATCGGAACTGCTCACATCACTGCTGCTGCTGCTCGAGGATTCTGAAAAACAATCGTTTTACGGTTTAGTCTTCTGATACCATTCGACCGTGTTTTGGAATCGTCTCCCAAAATTTCTGATGAAGATAGACCAGAACTAGTGAATAACCATTTCTTACCTGCGTCTGATGATTGAGAATCGGAACTGCTCACATCACTGCTGCTGCTGCTCGATAATTCTGAAAAACAATTGTTTTACGGTTTAGTCTTCTGATACCATTCGACCGTGTTTTGGAATCGTCTCCCAAAATTTCTGATGAACGTAGACCAGAACTAGTGAATAACCATTTCTCACCTGTGTCTGATGATTGAGAATCAGAACTGCTCACATCACTGCTGCTGCTGCTCGAGGATTCTGAAAAACAATTGTTTCACGGTTTAGTCTTCTGATACCATTCGACCGTGTTTTGGAATCGTCTCCCAAAATTTCTGATGAAGATAGACCAGAACTAGTGAATAACCATTTCTTACCTGTGTCTGATGATTGAGAATCAGAACTGCTCACATCACTGCTGCTGCTGCTCGAGGATTCTGAAAAACAATTGTTCTACGGTTTAGTCTTCTGATACCATTCGACCGGGTTTTGGAATCATCTCCGGAAATTTTTGATGAAGGTAGAACAGAATCAGTGAATAACCATTTCTTACCTGTGTCTGATGATTGAGAATCAGAACTGCTCACATCACTGCTGCTGCTGCTCGAGGATTCTGAAAAACAATCGTTTTACGGTTTAGTCTTCTGATACCATTCGACCGTGTTTTGGAATCGTCTCCCAAAATTTCTGATGAACGTAGACCAGAACTAGTGAATAACCATTTCTTACCTGTGTCTGATGATTGAGAATCGGAACTGCTCACATCACTGCTGCTGCTGCTCGAGGATTCTGAAAAACAATTGTTTTACGGTTTAGTCTTCCGATACCATTCGGCCGTGTTTTGGAATCGTCTCCCAAAATTTCTGATGAACGTAGACCAGAACTAGTGAATAACCATTTCTTACCTGTGTCTGATGATTGAGAATCGGAACTGCTCACATCACTGCTGCTGCTGCTCGAGGATTCTGAAAAACAATTGTTTTACGGTTTAGTCTTCTGATACCATTCGACCGTGTCTTGGAATCGTCTGCCAAAATTTCTGATGAAGATAGACCAGAACTAGTGAATAACCATTTCTCACCTGTGTCTGATGATTGGGAATCTTGATTGCTGGCATCACCGCTACGGCTTAGGTTGTCTGAAAAATAATTGTTTCACCGTTAAGTCTTCTGATACCATTCGACAGTGTTTTGGAATCGTCTCCCAAAATTTCTGATGAACGTAGACCAGAACTAGTGAATAACCATTTCTTACCTGTGTCTGATGATTGAGAATCGGAACTGCTCACATCACTGCTGCTGCTGCTCGAGGATTCTGAAAAACAATTGTTTTACGGTTTAGTCTTCTGATACCATTCGACCGTGTTTTGGAATCGTCTCCCAAAATTTCTGATGAAGATAGACCAGAACTAGTGAATAACCATTTCTCACCTGTGTCTGATGATTGGGAATCTTGATTGCTGGCATCACCGCTACGGCTTACGTTGTCTGAAAAATAATTGTTTCACCGTTAAGTCTTCTGATACCATTCGACCGTGTTTTGGAATCGTCTCCCAAAATTTCTGATGAACGTCGACCAGAATTAGTGAATAACCATTTCTTACCTGTGTCTGATGATTGAGAATCGGAACTGCTCACATCACTGCTGCTGCTGCTCGAGGATTCTGAAAAACAATCGTTTTACGGTTTAGTCTTCTGATACCATTCGACCGTGTTTTGGAATCGTCTCCCAAAATTTCTGATGAAGATAGACCAGAACTAGTGAATAACCATTTCTTACCTGTGTCTGATGATTGAGAATCGGAACTGCTCACATCACTGCTGCTGCTGCTCGAGGATTCTGAAAAACAATTGTTCTACGGTTTAGTCTTCTGATACCATTCGACCGGGTTTTGGAATCATCTCCGGAAATTTTTGATGAAGGTAGAACAGAATCAGTGAATAACCATTTCTTACCTGTGTCTGATGATTGAGAATCAGAACTGCTCACATCACTGCTGCTGCTGCTCGAGGATTCTGAAAAACAATCGTTTTACGGTTTAGTCTTCTGATACCATTCGACCGTGTTTTGGAATCGTCTCCCAAAATTTCTGATGAACGTAGACCAGAACTAGTGAATAACCATTTCTTACCTGTGTCTGATGATTGAGAATCGGAACTGCTCACATCACTGCTGCTGCTGCTCGAGGATTCTGAAAAACAATTGTTTTACGGTTTAGTCTTCCGATACCATTCGGCCGTGTTTTGGAATCGTCTCCCAAAATTTCTGATGAACGTAGACCAGAACTAGTGAATAACCATTTCTTACCTGTGTCTGATGATTGAGAATCGGAACTGCTCACATCACTGCTGCTGCTGCTCGAGGATTCTGAAAAACAATTGTTTTACGGTTTAGTCTTCTGATACCATTCGACCGTGTCTTGGAATCGTCTGCCAAAATTTCTGATGAAGATAGACCAGAACTAGTGAATAACCATTTCTCACCTGTGTCTGATGATTGGGAATCTTGATTGCTGGCATCACCGCTACGGCTTAGGTTGTCTGAAAAATAATTGTTTCACCGTTAAGTCTTCTGATACCATTCGACAGTGTTTTGGAATCGTCTCCCAAAATTTCTGATGAACGTAGACCAGAACTAGTGAATAACCATTTCTTACCTGTGTCTGATGATTGAGAATCGGAACTGCTCACATCACTGCTGCTGCTGCTCGAGGATTCTGAAAAACAATTGTTTTACGGTTTAGTCTTCCGATACCACTCGACCGTGTTTCGGAATCGTCTCCCAAAATTTCTGATGAACGTAGACCAGAACTAGTGAATAACCATTTCTCACCTGTGTCTGATGATTGAGAATCAGAACTGCTCACATCACTGCTGCTGCTGCTCGAGGATTCTGAAAAACAATTGTTTCACGGTTTAGTCTTCTGATACCATTCGACCGTGTTTTGGAATCGTCTCCCAAAATTTCTGATGAACGTAGACCAGAACTAGTGAATAACCATTTCTCACCTGTGTCTGATGATTGAGAATCAGAACTGCTCACATCACTGCTGCTGCTGCTCGAGGATTCTGAAAAATAATTGTTTTACGGTTTAGTCTTCTGATACCATTCGACCGTGTTTTGGAATCGTCTCCCAAAATTTCTGATGAAGATAGACCAGAACTAGTGAATAACCATTTTTCACCTGTGTCTGATGATTGGGAATCTTGATTGCTGGCATCACCGCTACGGCTTAGGTTGTCTGAAAAATAATTGTTTCACCGTTAAGTCTTCTGATACCATTCGACCGTGTTTTGGAATCGTCTCCCAAAATTTCTGATGAACGTAGACCAGAACTAGTGAATAACCATTTCTTACCTGTGTCTGATGATTGAGAATCGGAACTGCTCACATCACTGCTGCTGCTGCTCGAGGATTCTGAAAAACAATTGTTTTACGGTTTAGTCTTCTGATACCATTCGACCGTGTTCTGGAATCGTCTCCCAAAATTTCTGATGAACGTAGACCAGAACTAGTGAATAACCATTTCTTACCTGTGTCTGATGATTGAGAATCGGAACTGCTCACATCACTGCTGCTGCTGCTCGATGATTCTGAAAAACAATAGTTTTACGGTTTAGTCTTCTGATATCATTCGACCGTGTTTTGGAATCATCTCCCAAAATTTCTGATGAAGATAGACCAGAACTAGTGAATAACCATTTCTCACCTGTGTCTGATGATTGAGAATCAGAACTGCTCACATCACTGCTGCTGCTGCTCGAGGATTCTGAAAAACAATTGTTTCACGGTTTAGTCTTCTGATACCATTCGACCGTGTTTTGGAATCGTCTCCCAAAATTTCTGATGAAGGTAGACCAGAACTAGTGAATAACCATTTCTCACCTGTGTCTGATGATTGAGAATCAGAACTGCTCACATCACTGCTGCTGCTGCTCGAGGATTCTGAAAAACAATTGTTTCACGGTTTAGTCTTCTGATACCATTCGACCGTGTTTTGGAATCGTCTCCCAAAATTTCTGATGAAGATAGACCAGAACTAGTGAATAACCATTTCTTACCTGTGTCTGATGATTGAGAATCAGAACTGCTCACATCACTGCTGCTGCTGCTCGAGGATTCTGAAAAACAATTGTTCTACGGTTTAGTCTTCTGATACCATTCGACCGGGTTTTGGAATCATCTCCGGAAATTTTTGATGAAGGTAGAACAGAATCAGTGAATAACCATTTCTTACCTGTGTCTGATGATTGAGAATCAGAACTGCTCACATCACTGCTGCTGCTGCTCGAGGATTCTGAAAAACAATTGTTTTACGGTTTAGTCTTCTGATACCATTCGACCGTGTCTTGGAATCGTCTGCCAAAATTTCTGATGAAGATAGACCAGAACTAGTGAATAACCATTTCTCACCTGTGTCTGATGATTGAGAATCAGAACTGCTCACATCACTGCTGCTGCTGCTCGAGGATTCTGAAAAATAATTGTTTTACGGTTTAGTCTTCTGATACCATTCGACCGTGTTTTGGAATCGTCTCCCAAAATTTCTGATGAAGATAGACCAGAACTAGTGAATAACCATTTTTCACCTGTGTCTGATGATTGGGAATCTTGATTGCTGGCATCACCGCTACGGCTTAGGTTGTCTGAAAAATAATTGTTTCACCGTTAAGTCTTCTGATACCATTCGACCGTGTTTTGGAATCGTCTCCCAAAATTTCTGATGAACGTAGACCAGAACTAGTGAATAACCATTTCTTACCTGTGTCTGATGATTGAGAATCGGAACTGCTCACATCACTGCTGCTGCTGCTCGAGGATTCTGAAAAACAATTGTTTTACGGTTTAGTCTTCTGATACCATTCGACCGTGTTCTGGAATCGTCTCCCAAAATTTCTGATGAACGTAGACCAGAACTAGTGAATAACCATTTCTTACCTGTGTCTGATGATTGAGAATCGGAACTGCTCACATCACTGCTGCTGCTGCTCGATGATTCTGAAAAACAATAGTTTTACGGTTTAGTCTTCTGATATCATTCGACCGTGTTTTGGAATCATCTCCCAAAATTTCTGATGAAGATAGACCAGAACTAGTGAATAACCATTTCTCACCTGTGTCTGATGATTGAGAATCAGAACTGCTCACATCACTGCTGCTGCTGCTCGAGGATTCTGAAAAACAATTGTTTCACGGTTTAGTCTTCTGATACCATTCGACCGTGTTTTGGAATCGTCTCCCAAAATTTCTGATGAAGGTAGACCAGAACTAGTGAATAACCATTTCTCACCTGTGTCTGATGATTGGGAATCTTGATTGCTGGCATCACCGCTACGGCTTAGGTTGTCTGAAAAATAATTGTTTCACCGTTAAGTCTTCTGATACCATTCGACCGTGTTTTGGAATCGTCTCCCAAAATTTCTGATGAAGGTAGACCAGAACTAGTGAATAACCATTTCTCACCTGTGTCTGATGATTGGGAATCTTGATTGCTGGCATCACCGCTACGGCTTAGGTTGTCTGAAAAATAATTGTTTCACCGTTAAGTCTTCTGATACCATTCGACCGTGTTTTGGAATCGTCTCCCAAAATTTCTGATGAACGTAGACCAGAACTAGTGAATAACCATTTCTCACCTGTGTCTGATGATTGGGAATCTTGATTGCTGGCATCACTGCTACGGCTTAGGTTGTCTGAAAAATAATTGTTCCACCGTTAAGTCTTCTGATACCATTCAATGAGGTTTTGGAATCGTCTCCCAAAATTTCTGATGAAGATAGACCAGAACTAGTGAATAACCATTTCTCACCTGTGTCTGATGATTGGGAATCTTGATTGCTGGCATCACCGCTACGGCTTACGTTGTCTGAAAAATAATTGTTTCACCGTTAAGTCTTCTGATACCATTCGACCGTGTTTTGGAATCGTCTCCCAAAATTTCTGATGAACGTCGACCAGAATTAGTGAATAACCATTTCTTACCTGTGTCTGATGATTGAGAATCGGAACTGCTCACATCACTGCTGCTGCTGCTCGAGGATTCTGAAAAACAATCGTTTTACGGTTTAGTCTTCTGATACCATTCGACCGTGTTTTGGAATCGTCTCCCAAAATTTCTGATGAACGTAGACCAGAACTAGTGAATAACCATTTCTTACCTGTGTCTGATGATTGAGAATCGGAACTGCTCACATCACTGCTGCTGCTGCTCGAGGATTCTGAAAAACAATCGTTTTACGGTTTAGTCTTCTGATACCATTCGACCGTGTTTTGGAATCGTCTCCCAAAATTTCTGATGAACGTAGACCAGAACTAGTGAATAACCATTTCTTACCTGTGTCTGATGATTGAGAATCGGAACTGCTCACATCACTGCTGCTGCTGCTCGAGGATTCTGAAAAACAATTGTTTTACGGTTTAGTCTTCTGATACCATTCGACCGTGTTTTGGAATCGTCTGCCAAAATTTCTGATGAAGATAGACCAGAACTAGTGAATAACCATTTCTCACCTGTGTCTGATGATTGGGAATCTTGATTGCTGGCATCACCGCTACGGCTTAGGTTGTCTGAAAAATAATTGTTTCACCGTTAAGTCTTCTGATACCATTCGACCGTGTTTTGGAATTGTCTCCCAAAATTTCTGATGAACGTAGACCAGAATTAGTGAATAACCATTTCTTACCTGTGTCTGATGATTGAGAATCGGAACTGCTCACGTCACTGCTGCTGCTGCTCGAGGATTCTGAAAAACATTTTTTTCACGATTTACTTATCGAAATTGTCTCCAAAGACTTGTTCAACATTCTCGTAGAGAAAATTGACCGCTTTTCGCGGCTACCAAATCTTTTACCGCTCGATGTATCGCAAGCACGTGCATAGATATTTACAAATGAAGGAACCACAACCGGATTGTGGACTCTGACTTCAATGATTTTTTCAATAGATTTTCGACACCGATTATCAGGTAGAATATGAATGTCCGACGCTTGCCAGCGTTGATTTTGCCCCGTATGACATTGACATCTTATTTATTCGTCACCTTCATTCCTTCATGGTTATATAGAGAAGAACGAGGATGATGGTAGGGGGTGCTGACTTCATACCGGTCAAAATCCGCCTTGTTTTGTACAATAATTTGAGAATGTCCATATCACCATTGATAAAGCAGACCAGAATTGTTGAATATTTATTTCTTGCCTGTGTATAATGATGCGGAATAATGATTGCTGCTCCAGTTTTCTGAAAAACAATCGTTTTACGATTTGATCTTCTCATACCATCCGACCGGTGTGTGAAATTGTCACCACATATTCGTTTTACATTCTCGGATAAAAGAATTCACGGGTTATCGTTGGTTCTTCCGAAATCTTACACCGTTCGATGTATCGCAAGAACATGCATCGTCATTTTTATACTAACAACCCGAAACCACAACGTCGACTCTGACTTGAATCATCTTCCGAAGCGATGTCTTGGTAACAATCGATTCCCCACAACTTATGTATGCATATGATCGTTTGAACCGCATCGACAAGATGTGAATTTTCGAAACTGATTTTCCCACTCTACCGGCACTTTCATTCGAGTATGATCATATTTTCTATTGTTAACGATCGTAGAGAATGGTGGACACTGATTCCTTACCTTCATGTTGTGGTTCTTCGACGACGTACTCGATCACTTCTGAAAAACAATAGTTGTTCGGTTTAGCTAGCTGATAACATTGAAACAGCTACAAGAACCGTCTGAACAGGATTCTTCGTTTTATCGTGGATTTCTTCGGCATTCTTTACCGGTCAATGTATCGCAAGAACATGCATCGACATTTTCAAACGAAGTAACCGAAACCGCAACATCGACTCTGACTTGAATGATCTTCCGAAACATTGTCTAGGTAACAAACGATTCCCTAGAACTTATCCATTTATATGATCGGTTGAACCGCATCGACAAGATGAATTTCCTTTCGTTGCCTTCCAAGATGCGAATTTGCGAAACCGATCATTCCAATCTAACGGCACTTTTATTAGAGACTGATCATATTTTCGATTGTTAACGGTCGCAGAGAAAGGTCGCCACTCATTCCTTACCTTCATGATGTGGTTTTTCGTAGACGTACTCGATGACTTCTGAAAAATAATTGTTGTTCGGTTTAGTCAGCTGACAACATTGAAACATCTACAAAAACCGTCTGAACAGGTTTCTTCGAGAATGATCACGAAAGGACTGATCATATTTTCTATTGTTAACGGTCGCAGAGGAAGGTGGGTACTCAGTCCTTACCTTCATGACGTGGTTCTTCGTAGACGACCTCGATCACTTCTGAAAAATAATTGTTGTTCGGTTCAGTCAGCTGATAACATTGAAACATCTACAAAAACCGTCTGAACAGGTTTATTCATGAATGATCATCAAAGGAATGATCATATTTTCTATTGTTGACTGTCGCAGAGGAAGGTGGGCACTCATTCCTTACCTTCGTGATGTGGTTCTTCGTAAACGTACTCGATGACTTCTGAAAAATAATTGTTGTTCGGTTTAGTCAGCTGATAACATTGAAACATCTACAAAAACCGTCTGAACCGGTTTCTTCATGAATGATCATATTTTCTATTTTTAATGGTCGCAGAGGAAGGTGGGAACTCATTCCTTACCTTCATGATGTGGTTCTTCGTAAACGTACTTGATGACTTCTGAAAAATAATTGTTGTTCGGTTTACTCAGCTGATAACATTGAAACATCTACAAAAACCGTCTGAACAGGTTTTTTCATGAATGATCATGAAAGGAATGATCAAATTTTCTATTGTTAACGGTCGCAGAGAAAGGTGGGCACTCATTCCTTACCTTCATGCGGTTCTTCGTAGACGACCTCGATGACTTCTGAAAAATTAATTGTTGTTCGGTTCAGTCAGCTGATAACATTGTAACATCTACAAAAACCGTCTGATCAGATTTCTTCATGAATGATCATGGAAGAACTGATCATATTTTCTATTGTTAACGGTCGCAGAGAAAGGTGGGCACTCATTCCTTACCTTCATGCGGTTCTTCGTAGACGACCTCGATCACTTCTGAAAAATAATTGTTGTTCGGTTCAGTGAACTGATAACATTAAAATATCTACATAAACCGTCTGAACAGGTTTCCTCGACATTTTCTAATAATAGTACTCATGGATTATGGTAGATTTTTTTGGGATCCTTCACCGGCCGATCTATTGCAAAGAACATGCATCGACTTTTCACAAAAACGAACGATTTCGAAGCGAATGATCTTTTGATAGAATTTCTGGCTAACAACCGATTTCCGCAACAAATCCATTCATACGATCAGTTGAATCACATCGTTGAGATGAATTAGGATTTGTTGTCTTTCAAGATGCGAATTCGGGGAACCGTTCATCAGGTATATTCATTCGATAATCATCATATCACCAATCATGACCGGTAGAATAGAAGCAGTTGCTACTCATTTCTTACCTGATACTGATTCTTCGTCGGTCCTGATGATCTCGCTGCTGCTGTCTTCTAATAACAAACAATCATTCAGCCCTTTAGTCTCCTGATAAAATTCTATCAGATTCAAAAATTATCTTTAATGATCTCTCCAACATCCTTCGACAAAAAATCCCACCGATTTTCGTGAATCTCTACGAAATTCTTCATCATTCGATTTTTCGCAAGAACGTGGATTGACTTCTCAAAGAAAAGTAACCGAAACCGACATATCATCATTGTGAGAACATTTGAGTCCATCAAAAGGCAGCAGGACTCTGCAGTTAATTGCAACTATAGCATCGATTCGAAAAAATCTTTAGACGAACAATGTTAAATTACCTTCATCGCGAATACTGGGCCGGGCTTGAGCGTTGAGGGCCAGGAAGGCCAGAAGGCAGAAGAGTAACGTACACTGTTTCATGGTGAACGACTATGCTCATCCCCCCGTTCTGCTGGGTATATATATACAAGAGATGTACGCCCTTCCACCTACCTCTTGCACAAATAAATCATTATATGTGGAAGTATTCGGTGTATTACATTGCCAATGAATTAAGTGGGGGGCACTTCCCCTGATGCTACATAAGTATTTAATAAGGCGTTCGGATTCACATTCATTAACAAATAATTGACATCGTTACTGTGTGGACCCGATATATCAAGATCGAATATTTCGAAAAATTGATATCCGAAAACCAAGCCGAAGTTCATCAAAGTTCAGGCTGATCCTGAGCGAAGGTTCAGCCGGACCACGAGATCTTATGAGATCAAGAAAATATTTCCGAATTTATCATCCGAGGAGCTACTTCACTATAGAACGTCGCGAATTCGTCAATCTCGTTACTTGCTTGACTTTTTTGGTACTTGACAGGTCAACGTCTCTACAAATAACGTTATCTCGTTTGGAAGATGAAAATGGCTACTAAATAATTGGATCGTGTGTCACATGGATCTTGAATCTTGACCTGGTCATCGATAAATTATCACAGATCGAACAATTTCGTAAAGCCAGTGGGGGTCTTGGTTCCCTCCTGAAGAATACTACTTGCGATCATTCACGGTTCATTGACTGTTGGCACAGCTGAATTGACTCGCGGATCCAAATCGATCGACGCGGAAGAGCAAAGCGAACGGAAGTTTTTCAGAAAAATACAGACATCGATGGGTAGAATATTGATTTATAAAAATCAGTAAAATCTGCAGTAGAAATATCCGCGCATAAAAGCAAACTGAAAATTGGCCTTCCCCTGCTCATTCCAATTCTTGATTTCACGACCGCGAAGATCGACTATTCCAGCACCCATTTTGTAGTTCTATTAATTCCCAGTCCAATTTCGAGTCGGGTTTCTTGTCTGGTTCGAAAAATGATCGAGGCGGAATTCCGTAGCGTTTATTACGCAGAATGTGGGGAATCGGGTAGTTAATTTTGCATATCATTAATCGAATGGCGAATCATTGTCCGCTCGACACCTGTGTACTCATCACATCACTGTCAAACTAATCAAATAATTTATATAGCATTGAGAACTCTTTGCATCTTTTATATACGTGAAATATTATTCCATTTGAATTTGCTCGCCTCGCTTTATCAGCCAGACCTTGAAAATTTCGCTGGACGTGGCCTCCCCCCATCTTTCCCAAATTCTTCCCTCCCGCTTTTTCGCAGCTGCTTTCCAGCAGAACCGAAACAAATTTAAAACGAATTAGGAATCGATGATTTTCTAGTCTTTGAATTTTCCCGACTTTTCTCTTCTCTATTTTATTCGATTCTCGACGGCGAATCGCATGCCAATCTTTTCCTGTTCCATCGCAAATGCGTCTGTTCTGTTCCAATCCGTGATAGAACGCTCCTTCTCTAATCTCTCGAATTTTTTTGCCAGATTGAACGGTCGATCATCATCTAGGTTCGTTGAAATCAGCCAAAACCATATCCGAAATGGATTTCGAACTGTTTTGTTATCCCTCAATCATACAAAGCCAGTTTTAATCTCGTGACGCTCAAGGGTCGCGGAAATTTCCGCCGTTCACTTTTTGCCTGAAATTTCGCACATCGTCGAATCAATATTTAGTTTACGACAACGAAGAGGACTGGTATAAAAGAATATGAAACATTCGTATAATATGTCGAATAAGGTACCAGAATTCGCGTATTATATCAAAATTGCGTGAGCGAACGATGACCTCGGCGTCTGGACGCCACCTGTACACGTGCCGACGCTATCGGCGAAGAAATCGAAGGCCTGTAACGATACGATTCAAGATTGACGTTTTTTCTTTACCTCTTAGAATAATGAAAACCATACTCGATGCTCATGAAAGGCTGTTCGAAATTTTGATTAGTGAAAAAAAAAAATTTGATGGTAAGAATTGACTAGGATCTACGAAAATCTATCGATGAATTATTATAGATCGAACAACCTTGTAATGCCAGAGGGGATTCTTGTTCCCTCCTGAAAAATACTACCTGCGATCATTCACGGTTCATTGGACTGTTGGCACAGCTGAATTGACTCTCGGATCCAAATGGATCGACGTAGAAGAACAGAGCGAACGGGAGAGTACCACCAATTTTTGAATAAAAATATAAACATCCATGGATGAAATATTGATTTATAAAAATGAGTGAAATCTGTAGTAGAAATATCTGCCATTCCTGATTCTACGATCTGGGAAGATCGATCATTCCAGCATCCATTTTCCAGTTCTCTGTATCCCTAGAGTCCGGTTTGGGGTCGACATGCTTGTCTGGTTTGAAATGGAAACAAGGTAAAACTCTGTAGCGATAATTGCGTTGAATACACAGAATCAGGCAGCGGATTTTTGCAGATTGTTAAATTGACGCAATCGAATGACGCTTCATTGCCCGACTGCCAGCTGTGTACTCATCACGTCGCTGCCAAAGTAATCGAAGAATTTATTCAGGATCGAAATGTTCTTACATTTTTTATTATCGTTAAATATTTTTCCATTTGAATTCGCTCGCCTCGCCTTATCAGCAGACCTTGAAAGTTTTGCTACACGTGGCCTCCCACCTTTACCGAATTTTACCCTCTTGCCTCTTCGGAGGTGCTTCCCAGCAAATCCAAAGCGAATTTAGAACCAATAATTTGCCAATCTTCCAATCATCCCGCCTTTCTGTTCTCTATACGTAAAGTACTAGCCAAAATTCATTCGCAAAGAAATTATACTCCTATTTATTACACCGTTTATTCGATCAAGAAAGCATCAGAATTTAGGTCGACGTGTATCCAAAAATGGTTGGAGGTGTTTCTCTGGATATCAGAACGTGGAGATCTGATGAAAACTGAACCTTCCATCTTCGGGGTGATTGATTGTTTCAATAGTTGTCATATGCATCCTTCTGAAAATACTTCAAATATCTGTTTCATTTGATTCCAAAGTATTCCCGTAGGGCTTCGTCACGTTTTAATCGGAATTGGGGTACGGATGGGTTTCCTAGTTATTCTCAATTCGAAGTAGTGCGTTGATTCAACCTTCAACTTCAATACAATTCATTGAAACAGGAAAAGCTTGTCCAACTCAATCAAGGTTCGACAAACTATGAGCAGTTCAAATGAAATAAATATATGGTTCGAATATCCATGTCGTTCGAAGTTGCTCACTGGAAATCACTAGAAATTTACCCCAGTGGCGCCACTGAAGGTCTGTTCAATCCTTTCCCATGGAGGGATACGTTCTAAGCATTTATACACAAAGTATGATCGGATATAGACTGAAATTCCGCGAACTAAATGCTTCAATTTCGGGGGATGATCAGTGGGTCTCGCTTAGTACCCTGCGTTTGAAATAGTGATCTCCGTTGCGGCGTTTTTGAGAAACAGGTAATTTAGCTTGGTAGCGCCGGTATTTAGGCAGCGAATTACACACGAAAGAGTATTAAATTGTCTGTTTGTAGGCACAGATGACTACTGAAAGAGAGCCCTAAAGCTTTTCCAGTTCAAGAATCACAGGAAACATTCACAGGCTATGTTGATTATATCTTTGGTATGCTGTATTCGTCCGTCAATGACCTGGTCCAATGATTCTTGAACTGGGCGAGTGTCGTGACTCGTTTCAGTGATGGCATACACCTGAAAATAGACAGCCTCTGTGTACCTGGCGGTCTTGATGCAGGCGCTAAAGTGACTTTTTTTTATTAAATACCCTGTATCTCACAGGCACCGCAACTTAGATAACTATTTCGAACGGCAGGGTAATATAGAAAACTTTTATCACTCGATCGTGCTCCTCACAGTCCCAAGAGGCACACTTGACTCAATTTATCTGTATTTTAGTCAAGATTTTTACCTTATTTCGACAGCTGGAACGTATCGATGGAGTTTAGTGTTACCGACGGAGCTGAAATCCGCGAATTCGTGCGCCGAGTTACCAACACGTAATACTTTTGGCGGAATCGGTGAGAAATCAAGTGGACTTCGTCTAACCGATTGGTAAAACAGTTTACTGATTCCTGTGCACGGAATTGTCTCGCTATTTCTTGGCAGAAAGTTGTTTTTTTTTTTTTTTTTTGAAGTTGATTCAGTCAGCAGTATTATGCATAAGCTCGAGGATTGGTGTTAGGAAATGGAACCTGTGGAATAATATTAACCGATGAAGAATTCATTCCAACAAATTTTTACGACTGTTTGATAAAATCTTGACGCATTCATGATCTGAAATAAATATTACACGGTTCTATTTTTATTTTAGGTAAGATATTTCTCGCGAAAATGGGAATAGAGTTATTTAAAGATACAGAATGGAATAAATGAATTTAAAAAAATTGACGACATTCTAATTTTCTATTCTGATGAAGAAAGTTGAATCTTCATTCTCTCATTCGCTTAGAAATATGCTTTTAAATTAAACTAGTCGTCGTTGCTAGCTGCGACTGGTCAAACAGGTCCAGTTCTATCGGCGCTAAAGTTATGGAGATACGTATTACGTACGTGGGCGTGTAACGACGACTATAAGTGTCTCGTCCCACGTGAAAATCTTATTAAAAATTTTGTACCTCATTAAATTCGCATAGATTACTTCTTTTTCAAATCATTTTCGATTAAAATAGTCTAGACACCGTTTTCTGAACAACGTATGCGACTGCAGTCTCAACAATTCGTACAACCTTGGCAGTTGGAAAGAATTACTGCATCTTGACATTTTTTTAATTCACCTAAACGCATGAGTATGCCTATATGTATAATGATGATTATTCCGAAAACAAAACAACGAAAAATGAAATTTATACAGGATTTATACAACACGAAGGACGTGTCACGCCAAAACCGGCGAAGTCTAGATTGATACTTTCCGCTCTGAAAAAATTAAAGGAGGGAATAACCTCCGACCATTTTTGGACAGACGTCTACGTGTGATTAATTTTATTTTCGACGATAATTCAGAAATGAATTAACGGATTTGGACGATTGTGGTCTCAAATGATGTGGTGTTACTTAACCCAGAACTGGTTAAAATGTGGATTTGATCGGTGGAATAGTTTTCGAGTTATTCAAAAAACAATATTTCGGTAAAAAATAATGCAATTGATGATATCTCAAGAACAGATCGACCGATTTAGTTGATTCTGATCTCAATCGATGCGGTTCTTCTTAACTCGAAACTGACTAAAATTTGGATTCGATCAGCCGAACGGTTTTCGAGTTATTCAAAAAATAAAATTCTATACCCACCGGCGGACATATTTTTGATCTCGAAACGAATCTAAACCGGAAGTTTGAGGGTTCGTTGCCGATAGATTCAATCGTGACTGATTCTACGCGCTCTTCTACTATAGGACATTGTTTAACGATACCAATATTGAATTTCCCTTAATTTCAACCTACATATAAAATTATTCCGAATTAGATATATGTAGTCATATATGAATATTCCATATCTTAATCCGATTGGTATAAAACTGAAATTGAACACTATTTCCGGTCCCGGAAATGCCTATTCAAATATACCCATGCTCGATCAATTCCGTAGTATATTATAACATACGGTATTTCATTCGAGGTAAAGCCCAAGAGATTGGGTTGAATTTTTTCGGTTATTACCTGGGCGGTGGCGTGCACCAGCGGTATATACCTATCGGTATGTGTTACGAAGGTCGAGATTTTTATCGAGAGAAATCGAAGGTGGTTTATTATATAAATGAGAGGAGGTGGTCAAGCTGCTGTGGTCCTGCAGCTTATTACATCTACATACATATAACACTATGTACTATCGATGTAATAATTCATATGTCATATTACACATGCCTATGTATATATATATTCAATTATAATCTATGCGCGCATCTCCTTATATACATAGATACAGCGTTGGATGGTATATACACGTATGCATATGGTATATGAGGAAGATTGCCTCATCGATGGGTTAAAATCTAGTTGGCTAATGGTGTGTATATATATAACGGGTATAATTTCTATACCCGGGAGACTTTGACACGATTAGATATCACCCGGTATAGGTATATAAGAGAGAAAATTTCAAAATCACTAGTTCTCTGGACCATGACGGTTGAAATTAACGACTCTATTCAAACATATTTCTTTACTTATTTATTTATTTATTTATTTATTCATTCATTATTATATCCGAAAGATTTATAATACATAATCGGTTTTCTATCTAATTCCAATCGTCTCATGATGACCTTTGCCATATCGTTACCGCAGTTCGAAAGGAAAAAAAAAATATCATCGCAGAAACAATTGCGATATAAAAATTGTCGGAAATTTCATCGATTCGTTTAATTGATTATTTATTCTTTTTTTAAATAACAAAAACTCCTCGTATATAATCAGAGAATTCCGTACGAAAATTTCGAGTTTCATTTGAATATAATAGACAGGAGTGTATATATGTTCTAAGGATATTTCCCAGTAATTAAAATTTTCGACACTTTTTCGCATATTAATAATAATGATAATAATAATAATAGAAAATAAAAAAATTGATATGAGAATGATCATGGTATATAATACCGCGTGGGAAAAGGTGTCCAATACTTGTACGGGAACAACTTTAACGTTGGTTCCAGTTGTTGGTTTATTTATTACGTCCTTGTAGTCTAGAAGACAAAGAGAGTCTTTCAAGACACAATTACTATTATATACTATTATAGTTATAATAATATATACTCTCATGGCGCAGTGTTTTACGTTAGTTAGACAATTTTATATATAATCGTAATATATAATGATCTGAGATTAACATCGTTCGTATATTTTATATCGTAGGCTAGATCGTGTCCGTTCGGTTCATGAGATATCTTTATATGCATGAAACTGACCTTAATCTTCATCTTTAGTCGAAAATATAGATGAGATAACCGAGACTGACTATTATATAATTTCCGTATTAATTTAAGACTCGTAAAATCGGCGGGATCGATTATCTTCGCGTGGATACAAACGGGGCTGAAATAACCTCAGAAATCGAACGTTTATCCAAGATTCGTACGAATCGATACCCAAAGAATCTCGCCGAGTGATCTTCGCGGGGTAGGAAGAGAAGAGAATCAAATAATTTCATCGTAATCCATCTTTCCTGTTATCTAGATGAATTCCCGAAACAATTATCTCATCTGTGTCAAGATAATGATACTATTATTTGTAGAAGACTGTGAAAACAGTGAGACATGAACAATGAGGACAATCTAATCTTCGTAGCAGATAATTTCCAACGAAATTCATCTTACCTGTTATCTAGATGAATTTCTACTCGAATTATCTAATCTGTGTTAAGATAAAAATAAAAAATAAATCTTGTAGACGACTGTGAAGAAAAATGAGGACGAGCCAATTTTTTTCCAAGATAAATTCGTCGAAATTTATCTTCACCGTTTAATCTAGATGAATTTCCTACAGGAGTGATCTCACCTTTGTTCAGATAAGAATATCCATTATCTCGCACAAGTTATAACCGCGTGGTATATTCCTGGTAATAAGATTTGTTAGAAAGGTGTATCTCAAGCCGCAGCATGCTGCATGGCCAGTCGGAGGTGGTAGTAGCGGGGACTTGCTCACGGCCTCCATCTGGTTCCCGTCCCCAGCTAGGATACTCTTGCCCCCATAGCACACGCCTTGCGTTTTCCGTTGCCAGTTAACTTAAGTTAGTTACCTTTCTCCTCTTGCACGGGCCAGTAGCATATGTTTTCATTCGGCAGTTGATGCGGCTATTTCGTGGACTCAATTCGCGCGCTAGCTAGCTAGGCCGCAGGTTTCCCCGCGAACGGTTATCAAATCTCTGAGAGGCCCAAGAGGGCCCAAAGGCCTTCCGCACCAAACTTCTAATCAGTGACTGATCCTTTCGTTCTTTCTTTTGTGAAATTAGAAGAAAAAAAAATTCTATCGACTTCTTGGATCGCAAATAGTAGAAATTATGTTATTCATCAATGCCGCTATCCTTTTGCTAGCTGCAATCGTCACGAGAACCGGTAAGTTTCGATCCACTCTCACATTCGCTTTACATGTCATCAATATATCCTTATGTTTATCGTTTACTTAATTGTATGAGATTTATGAAGAACATTAATATACCTCTAGTGTTAATAAAATTACAGATAGTTACCTTTCCCTTTTTTATACTGAATTTATTATAATTATATACACGCTTGTTTTACGCCGGTCGGTAATGAATCGTTATTATAATTGAATATTCTCTGTTTTCTAAACTTATCTGATCATGGGATGACTGGCCAAGGCTGTCAGTCAAGGCTCGACTTTTGAACTTTTGACATTTAATTTTCTCTCCAACAAAGTCTGCTGGTAGATATCTATCGCAGTAATAACTGGTTAGGTGTTATTTCCGCCTGATACGATCACCGTTTGCCATTTGTAACAATTTAGTCATTGACATTTGGTGGATTTCAATAATGCTAAAATTTTTCGCTGAAATTCCCGTTCTTTCTTACTCCTTTTTCGTCTGGTTCGCAGTTTAACCAATCGTCTAGATTATATCATGTATCGAACCCGTGATATGCACGATTAGTTATCATTCAGCGCGTATATCATTTCGAGAAAGTTGTACACAAGACATTAAGTCCCCCTGCGATATACGAGACTCAATTGCATAACGGTGTTGGGTCGCATAATTAGAGCCAAGCATTATACTCGTAAAGTATTAGTAAGGCGCGAAAACAACTATTCATAATCGGGAGAAGGAAAACTTCTGAAAATTTTCATCCCCAGGACTCAATACATGTTCGAAAACTTCTTGACGCTAGAGTCAAAAAGTTGTGACCGTGATAACTCAAAAACTATCATATCTATCCACTCAAAATTTACATCAGAGCTTGATAACATCTGTAACTTTGGATTGATCTACAATCAAGATACTGATAAACCTAGTTTAGGAACTAGTAAACGTATAAAACTGAAAGATATGTTCAGCGAAAGTGAGATAAGTAAAAATGATTCAATATGGATATTTCTGTGGCCACAAAATTGAGTCTAGGTCAATCGATAGACGAAGATGTTATGAAAGTAGTCTACAAATTTCAATTCAGTGGGCGAAATAGTTATTGAATTATCGTGGCGACCACAAACGTCTCGGCCTTTTATGACCGTAATAATGTATGCACGTATGTATTTGGTATTACCAGCTACTTATATCAGTATTACCGAGCGGGTTGGGTCGGGCTGTGACCGACAATCAGTGAATGTTATTGCTTATTGAAAACTACGTATACGTGCTGCACTCGTGCAGCCTTGGCTTAGGCGTGCCTGGTGCCTGCCTTTCCATATTAATTCTCAAGTACGGATCAAATTACAAATCTTAAAATTGAGACCCCTCCTATATATAAACACGATCCCTGTAGCCCTGAGGGTTACACTCGCACATTAGACTTTCGATTATCTTGAATATCGAAAGAAGAAAAAGAAAGGAACTGTTCAAGGAAAGAAAAAGATTTAAAAAGTTATTCAAAAACGAAAGGAGAAGTTCAGCGGTTTAAAATTTTCTCAGATCTACAACAGCGAGTTAGTATTTCAAAACGTGCGACGAAATTCAAACTACTTTTGCATTATTTAAGAGCGTCGAAACACACCCATAATTACGATAGCCTTCGCAGATGAAAAGCTGCAATTCAATTCGCCTGGCTGTATATAGGCGAGGCTGTAGGTACTATGAGGTGTATACGATTCCCACAGATCCCATGCGACCTTATGACCAGTTTGAAATGGAAAAAAAAAGAACAGAAAAAAAAAAACCGATGGAGAATGTAGCTACATACACGTCCGTATCGTATATGATTGTCGTGTCGTAGGTGTAGGTGCAGTACGAATATCTTACGTCGGAGAGAAACAATGCGAGTGCAACTACTATCTCCTGTATGTATAATAAGTTTTGCTTTCCGCGATCTTGTAACGTTATTGTATATTACAAACGGCTGGCAACTATTGTACGAGATAATTAGTACATCGTTATTCGAATAAGGCGATGATTTTACTCTTCGAGAAATTAGTATACGTATTATAAGAGGGATGAATATGTTATCGAATTATCTGCGAAGGAGATAAGATCGTCTTGATTTTTAACTTTTATAAATAATATACGAAATACTAACTTCAATGAAGTGATTTTTGAAAAAGTTTTCGTTCCAGTCAATGGAAAATATAATTGCGAAAGATTATAGAATCATTTCTACCAAAGATCGAATTTCTTTTCTTTCTACTCCGCGAAGATCACCAGGCGAGGTTTTGATCCTTTCGGTTTCGATTTCGAACGAGTCTTGAATCAACGTTCGATTTCTGACGATATTTCAGACCCGTTTACATCCGTGCAAAGATAATCGTTATCGCCGGATTTACGAGTGTTGCATTAATATGGAAATTATAAAATAGTCAGACTCGGTTATCTCACTTTATTATCGACTCAAGATAGAGATTAACGTCAGTTTTATGCAGATAAAGGTATCGCGTTAACCAAACTGACACGATCTGGTTTACGAGATAAAAGTTGCGGCTTATATTTATCTCAGATCATTATAAAGTGATGTAAGATATTATGCGCAATTATCTTGACCAATTAGTACATATTTTTTAATCCTTTGTGTTATAGTACTTGTTGAAAAAATAATTATTGAACATTCATAGAAAAATGAAAAACGAAATTGCAATGAAGAACAACGAAACCGAATTCTGGAAAGTCGATTCGACGCATAATTATCTCTTCAGAAATACTCTGACTTTCGATTTCACGCGATTTCATGAAAAAATTTCATTTCTTAAGGCCACATACCCTCTGTGCAACGCGATATCAATGATATATCGTTGATTGCCTAACGCCAGGGGTATATGTGCGCGTGCGTGTGCGCGCAACCGTAGGTAAAAGTCCACGGCCTAGTAAAACAATAGTATAACTATATGTAAAATGATGTGGGTGTAGCTGATGAACGTCCTTGAAACCGTTACAAGATTCTAAAACAGCTGAACATTAAAAGCCGCTTAAAATCGTTTCTTTTCTCGTTCGCGATTATAGTCTCGAATCTCCATCTCTCTCTAATTTCTTCATAACGTAAGCCGCCCGCAGTGAGCTCAGAGTCGCCTGCTATTGTACCGCCGGCGCCATATTCGAATCGTAAATTTCTTCGACCGCTGCTAATTGGCGCCGTTCATATTTTATATTCTATTATTATGCGCAGGGCACAAGCGCAAGTTCCGAGTGTCCAATATTATGCAATCGGGTAGGTACCGCGCTCTAGTTTCCGAGCTCCGGTATGCCGACTCACTTTCACTCATTCACTGCCCTGTAGACTTATACTCGGACTCTTTTATACCTTGCTCTCTCCTTCTTCTCTCTCTCCATATCTCTCTCCGCCATTATACACAATGTATACACCCAGCTCTCTCTCTTTCTCGTTCGCATGACTTTCACTTTGCTTGCTTACTTGCTCGCGACTACGCGACGCGGTTTCGTGTATAAAACTGTTTGTTTTTCTCTCCATCGTCGTCGAATCGCCTCAGTAAGCCAGCCAGCGTTCCACCCCACCCCACCTATACAGCGAGAAAATTACCCGTAATAAATAAAAGAATCGAACATATTATTGAACATTTCAAATACGTTAGCGCGGGAAAACACTTAACCTAAAAAATTTCAGTTTATAGATACACTAATCACTGGTATTCATTAATAATTCATTAACTAACTTACATATAGACGTAATTAGTCGAGTTATGGTAATTTTCAGCGTTAGAGATTTGTGGGATTAGACTATAAACATTATTTACTTGAAAAATAATAATCCTGTTCCTATATCCTATTTCCGGTTTGATATCTAGGTACCGTATAATTTATATATGTACATGTTACATAGCCACTCCTTAACAGTAGATCTCGGCGTATTATAATAATAATAATAATGATAATAATAATTCCTGAATCCCGAGGCTATTTTAATGTATATACAACTATATGCATTATGTCTTATTTTCTGTATTACATAAAGATATTTTAAGTATTTGAAGACATTTAGGTGTGGTTTATTTAATTAATTACGTGGCAATAACGCTGTGTAGTATGTTATGTAATTTAATTGCGGGGTCCACAACGTGGATATTCAATATGGCAGATATAATTGCAATTAGTGTTATTACAGTGCAATGTTGTACAGCAGTTGGTGTAGTACAGCATGAGTTTGTTACTGCGATGATGAATTTTGTTCATTTTCTCTCCCATATTTAATTTCATTCAAATTTCTTAACGCAATTAAACTACATAATCCTTTGTCTTAGTCAGAATTAGTTTTAGTTCTCTGATGTTTTTGTTTAATGATATTTTGTTTTAATTAACTATAAGACTCGGCAGGGTGCGCTGCCTCATTCTCCCCGCCTATATAACGTTGCGAAACTCGACCTACGCGCGCTTAACCAACGTGCATGGCCGAGAGGTTAGAATATGCGGAAGTTCCTTCCAGGTATAGACAGACGTCTCAGATGCGGTTTTAAGACTTCTTTTTGTTAGCTGAGAAGATAAGACTCTGAAAAATCTCAATTCTCAATCCCACGAGCCCATAATTAATTAATCGATTCTATGAACCGATGAATAAATAGATATGAGAAACGCGATCTCCTGATCAGTCAAAAAATTATAGATAGATGTATATTCACAGACAGTTGAATATCTGTCACAAAATTTGTGGACAATTGCCCGGAGCTATATCGGTACGGTTTAAAACGGCGTCGTCCTTGGATTATTATACTTATCCAGGAAGCGGTCGAAGTCGTTGAGTAGATACCTCGGATTCTCTTAAGAATTTATACGAGAACAAATCCGATAAACCCGACCCCGACGTGGGCAGAGTCATTATAGGCAGTATATACATAGATAGATATACAGTCACGGAAAGCCGAAAGGCATATTATATGATGACATGTGTTCGCATGTGTGTATACCTACCTGTATTTTTGAAAACGTATGTATACGTACAAGTGCCGGTATAACGTGTGTACTACATACATAATATGTGTATAGAGGTATGGACATACTTACCTACCTTGTGCCTCTACAAACATTCGAAATTCGAATCAAGGTGAGCCGTGGATGTATAAACGACTACCGGAACTCGTTATACATCGAATTCCGAACTTATATGTATAAATACCTGTGCGTATTCCCTTTGGGGTTTTCCACTGACTCTGATATTAAAAGATTGA
The DNA here is from genome assembly GCA_963966615.1 of Tenthredo amoena. NCBI lineage: Eukaryota > Metazoa > Arthropoda > Insecta > Hymenoptera > Tenthredinidae > Tenthredo > Tenthredo amoena. Next base: position 3,944,448 of record OZ016496.1, on the reverse strand, counting down.
AGGAAAAAGAAGTAGACGAGGAAAAAGATTGAGATCGAGTGGGAAATTGTGGTCTGGAGATTAAAAATAACTAACTCAAATCAAAATTAACTAACGCTTAATAATGTCCTGCGATAGAAAGCCGCTGAAAATCCATTCCGAGTGTGCAAAATATTGTTTTATTACGAGTTTTCGCTTTCTTCTATAACGGAACATGTGCGCGGGAACGTTTGAACGAGTGCGTTTCTCGGAAGAGTTGATTCAGTCGGCTGTGGCGGCGTATAACCCTTCACAGGTATAAATCTATCTTTGCAATAGCAGAATGCGTCATTATCCTTATTCCGCAATAAATGGGCAATTTCTCTGTCTGTTGCAAAGCTATCAAGGTCTTCGTTTATCTCACAATTAGAAATATACCTATGTAGGTTATGTACGTCATGTCGATCAACGATCTCACTTCACACGCGTGTATAAATAAATAGAATATACCTAGTAGCGTGTATAACATATCTATAGTACAAAATACAACTCGTTTTATCTAGTATTTTGTTATCTAATTTTCATTCAATCTTTTTTTTTTCTTTCTCGCATTACATTACACAAAATGGCGGCGATATCGGCATCACATGGTCGAATATAGTAGAATAATTCAGCGTGAAATGCAGGTTCACGTATAACGGTCACGCAGAGAGTAATAATTATTGTTTAACCTTCGGGTTAACGCGTGTCTTTTATAAATACGATTCTTAAAACAGTCTATAATAATCGTAAATATACCTATAGTTACGGTTTCTCAATCGTTGTATCAGTATCTCACATCTCACAGCTATAAGCTTTGACCGATTTATTTACTCTAGTACTATACATGGTAAAAAGAAGTATAAAACATTTTAGATATATCCACAGCATATTTTAATTTATCTATTGACATTAATTATTTTTATTTTTCCTTGTAGATAATCGATCTTTTTTTCTGTACCTACAATAAAACTGTATATACCTATTATAGTGTTCGTAATAAAAGAAACTATTACTTAAATACCTACAGTTCTTATTATTATATAGGTGCAAAAACTGGAAAACTAGCTACCAGCCACGCCTTTGTCGTAAGCCATGTACACTTAAAGTTATTGTCAGAATTATGACTGAAATTGAAATGGCGGGAAATATAAAAGTCATTCAAATCTGCAGTCGGTTTAATATAAAGATAATAAACCGTCTGAAGGGATGTAGACGAATTTGTTACACTCGACTGAATTATCATGAATTCAATATACATAATATTCAATTATATGTAAGTTATAAAAAAGAATGAGGTAACCACGAAATTTACAGAGTCCGAAACACGTACTTAAACTAATTCAGTATCTCTGTAAAAAGTCTGAGACAAAGAAATGCCTTACTAAGGCGTATATTAATCCCGGCTCGTACTTATGGATAAGAAACGAAATCCTATGTGCAAAAGTGGGAGGTAGAGTCAATTATCGTTTATTAAGGCCCTCGAGGACACACGTCGACCAGATACATTTATTCCAATTTCTTATAAGGTCAGCCCTGACACTCCTAGATGGTCAATGATCCACTGACAATGATAGAGAGGAAAAAAAATTATACGTGGATATACGTATATCTGCAATAATGTCTTAGACCTTATAAAGCGATCTAAAGAGAAAAAGAAACGGGACGATGAAATATGTCCATTATTTAACCAACCGAATTTCGAAACTGGATTTATAAAAGCCATGTCGAAAATCAGGACGACTGGCATTCAGTTTTATAATAGTTGATAATATTTACAGCTGTTCGTTATTATTTCGTACGATATGATATTTAGTTGTGTTAATTAGTTGATTTTTTTTTATTTTTTTGGTTTTTGGCTGTGGCGCATCGTTACCACATTCATTTTTATTATCATGATAATTGACGATTAGTTGAATTCCGATGACATTTAGTTATGGTAGGTGATATTCGATTCGACTAGTAATTTCTGATTATAGAATTGCGTTTATAGTTTTGAAAATTGACGTTCGGTTATAAACTAAAATAATAAAAATATCCGAAAATATCAGCTTTTGAAAATTGGAAAATTCATATCTCCGGTTGTGATGGAAAAATCGGAAAATCCCGAGACAGGTGTCGGCTCATTTCCACGACACTATCTCGAAAAAAAGTTTCAAACGAGTGCGAGAAGACGGTGGTTCAAAATCGCGAAAATTTTGCATTTCGGCATATTTACCCAATTGCAATATCATCAAATTGAAACAATTGTATAATAGTAGTCACTGCCAATCGCCAAGCCAAAGAACAAAAGTGTAAAAAAAATTGGAAAAAAAAAAAAAAAAATCTACGTCTATATTTCCTTTCATTTAGCTTTGTCTTTGCTCCGCGGTTCCCAAGCCTCGTAGACTCTGCAGTTTTATACCTACTTCGTACTCTTCAAGTCCGTAATACTTTTTACTTTCACAGTTGTGTCGACGGCTGTGTTTAATATGTACAACACACATCCGCGTATATAAAAAGGGAGTGGTGTACGTCGCTGGGTTTCAATCAGACTCTCGACATTACTGTCCATGAAGGCATACATGTGTAATGTGTGTATACCCATGGCCGAAGGTCGCGTTATAATTCATACCGTCGCGGTAACCAGCTTACACATGTTAACTTGGCCAAATTAGAGCGATAACGTTTCAGCTCGGTTTTTTTTTTCTATTCATTTTTTATCTCGGATTTATTTCTTTTATCGATAGCTGCTGTGCAAACGAGAACGGATATTGTATTGCGTACGTAGTATGTATACATACGTTATACTTACCTGTATACAAACGGGCGCAACAGTTAGCAGCGTAGATATCTGGTCTTGTTTTACTCATTTGAATCCGGGACGCCGCGTCGACGACCCTGAGGATCGATTTTTTGAGACAAAGAACCGCTCTCAGCCTCCAGGATCCAAGTTCTGCTGCAATTACGATGTCTATATCACCCAGCATGCCGCAGCACTCGGTACAGCACGTATTATGTCGAGGGCGAACTGCCCACGCCCTAACACACCGCAAATCGAGATAAAATCAATCCGCTTTTGTATATCCCGCATCTATCTACATCCCGGATCCTGGATCCTGGATCCTACTCGTAAACAATTATTATCGGTAAACATATCGTGGAGAAAAAACGATCTCAAGATCTCTGAACGAGATCAGTACAAGTTCTTTTTTCGGTTTCAATTTACCGCGAAGGTAATGAGGATAGGGAAAAAGTGCATTCTACCTTTTTTGTAGAAAATTTATTCAGCTTCATTTTTGATTTTCACCTTCATCTCGATATCATTGACGGTTATCGAGATATCATCGAAAATATAGCTTTCTGTTCTATCCGAATATAAGCCACGATCGAGATCTCTGCCTCTTTTCCTATTATTCGCTATTCGACTGGACCAGATGATTATTACTACTGATCTACGTATACCGAAGGTCTTTGCCCGTTTTTCAGAGCAGTTTAAATAATGGCGAAATTAGAGTAGGGCGAGTTGTTTCGCAGAAATATAATGATCCGATTTAAATACATCTTTAGTGGTCAGTAACCTTATAGGTATAATATAGCAGTGTATACCTATGATGAAAGAGATGATGATCATTATAATTAGTCATTATACCGCTTTTCGATGGTTTCTTTTATTTTTTTCTTCGATTTTTTGGCATTCGTTCTTCTTCTTTCTCATTGCTTGTTCACTGACATATATAAACGCCGTCAGCTGATTGCTCATCTTCAACCGATTCATGAATCATCATTAAGCATTGATTGATTTTTTGCCTCTGTAAGTTAATTGACTAGTCAGTCGAGTTTACACAGACTTTTCGATAAAATACGATCAGAAGAAGACGAATAAAAAAACGAAGAAGAAGAAGAAGAAGAAGAAGCCTCCGGTATACCGTTACCTATTTCTTGTGCAGCGATTGAAATTTCTTTTCACTTTTTTCACTCGTTTCGCATGTTTTTTTTTCCCTTCTTTTTTCGTCTATTTATTTCGTTGCATAATTTTTCGAACCTCCAACAATAAATTATGACCTGGTAGGTTTAATTGGCGTTAATCTCTTCCACGTGGAGAGTCACATATAGAGGCTAGCTCTGTAACAGTCCCGAGAGTCGAGTCTTGCGTTAGTTAGTTTCGAAGTAAGCGTGTGAAATTGAGAAGTTAAAGTTTCGCAACCTTATATCTACGTTAACCAAATTTGCTTAGCATTCAAACCGTGATGCTAATCTTGCTTTACTTTCCATTTCTATTCCCATTCCCATTGCACCAGGCTGCGCGCATACAAGGTTCTAAATACTAGCTAGGCATACTCAGAGAGACATTAAGAACGCCGGGTTCATGGCAATCCGCGTAACATCCTGGGAATAAAAACGTGGACAATGAGGCGCCAAGCCATTAAGGGTTGAAGAAATTTCGTTAAAATTTGTCAAGTTATTCTCGCGTATTTTTAACAACTGAAAATAAATGATATCAACGTTTTTTGATCATGCCGGAAATAGCAAAGCCTTCGAGCTGTATATTTTCGACAAATTCTAGGGTAGATAATAGAACGAGGTGACTGAAGTTGCGAGGTGGAGCTGGAGACGAATTCTGGCGGCCATATTGAATCCCAATTTCGTAAAACTCGATACGATTTATGTTTTACTTTCGGTAATACGTCACGCAGGTGAAAACCCAATCCTGAATGGACCTAATATATTTGAATATACTTTTTATAGGTGAAATGAAATATCTTTGTACAGATTTCTTCGGTTTTATTAATATACACGTACCCGAGAAGTGAATGTAGGTCGATATTTCTGGTTTTTGGAAATTAACACGTTCGTTAATTGGAGATTAAATTTCCTCGTCTGCGACGTCACGTAGCTATACACGCGCCTATATAATTGGCAGTCGTTGTACATGTATATCGATTTATGTACGAAAATACGTACGTATGTACTTACACTTACGTTTTATAATATTTTCATATACAACTTTCAACGACACCTACACTCCCAGACTTCTACTTTGTTCCGGTTTGTAATTGAGAAAGTGTAATGCTCCAGCAGCAGCAGCAGCAGCAGCAGCAGCAAGCAGTGGCCATTGAGCATATCTCTCTGTTGAAATTGTGCCAATAATAAGCTTAGCGAGACCCGATTTTCAATCGAGTATATTATTATACCAATACACCCTCATTTATGCTATAAATATACGTATATCCATTATCCATACGATACGCCATATTAATAAGTAGAAAAAAAATTCTTTTTTGTTAATCACTATGCATATATTTCAAAAACGATAACAATCATGTTATATGCTCAAGGATCATTACGTTCTTAGTATTTAATATATATAGTTGGTTTTTTTTTTTTAATTTTTTTTTAATCTTTCATGAATTAACATCGAAACTAATGGTCTTTGGTTAATTTTATTACACCTCGTATCATTGCCTCGCAAGGACAAACGCGAACCGGATTACCTGAATAAATATATTCATGACGTTATTTGAAAAAATTTTTATGTATTTTTGTTTCACATAACTTTATACTATATGAATAGGTTCATAATTATTACATCCGTTATTGAATAAAATTCTACTTCAGGATATTCAAATGTTAAAGACTTGTCGTTGTCTTACGATAATTCAAAAAAATTTCATATTTTCATTCCGTTCTTATTTTTGTTATTTATTTATTTCTTCGTTCTTTGGTTTTTCAGAATGTCAGCGAAGTACGACGAGAAATTCTCGGCAGAGCCGCGCCGAAAGAGGCCTCGAATTCGAATGCCCTGAAGAGTTTGGCTACTACCCTCATCCCCAAGATTGCACCCAGTACTATGTCTGCGTTTTCGGTGGCGCTCTCCTCGAGTCATGTACCGGGGGCTTGATGTACAGGTAATAAAAAATCTATTTTACATTATTGAACGATCATCGTACAGTTTTTCACCTCATTTTATTACCGCAATAAACAAGATGAAAAAAAAATAATAATAAACAATTCCAAAGAAATTGATTATTCGAGATATAAAAATTCGAATCGAGACAAATTAAAAATATTTTATTAACTTTAGTCACGGTAATTACAAATAAGGCAAAGTTTTCGTAATTGATAGAAAAAACTAAAACTGAATCTAAACAATTTGATAACGTCTAGAAATTATAATTCCTTACCTGAAGATATTCGAATAATTGAAATTAGCTAATAGATTTTTTTGTTTTTTTTTTATTACGCTATTTTAACTATTCTCGGTTATTATAGCTGGTACATACTATAATAAACCAATCATCGTTGGTTATATATGGTATATCCACGTGTATGTTTAGTTCTTATAGTAACGAACGGGAGTTTGTTGCCTGCGTAGAATAAATTTTCTGTTCTTACATATTTTTTTCCTGTGCAGATATTTTGTAATCCACGTTATTTTAGCCACGTTACCGAAGACACGTGTCTCGTGTTTTGAATAAGATTGAGAAAAATAGAGAGAGAGAGAGAGAAAGAGGTAGGAAAATTTTTTCGGAATTGGTTGAATGAGAAAACTGTTTTTCCATTTTTTTTTTCCATTTCTTTTATTTCTGTTTGCGGTCGTCGCAGTCTGTTGTAACCGATTACGACGCGAGTGCATATGCATATGCATATACGATGAATCCTCATTATTATTCCAAGGTTTTATTACAGCATCATCTATAGACAGATCAATTGACAACAAAATTCCGGTAACCGCTAAGTTAAGCAGTTAGTATAATAGTTAACGAGGAATTCTCGATGACTAACGGCTTAAACATCCTCGAATTTCTCCCTGTAGCGTAGCCGTGTACTCGTACGCGATAAATATCATCGTCAGCCTCTTCGTGAAGGCCTCCGCCATGAAAAGGCCGCGAATTCTATCGTCGCGTTTTCACATATACGGTGGTCAATTTTAATTTCACGTTTTATCAGGCGAAGATGAAATTTTCGATGAGGAAAAAGGAGTGAAAAAATTGTTGATACTCGAAATATGTCTGGAACTTTCGATATTAGCTTTATTTTGTATCATTTGTTCAATTTTATTCGCAGTAATGAACGTAAATGAAGCTAAATGTATCTGAATATACTCAAATGTACTCAAAGATACTCAAATATATTTGATCATACTCAATTATACTCAAATATACTAAAAAAATACTTGAATGCACTGAAATATATTCAGAGATACTTGAATATACTAAAACATACTAAAATATACTAACAATATCTCGAAGATACTAAAAGAAATACTGAAAAATACTTGAATATACTCAAAAGATACTAAAAAATACTTCAATATACTTAAAAAACATTAAAAGATACTAGAATATACTCAAAAGTTATTAAAAAATACTCTAACGTATTCAAGAATACTCAAAAAATACTTGACTATGATCAAAAAATTCTAGACTATGCTAAACAGATACTCAAAATATTTAAATGCACTGAAACATACTAAAATTTAATATAAAATATTGAAAGATATTAAGACATACTAAAAAATACTTAGATCTGTTAAAATATACTGAAATCTGCTAAAATATATTCGCTTTTCTCCTCGTCTCGTTCAATTCTTTCCGCAATAATAATTATTATCTACGAGAGGGGATCTTTCGCCGCATCTATTGTCTCGTGGCTCGGATCGAGAGATCTCTGCTTCCGCTGTTTGTCTCGTATTGTTAACTGCAATTCTGTACAGTTGTTTACGATCTTTTATACACACTTTGGCAATATACGTCAACAATATAAGAAGGCAGACGTGCTCTTCGGGCCTCGACCCATATGCGGATCCTCAATTTCCACGGATCTTTCGCCACTTCCAATGTAGCATATCTCATATCATCACGGTCATTTGTCTGATCTCTCGTACATACACCCATATGTATATATATATATATATCAATGTATCCTCCACCATCGAAGGATATAAATAATTAAAAATACTCACGCATGTCTCAGCCAGGGACGTGAAATGAACTTATCACGTCATTAGTATACGAAAACGAACGTATATGTACCCTTAATTGCATATAATAGGGCGTACGTTCGGCTATCTTCGGATCTAGGCACGTCGCTTTTCCACGAATATTGACATGTACCTTTAATTGCATAAAACAGGGCGTACGTTCGGTTATCTTCGGGTCTAGGCACGTCGCTTTTCCACGAATATTCACGGCATATGACATGCACTCTTAATTGCATATAACAGGGCGTACGCTCGGCTATCTTCGGATCTAGGCACTTCGCTCATTTACGGATATTCGCGGCATATGTATAGATTATTAATTAATCCTCGGAAAGAAAATGATCTCTAATTATACAGCCATTATGATAATTATTATATGCATAATTTAATTAATTCATATATTGATCAATTGATTAACATTTCAGCCATGAACTGCAAACCTGTGACTGGCCGCGCAATGTGGGTTGCGTTTCGCAGGCTGAGGGCGAACCTGCTGTTAGGGACATCGATAGGCTTGAAGAAGAGCCTCAGCGAGTGAGGTGGGTTGATTGTCTGATGAAAACGGATCAATTATTGAATTTTGTTACTAAAAAAAATCCTGAATCTTTTTTTTTTTCGATTCAGGGCTTCGAAGGCTGAGTCTAGTCGGCAGCAGCAACGACCTGTGCAAAGACAGCAGCTCGTATTGACCTCCAAATCGCCATCTTCTTCTCCACCTGTTACTGAAAGACAATTGCGTCAAAGACCACAACAACAAACTTACGAGGAGGAATATGGACCGGCAGTAGAAATCGAGAATGATAGGCAGCAGAGGGTTTATCGAGGACAACCATCGACTATTGGTCAAGTACAGCGGGACAGAGATGGACTTAGGAGAAACGTCATTTCTGTGAGTCAATAATTCGTTAGCGAATTCTCTGAAGTTGGTATTTGCCGATTTGGGTTTTATTTTGCACCGTGGACCCAACATTTCCCAGATGTTGAATTTCAAACGATTCCAGAAATTTCGAATAGAGGCTTGACAGAGGATTTACGAAGATTTTCAAATGACTTGACTGGGTTTCAGGCATCTTGAAAGATTTTCAAAAAATTCCAAGGATTCCGTAAAATTTGCAAAAAAATTTCTAGGGATCATCCAACGATTGCACATGATTTTAGCTAGATTTGAAATAAACTTCGATGTCTGTAGATCCTCAAAGATTGTAAAACAGTTCATTGAGTTAGAATTTGAATTCTAATTTGAATAAATTTGATAAACTCAATAGCAAAATTAATTGGAATTTAAAATCCGGCTCTTTTGATCATGGACTCGAAGAATTTTTACTCAACTATCCTAAAACTCATTCAAAATTCTTATTTTTACAATCAGAATGATATCGTTCGTTAATTCGAATCGCTTTTCGAATCACGGCGTATGAATGGTGCTAAATATAAATCGATAATCGATTCCTAAGGATGTTTCTTTATTTGGACCCGGCACGGTCATCAACTCATAAAATTAAGAGAGTTGAAACAGACTTTCTTTTCTTTTCTTTTCTTTTCTTTTCGGACACACGCCGTATAGAGAATTATTGCTTCTACGTATTGTTCAACGGTCTAGCTTCGCTCTCTGTGCGCACGTGCTCATGCGCACAATGCATACGCTTCTAATTTACATCTATTTCAAAACATAACTCCGCGATAATTGCTCAACAAATTTACTTCGACGTCGACTTCGAATTTCGCAAAATAATCGAAAAAAAAAGGAATTTTATTAATTTATCTAATATATAATACTGTTCGATTTTTGTCGCTCATCCTATGGATATACTGGGTGGCACACGCGTCCACTGTTTGAATTCTATGTATTTATTGAATCACCGATGATCACACTACAGAAAGTTTAAAAGCAGTGAAAGCTGTATAGCTACGTCTTGCGCAAGCATCAATAGGAGGCGCAATACGCGCGTAAAATATTTTTTTCGGAATTTATTACCCACGCGATATATTTTTCTACTCTCCGTATCAGTAAGCACAGATATTAATAAATTAATAAAACTTTCTGCAACGACAATATAAAACGAGTCAAAAATATTTCACTGAATTTTACGAAATCATATATCCAAACAATTTTTTTTCAAACATCAAAAAAATTGAATTTCGTTTCAATCGGAGTCCCCGAAATTCTCTCGATTAAAATTTTTCTTTTTCTCTAGTTTTTTTGCACGAAAAAATATCGAGACAATAATTATTGTTACAATTTCTTTCAGAATATGGAAAGAGAGAAGGACGTTTTATCGAATACTCGTGGGCAACCAGAGACGCATTACAGGTTGGTGTAAAAAAAATAATCATATTCATCTGATTCAGTCATTAAATATTAGTCCATTTCGCAATCGATGTATAATCAATCGTTACATCGACTGTGTATTATAATTAGCGCTTCTGTGTAAATCGGTTGTATTAGTTTTACCCTCGACTTTCCACGCGCTTTTCAAAAAGACAAATATCAAGCGTATTACGTTCCTAGTCGACTATTTACCGATTTGCAAATTATCAGGCATGAAAAAAGAGAAACGAACAACGAATTGGGAATTTTTATAGCTAATTAAGGAAGAAAAATAATTCAAACAAATTTTCTCAAACCGATATCAACGTCTAGGAAACAGAGCTAGAAATAATAAGACCTTTCTCTCTCTCAGAACAATTCCAACCGAGCCTCCAAGGATCGTACAAAAAGTTGCCACGACCGCAGTGCCGATTATTTCAAAACCGTACTACAACGAACCCGACCAGAGCTATCCTTACTACACAATTTACGACGACGAAGTCCCACTCTACAAGGACGATGGTGAATTTAATAGCAAATTATAACTCCAATTATTATAAACAATGTCTTTTATACAGGTTTAAACATTACACACATCCATAACGAGCTAGTTATCAATTCCTTATACCTGTTCTCTGAGTTATTTGAACGAATAACGCAATTCCCGCAAATAATATACGAAATAATGAACCGCGCATGCGCGAACGCTCTCTCCGCATTGGCCTGTGGCGCTATGACGCGGTGTTAGCGTCTGCGCGACGTATGGGAGCGAGATACTCGACCATATTTTAAATCTGCTTATTGTTTCCTGTTTCAAGGGTCAGGGAATTATCTAAAGTTGTTTATATCGACGGAAATAGAATAATGGAGTGCAATCTGTTTCTAAAAATCCTATAAATTTGTATTTTCGGTTTATTTGCAGTAGACTACAATCAGTACTCGGTCAATCAGAGCGAGCAGCTTATTTCGCCGACTCCGAACGTCAGAGTAACCGAAGTGTCTGTCAGTCCCAAGACTTATACTCAGAGACCGAAAAAGGTCGATGTTAATGAGGCTGAGAAATATAATCTGAACCGAGGTGTAACGGTCCAAGACTACGACATCTATGATACTCAAGTAAGCGATTTTATTTGATTTTGAATCGCTTCTTTTGTTTATTCAAAGAAGATGAAGAAACCGACTGATACTAATGGCTTTCGATTCAATGGTTTCAGGCTGATTTGAACAAAAATAGATTCCACCTTTCTGACGGCCAGCAAGTCATTAGGTGAGTCATTATTGCTTCGCCAACTATCGAATTTGGTTACTCGAGAGCGAATAACTCGGTGAAAAAATATCGGAGAGCAACTTTTGAGTTGGGATTTTGGAGAGGAAACTTCGAGCTTTCAAATCATTTGTGGCAAAAATTTTCTCCCATTTTATTTTTGTAGGCTAAGGGAAAGTTTGAAAAATTGACTTTGTTCGTTCGATTTGCAACTTTTTATTTGAACCTGCATAGCTGAGCCAAAAATAATCGCAGGAGAATTTTATAGGGATCATTTCAAAGTCGAAACTTTGATCTTCAAAATGCAATTAGAACAAAAAAAATTCGTTAACCCGCCACCGAGTTATGACGTTTTGAAAAAAGCATTTCTTCATGCAAATTCACATTGTGAATGATTCGTGTTCATTTTCGATAAGGAATAACGTAGTGAGTCATTCTGGAGTTCTCGTCACCACGCCAAATGTGATTATCGAAACCCACGCACCCCTGACGACTACAACCCCGGCACCAACTACTCAGCGACCAGTTCCAGTCACCACGGCGAGGTAAGCAAGCAAATCGATGATGAGGGGACGAGAAAAATGGTTTATCATACAAAATTGATTAAATGATCGATCATGATTATTCTGGAAAATAAAAAGCAGAGAAATTCGTTACAAATAATCAAAAAGGCGTTAAAAAAATTCCATTTTCTCGTCTCTTTTCAAAATAAATCAATGACCGATTTATTTCTGAACGATTTTATAATTTGATGCGATTTTCACGTTCTGTTTTCTTCCCAAAGTCGTTCGCGACCCCAAGTCAACCGAGGAACAGCACCGCCGTGAGTATAACAAACCCATGAACATAAATATTCATTGATTATTTATTTTTTTTGTATATAATTATCATAACGCTTGTTAGATCATTGAACTATTACCGGTCGATGAGCTCGATTGAATATCGAGTTGAGATCTTTTTTTCAATATTTTTTGAGGCGCTATTAGATATCGAGTAGATAATTTATTCTGTAATTTATATAACGATTATCTTTGAACGAATCAAGTTTCTTGTTGCTAAATAACTTTCAGATTTATCTACGCGACTCGACCTTTAAACGATCCTGCCGTAATTTGATCCGATTTAATCTATTTTTTACGCTTTTTCGATTTTTCGATTTTTTTTTTATTTCGCCGCATAGTTTTTTCAAACATATTTGTCATTGCTGTTATTTTCCATCAGTCGTTCAAGACCAACCTTGAAACCGTCTACACAGTTCGTATCAAAGGCTCAAGAGTTCGTCGACATATACAAAAATCTGCCATCCAGGCCTGACCCCGTCTACCCAACTCCTCAGGTCGACAAGCCCGCTGCGAAATGTCGAAAAGACGTCTGTCTTCTACCCGATTGTAACTGCGGAGGCGCCGATATTCCGGGTGAGTAAATCCAGACTCAATGATTTTTGTTTACAACAAACAAACAAAAAAAAAAAAAAAAAGAATCAAAATTTTCCTCAAAAATCAATAATTTTTTCCAATTTTTGCAAATTTTGTTTTTAGTAAATTGAAATAAATATTAATTCACACAACACACCGCGACCGCGAGATGCAACCAGCTTCAAAGATACTCGAACTTATCTGTATCGATTGAAATTTTCCATTTTTTTTTTTGTCTGATTTTTCATTTTATTTTATTTATTTTTTTGTCAGAAAAGTTTGTGGGATTTCAAAAATCACATCGGTGTATAGAGTGTTACGTTCGATTTTTATTTGAGCAGAGAAAACAGGAATTGGAACGAAAAATCGTTAAAAAACCGTTAAAAATCGGTTGAAAAATAATAAGATCGGTAAATAAATTGCATGAATATAATATTTAGGTGGTTTATCGGCTGACGAGATACCGCAGCTCGTTCTTTTAACGTTCGACGACGCCGTTAACGATCTTAACAAACCGTTGTACGCCGATTTGTTCGAAAAAGATCGAAAAAATCCAAACGGATGTCCGATATCGGCTACTTTCTATGTCTCTCATGAATGGACAGATTATAGCCAGGTACAAAATCTCTATGCTGCCGGTCACGAGATGGCGTCACATACCGTTTCGTAAGTCAATTATATAATCAACGATCAAATCCATCAATTTATATCTCTCACATGCATCAATCTGTGTCATCAACTTTTCTACGTCTCGGTTAGGCCTGAACTTGAAATAAAAACAAGAAAAATTGATTTGAAAATAAAAATCGAAAAAAGAAAAAAAGAATAACGTGTTAAACCGATCTCAAAATCGTCTTCTAGGGTTCCGGACAAATTTCACGTCCTCAGAATCGTGAAGATCTCATCAAACTGTACTTGAACCGATTAAAAGCTCGGAATTCGTCTCCAAAAACGTTCGAACCGATTTTTCGAGACTTGCAAAATTGTTCAATTTTTTATTTATTTCGGGTTAATTCAGGTCTTCCACGGGATGATGTATGTGCAAACGCGTCTAGGTGAAGCTGGTTGTCTAATATCTACTTCTTTCTATCTGTTTTTCCAACCATTATAATTCTCCGGCCGATTTTCTCACGCTCTCTTCGCCCTCGCCTCGTTTACGGCAAATAACCGCTATTAAAAATAATCGACACACACGTACGCAATACTCTCTAACATAAAAATCGGATAAGATCGGTAAGAACAAAAGGAAAAAAGGAAAAAAAAAAAAAAAAGAAATCGGCAAAAATCGGTATTTTTTATTTCTTCTTCGCAACGTAACTAACGCTGCCAGGGTGTTAACTAACATGAATTTTGTTTTCTTTTTCACCCCCCTAAATCCTAATACGCTACCGATCATTCTTCCACTTAATATCTTCTCTCTATCTCTGTCTCTCTTCTTTTCTCTACTTTTTGACCGATCGATCGATCGATCGTTTGCTTTTGGCTTGAAAAAAAACCAAAAACCAAAAATCCGATCCTTCCGCTTTCCTCCCCCCCAAAAAAAAAAAAAAACCATCCGTGATACCGATCATCCCGATAACGACAGGGGATTACGCGCCGGAAGAAATACCGCAGATCGTTCTCCTTACTTTCGACGACTCCGTTAACGATCTGAACAAAGGTTTGTACGCCGATCTATTCGAAAAGGGACGAACTAACCCTAACGGATGCCCGATCTCTGCTACTTTCTACGTTTCTCACGAGTGGACAGACTACAGTCAGGTTCAAAACCTATACGCAAATGGTCACGAAATCGCGTCCCACACCGTTTCGTAAGTACAATATAAAGAATAGATTATCGATACGCAGATAAAAGTATCTATAACGAACATTTTACAAAAAAAAAAAAAAACAAAACAAAACAATACAAAATTTACAAAAACACGAAAAGGATTTTCAATAATAGTTGATAACACAAATGTTCCGATATTTTTTACCGGTTTTTTTTTAAACTTCCGTATTTCTAAACCAAAAGAATAAAACAAAAGAAAAAAGAATGGAAAAGAATTGATTGAATTCAGAACTAATATCACACGATTATAATATATTATACGGTAATTAAACTGACAAAGTACCGAGTATTACTATTCCTGAAAGATATTAGATAGTAAAAGATTAGAAAAAATTTGAAGAAGTTACGTACTTCATAACCTATTATCGGTGTATACTATACATCGCGCGGAACTCACGTGTTATAGCTGCAGCACTTTCGACCTCGCGAAACTCTCACCAATTGTTATACCTGCAGCTCTGACTAGGTATATATATATATATCGAGTTTAAAATGACGAAATCATCTAGCTATTGTATATAAATACACCCACAGCTGTTTATTAGGTAGTTTTCGTCCGATCTAACCGATCTTACGGATATTAATAATAATAATTGCGATCATCAATCCTTCTCGCAATAATAATTATCGCTATCTGTTATAACCATCGCCATTATCATTATTTATAGCGGAGTAGGTATATATTACAGTCCGTTTGCAATAGATCGCATATTTCATTATTTGCAAAGACTTGCAACACAAAAGATCGATACTTTCAAGAGAAAAAAAGAAAAAAAAGATCGAGGTGTAAAAATATGATTTTACAGTGAATTGAAAGTCCAACATTTATCTCGTAGATAGAAACTTTGGAATCGATATAAACAAGTGGCGATTTTTCATACCGATAATATTTCAAATGCAAACGATTTTTGGATAATTTTAGATATACTTAGATTTTTTTCAACGTGCGAAAAAAAAATGGGAAAATCGTTCTTTGAAAGATCCCAATGAATTGAAATCGGTATTGTATCTTGTCGTGGGACTGTTCCCAACCCGATGTAACTTCTGACTCGTAGTTTGTTCTTTTTTCTTGCATATTTTCTATGGACTAGACACGTCGAGTACGTCTGACGTAACTGAATATAGTCAGAAATGAAATAATTCTGAACTAAAAAGGTATATAAAATAATTGACGAGTAACGATACCGTATAAAAAAAAAATGCGTTTGCAATAATGTATAATAACGTAGAGATCACCCGGTGGGAAAAGTACGGCGAGAAACAGGACACGATTATATTATACATTATTATAAGTTACCTGCAGTTTAACATAACATCATATATATATATATACATATAGTACCTTTAGTTCATATGTAATAGTTGATAATCCCACGTTGTATGATATTATTATGACGTACGTCGTTTTTTCCACGCGTTCGTCTGTCTGTATTGTATGTGTATGCTGAAATTATTATTTCATAGCATGCAGTATGACGAATTCCACTTACGTACATACATATAGAAATATATATACCCACACACACACACACACACAAACGAACACACACATTTATTTTCCTCGCCTTAGATTAGATAATAAAAATTTAAACTATGTATGTAGTCAGCTATGCCTGTAATAATGCCAAGCTTTATATGAACTTATGGTACGTTTGCTTATACAGGCGTGGGAAGTGGCCTTTGAGCTTCAATTACACTTACCTGGTTGGAAAAATATTACGCTAGGCATCGCTGTATACGTTGTTGCTTCACCTCTTTTCATTTCCTTTTTCCTACTTGTTTTTTTTTTATCTCTTTTATTCAGATTTTAAACTTCCGTGTGCTGGCTGGAATTGAAAATGGGAAGTTATTCGTTTCCCTAATTTTTAAATTTACTCTCCGGCTTTGGATTATTATTCCATTTTTATTATAGCTTCGATTCAATTGAATTGAATTTTCAATTTTTCATGTCTGCAAGTTTCAAACCCTACCCCCTTTTTTTTTTATCTTTCAATCCGTCAAATTGTGAAATTTTTGAGTTTTCAATTTTTCTATTTGTCGATGTTTCAATTCTCCACGTTTCAAATCTTGCATTAGACTTTTTCATTCTCCAATTCTCAGATCTATCCATCTGTCGATTTACCAATCTTTGGAGTTTACAATTTTCCACCTCATTTTCATTAGTATTTACTATTTAATCGTAAAAAACGAGACGAACTTTTTCTGTCGTATAATAATTAACAAATTCATTCATCTTCATCCAATTATCATATGCTTAATGTTGGAAATATATGCTGCATCCTCTATTCTCAATTCAACGTCTCATCAAGATTACAATTAAGATGATAATTGTAATGAATCATAAACGATTAGCTAATCAAAGAATTCCGTAATTCACCAATAATTTCATTACAGGCACAGTTTTGGCGAGCAATTTTCCCACAGAAAATGGTCTCGCGAAGTAGCAGGTCAGCGTGAAATTCTCGCTGCTTATGGTGGTGTACGTTTAGACGACATTAAGGGAATGCGCGCACCTTTCCTATCGGTAATTATATATTGCGTGATGATTGTTAGCCGGAATTTCACTAGGAATGAAAATTTCATGATTCATCTCTGATATTTTTCAATTCTTCTATTCCACGATTTTGCGATTGTTCAATTCTTTTGTTCATCAATTCTCGATGTAACTTTGTAATTTTTCAATTCCTCAGTTCTTCAATTTTTCCATTCCGCAATTCATCGATTCCTGAATTTTTTAATCCTGCAATTCTTCGATTCTTTATTTCGTCATGATTCTCCAATATTTCAATTATCAATTCTCAAGTTCAAAATTTTTCAATTCACAACAGGTCGGTGGTAACAACATGTTCAAAATGCTATGGGACACCAACTTCACCTATGATTCCTCTATGCCAATTTACGAAAATCGTCCACCAAGCTGGCCCTACACTTTGGACTACAAACTCTTCCACGATTGTATGATACCTCCATGTCCAACCAGGTCATACCCTGGCCTTTGGGAAGTACCAATGGTCATGTGGCAGGACTTGAACGGCGGAAGATGTTCCATGGGTGATGCCTGCAGCAATCCACCAACCGCTGATGGAGTCTATAAAATGTTGATCAAGAATTTTGAACGCCATTACACAACGAATAGGTATGATAAACCGAATCAGTAATACTATCATTCATACTTTTAATGACATTTGATTTGATTTGATTTGATTTCATATTTTTCATTCATACAAATAACGATTTTGCTACAATTAGATTTTATTTGATTTTTTTTTGTCCATAGAATTAACAGTTTTTTTTTTTTTTTTTTTAATTCAATTTAATTTGATTTGATTTGATTCTTCTTTCCGTACAATTAACGATTCTATTGCAATTTGATTTGATTTGATTTTTCCTTCCATACAATTAATAATTTATCTTCAGTTCCATTCAATTCGATTTCATTCTTCTTTCCATACAATTAACAATTTTTCTTCAATTCAAGTTGATTTGATTTGATTCTTCTTTCCGTAGAATTATCGATTCTATTGCAATTTGATTCAATTCGTCTTTCCATAGCATTAACGATTCTATTGCAATTTGATTCGATTTGATTCTTCTTTCCATACAATTAACAATTTTTCTTCAATTCAAGTTAATTTCATTTGATTTGATTCTTCTTTCCGTATACAACCGACGATTTCATTACAATTTAATTCAATTCGATTTGATTTTTTGTTATTACATAATTAATGATCTCATTGCAATTCGGTTCGATTGGGATTTGATTCAATTGTTGTTACAATTTTTTTCAGAGCACCTTTCGGTCTCTTCTATCACGCTGCGTGGTTTACCCAAGCTCATCACAAGGAAGGATTCATATCGTTTTTGGACACGATTAATGCTATGGACGATGTTTGGCTCGTAACAAACTCGGCGGCAATCGATTGGGTCAGAAATCCAACGCCGATTCCACTTTTGTCGAACTTTGAACCCTTCCAGTGCAATCATCAGGTAAGTTAATCGTTATTTCGTTCGATTCTTATTCTTTGAGAATTATTTACTTTCAAATCTTTGAAAATCTTGACCATCGTGTAAAATCTTTTGAAAAAACCCATGACGTTCTTTCGAATCACATTTTCTTAATCTTTACCATTTTTCTCCGATCCCTCATTAGTTCAATTCATTAGTTTAATAAGTCCTGAATTTTTCAATTCATCAATTTAATTAATCGCACAATTCTGCAATTATGCAAATCTTCACATTATTCAATTCAACAATTCTTCGACCAATATTTCAATTCGCGACTTCAAATGATCTGAATGACAAATTACTCTCGCAATTCAAACTGTACGATATTTTTCAACTTCTCGAATCAGGGAAGGCCGAAAAAATGCAACAACCCAAAGGTCTGCAATCTGTGGCACAAGAGTGGAGTAAGATATATGAAAACATGTCAACCTTGTCCGGACATATATCCGTGGACAGGAAAAACCGGGATACGAAGCAGTCGCATAGATAACGAAGTCGAAACTCATGAATGAATATGAATACATGGGATAAAAATCGCGTATAAAACCGAAATTAGCGATTTTGATTGAAACAAAAACAACAAAAGAAAAAAACAACAAAAAAAGAGCGACGTAAAAATAAAAACAAAAAAAAAAAAAAACGAATCTCCAGGGCCGAAAATAAAATCACTTTTATTTATAATTATTACACATTATACATTAATTTTTTTCCCCCTCCACGAATTGGTAGTTATTATTCTCATCCCGCACGTATTATACACCGAGTGAACGAATGAAATAATAATAATAATAATAATAATAATAATATAACATAATCGATTTAAACGTAAATTACAACATATTATATATGGGTATAATGTACGTATAGTATATTATCTACATATATACATATATTTGGTATATGTATTTATTTTTATATAATTAAGAAATTATACAATTTTTTTTTTTTTATTATTATTCGAAATCTGCAACGGATTATCCAAACGACGGTAGGTATATTTATTGAAACGGACGATTTATAATTATTATATTTTAGGTTGCAGGCGTTGAATAATGTATTATGTTTATACAATATTATATATATACATATACCTGTATATGTTGTTATTATTATTATTATTATTATTGATATATACGTATAGTATATGGTATGTAAATATATTATAAAGAAAATGGCTTTTCCGCTTACGGTAGATCCAATATAATAATAATCTGCAATTTCAGATTTAATTATTATACAACATGCTTGTGCATTATTTTAGTTTTTTTTTTTTCTTTTTTTGTTCCTTTTTTTTTAGGCAATTTTTATCTAATATTAATCACTGTACTATACTATATATAATTATGATGATCTATATACAGTCTTATTTTAGATAGTATAATTAATACAATGAAGGAGGCAGTGGGTCCTTTTTTTATTTTTATTTCTTTTCTTCGATTCTTTTATTTTTTGGATACTTTCAGTTTTCACTTTTTTCAATTTTTCCAGTTTTCAATCGGGTACATGATTCTTGAATTCTTATATCTTTCTAATCTGCAATGCCTTTCATTTTACAATTCTGCAATACTTGAATTTAAATCAATTCTACAATTCCACAATAGTTCGATCATTCAATTCTGCAATTTCTCAAATTCTCAATTCCCTGATTTGACAATTCTGCAAGGGGTGCGTTACTCAAAATTTTTTCGCAATCCCTCGGCTTTTCAATTCTACAATTCCGAAATATTTCTATTCCTTACGCCTTCGATTTTTCTCAATTCTTCAAACTTACAATTCTATACAAACCATCCACGTTATTCAATTCTCTAACTTCCCAATACGAATCAAGTTCAATTCTTCAATTTCTCAACCTCTATTAAATCTATTCCAATTCATAAATCTATTTCGGGATCAACTTCACTGCCTTTTGAATTGAATTTAGACAAAATTAGGACATTTTCAAATTATAAACTAAGAAATTAACTATCAATATCATCATTATTATTATTACTATTACTTTTATTATAATTGTTATTATCTTTACGATTATTATTATTATTTTAGGGGGTTCATGGGCTAAAGGACACCACCGAAACACTAATTCTAATCGATATCTTTTCTTTTCTTTTCTTTCCTAAACCATTCAACTTTTTTTTTCCCTATTAATTTGTTTCGTTTTTTTGATTTATTTTTATACAAACTAATTAACACATGTACTCTGAAGATTCAATACACCGCGATTTGATCGTATGAAAAATGTAAATAGGACAGCTCAACGATAGATTTGAGATGAAATTACAACTCTTCAAATAATTGAATAATAATTAATAAAAAAATAAATAAATAAAAAATAAAAAACTGAAACAATATTCTAATCGCCCCCCAGGTTTTATAACGCCTTGTCGAACCACCTTGCCTTTAATAAAATATAGTTAATAAATAATGAACATTTATATATACTCACTATATTATATACGGTAATTGTTGTATGAAATAACGTAATTTAGAAATTTAGAAGAAAAAAAAAATACAACGATCATATATTAGATGAATTATTAATTATCTTTACGAATTCACTCGGTGATATAATACGTATACACGTATGGATAATATAATATTATATACTATACATATATGTATATTGTGTATGAAAATTATGGCTCAAATATAACTGGAAAATGTGTAATAATAATAATATATTATTATTTTAAGTGTCTGAGGTAAAATAAAAATTCCGCAAGAAATGAAAATGAAATACTCTTATCTATATATACGTATTTATGATTATATATATATATATATACATACATAATTATAATGATTATAATGAACACGGAGAAAATATCTATTGATTGTATAATTTATTGCTCCGATATTTTTTCATCATCTGTGAGATTATAATTCATAATGTTCTATAGAAAAAAAAATGGATATAGGTATAATATATTTAATAGATAAATTCGACACAATTCAAGATATACTCGAGTGTGATGTGTTCTTTTCTTTTTGTTTTTCGTTTCTTTTACTTCCCTTTTTTCACTCCTCACTCATTTATTCATTTATAATTAATGATTAAAGGTTTTAAAGATAATGGTTTTGCGAATTAAATCTTGAAGATATCGAACCAACAGGATTATTCAATTTTTCTATGAAGATGAAATAAGAGATACTTATATTATAGTTATGTACTGTAGATTCTCGAATTCCTCAATTCATCAATTCTTCCATATATTATTTTTGTAACTTCAGAACTATGCAATTCTTGAATATCTTGATTCCTGATTCCATTTTCAATTCTTTAATCCTCATGTTTAATATTTCGTCAATTTTTCAATTCCTCAATTTATCAATTCTTCCATATCTTATTCCTTCAATTCTAGAACTTTTCAATTCCCCAATTTTCCAAGCAATTTGATGATTCTTTCTTTTGTCTTGCAATTTTGCTATTCTGCCATGGTCCTATTTCCTATTTCTTCAATTTAAATGTTCAATATTTTATCAAATTTTCAATTCTTCAATTCATCAATTCTTCCATATCTTATTTTTGTAATTCTACAATTCTGCAATTCTCGAATATCATGATTCCTAATTCCACGTTCAATTCCACATTTCTTTAATCCTGAAGTTTGATATTTCGTCAATTCGTCAATTACTCAATTCTTTCATATCTCATTTCTGCAATTTTCCAATTTTTCAATTCTCCAATTCCTCAATACATGAATTCGACAATTTTACAATTCTGCATTACCTCAATCGGCGTAACTCGTCAAGTATAAACCCCCAAGCCATCAGACCGAATAATTCGAGTAGCCGATCTGTACAGATCGATAGTACTCACCGGAAAATAATTGAGAAGATAAATCCAGTGCAGCCGATATAGATAAATAATATGTGTAGTAGTTTTAGCAGTATAAGTAGCAGTGTGAGGAATTCCTTCATAAAGACCCTGAACAATCCCGAAGGATTTCCCAGGACCAAGGGTCTCAGAAGTCAGCAGATTTTCCTCAGTCCCATTTAATTCTGAGGCAGAAACCTCGACCGTACCTTTATCGATAAAATACATGGTCTCGTCGACGTCCCCAACGTTCAGGATTTTGTCCCCAGGAAAAAATACGTTATCCTTACAGTGGAAAGCCAACTGTCTCAGAAAGTCATCGTGCAAATTTCCAAAAATTTCACTCCCTAGGAGGTGGTGGCCGTACATATCGTAGGCTACCGCATATTGAAGGTAAATTGGAGCCTCGCTTATCAGACTCGGTGTTTGCTGACCACGACGCAGATCCCACAATTTTGAACCGTACCTCCAGGCACTGATCTGAATTTTTGAAAATCAATTTTAACTACGATTCTGAAAGTTCTATGAAACGATTTGAAACCTTTGGGGATCTGCATGATATTCGAAGACCTTTCGAATTTATTGGAAGTATATAAATTCACGGAATCATTCGAAATATTTTTATACAAATTTTTTCAAACCAATTTTGAAACCGTTCTAAATCTTACCCGTAAAGCGTACGTGAGATCCATCCTTGTGACTCTGTCTCTGAAGAAGGTAATCCTTCGTTCGTACTCGTTCATGATGAACTGATTAACGTCAATAACGGCGCAGACTTCGCCGAGAAGAATGGCATGTGCAATGTAAAAGACTTGGGATATAAATACGAGGAATAAGGCCTCCTGGGAATTTTTTGCCACAATTTTTGGAGCTGTGATAGTGAACATGAGCGAAACGGTGTAAAAATTGTCAAAGTAGATCCAAAGCCCTTCGAGAATCGTTGTCGCATCGCTAGTCGCATTTTGACTAATTGTATTCAGGCAGGCAGCAGTGTGAAGAAGACCAACGAGCAGGACAGCGGCGTAGTTGATCCTCTTTCGAGAAATGTTAATGTTCAGACGATCACAGGCTGTCCGAAAATAGTTTATGACCAAAATCTGTAAATTCGATCGAAGTAAGGCGTCAAATATTCTCGAAAAAAGTGGAAATCGGACTTTTGGGGATCTGAGACTCACCAGTCTTAGCACTCGGTTCATCCTGAGCCACGCAATAGCGTCTGATCTTGCCTCAGGATCACTGATGAAAAGAGACAGTACCTCGAAGGGTATAATCGTGAATATGTGAAGATAGAGGCCAGACTTCGACTCTCTGAACCTGAAACAAGCTCGTTCGAATCACACCTCTGCCATCATATTTGGGATAGATAAAAATCGAAAATTCGATCAATTTACCGTCTGGCAATGAGCGATTTATCGACAACATAGTCGCCGAGGTCGTCTTCAAAAGCTGTGAAAAATACCAGTCCAATTTTGACTAGGAATGCAAAATCAACAGTGTAAAGTAGGAGCATCCAATATCCCGGAAATGTCGCGACAGCCACATGGTAGAGGCAGATAGCGAATGCGAAACAGCAGCTGAACAGCATAGAGAACATTCCCCAGAATACCACCAGGCCAGTGTTTGGCAGGAGGATAAAGGACGAGGTTTTTCTCTTCGTTGGATTGACGACCTCCATTTCTTCACCATCGGTTTCAGCCTTTAGGTAATCTGTGTTCAATTTCAATGCGGAAAGGAAGCCTTTCTTCGTCTCATGATGGTGCATCATTAGGTTGAAGAAATCGGCAGATTTTATTACTATCGCTTCCACGTGGGTCCGCGTTATGATACTGCAAGTTTGCCTCATCGTTGAAGAACCAGTAAAATTGCCGAAGATGCTGGGGAAAAGAGAGGACACAGGATATAGAGACAACGGATTGGTTCCATATCAGGTTGGATGGTGAACGCTGCAGAGAGTGACCTTCCACATCCAAGAACTGCGATCCGGGTACCATCTGGGCCAACGGCTTCAGCCCAACCCGAATGGATGAAGTAGACTGAGCTGTGAACTAGGTTCAGAGTCATGATCTCGGATCCTTTTGAGTAGAACTTGACTTCCATGTGGGTGAATAATGACCTGAAGAAGGACTCGTTTCTCATCGAGAATCCTGGGCTCTGAGAAGAGACTGTTTTCTCAATGGGAGATAAGGAGGTGGACGAAAATGACTTCAATTTTAATTCCGAATCTCACAACGATTCAGTTTTTTCATGATATCTGGTCAACCGTCAATGATATCGAGGTGAAGATGCTTATCAAAAATAAAGTCGATAAAATGTTGTATAAAAAAGATCAGTACATTTTCCCTGTATCTTCATTGGTTTCGCTGTATTTCAACGTTGAATGTGTGACTATAATCGTCACGGTTATCCCAAGTCCTCTTGGAATTTCAGCCTCGAAGTACAGCGAAACGAGTCAAGATACGGAAAAAATGTATTCTATCTTTTTCATAGGAAATTAAACGATCTCAGTTTTTGATATTCACCTTTATCTTGATATCAGTGACGGTTCTCGAGATATCATCGAAAAGTCTGATCACGAGCGGAGTGCACTTTGAGATCAGGATAATGAACATCAACGAATATCCGACTGGACCAATCGTCCATTTCCTACTTTTGTCAAAGAGGGTCCATAGACGCACCAAAGAACATCTTCCTTCAGGGCTTGAGGGAATAGCTGCATCTGTTTCATGATGGAAGTTCCTCTCCTCAGTATCCAGAAGGTCTCAAAGTAGTTGACCACCTCGCTGGAAAGAGTGAAGACTGGCGATCAACAGTTGATTACTTTAATTTCAAACGGTGATAAACTTACTTCCTGAACTCTATAGAGACTTTTTTCTCCTTCAGAAAGGACATCAGGATCATCATTTGCTGCTGGTAGGCAGTGAGCGTAGCGTCTCTTCGCGATATCGTCGATACTATGTACGTTGTGACGACCATGAGCAGGAGGAAGCTGACCAAAGTCATCATCAGAACGCATAAAATTGCGGCGAATTTAACCGGCTGCAAATTCACTGCACCGATTTTCGTGATCGTTGCAAAAACGTAGAGAAGCGAGTAGGCGTACATTTGCAAGGGCGTGATCCGGTCCTCAGATTCTTTAATGATTCAAACCGAACGAAGAAACGGTCAGGATCATTTTGTCACAGGATTTTCCCTACGGTAAAGTTTAAATCGTCTTCGACTGACCGTATTCGATCCGAACGTTGTTGGGACTGCAATATATCCCTGAAACAAAGTTGTCACTCGTGTCTATGTCATCTCCGACGTCGCAGAACTCGAAGAGAAGTCCGCAGGCAAATACGTGGCCAGTGAGGATGATTATGGGTAGAAACATCACGCAGTTTATGTACTTTGACAAGTACGGCGACGAGTAGTAGTACCGTAAAGCACCGATCATCCTGTGTGCCATGAGGAGTCTGTTCAGTCTGCAGAGCAAGATTATCTTCTCACTGAAACAGAGTCGCGTTTTACACATGGCGATGACTAATCGACGTCAGATCTCGATCACTAACCCCTGAGAGTCGTGAGAGATGAAGAAATACTCTAGAGGAAAAATGGCCACTACGTCAACGATGAATTCTGTCCTGACGTAGTTGTTCGCCGTCGAGAGTGGGTGCGTCACAAGAATCCTGTGGCTGTTGTAGAACTGGATGTGCAGCCGAATGTACATGTCGATGAGCATCATGATATTCAGAGCAATCATTAATGTCTGGAACATTGACGAGTTCAGCATTACTCGTAGGTTCTCGCTCAGGGTTCAGGATGGGTCAGAAAATGCTGGAGACTTTGAAGACATTCGGTGCATGGATTTGGTAACAGGAAATCAACCTTCAGCAATTATTAACGTCACTTACTATTATGGGAGCTTTGGGAACGATCTGAGAGAGTATAGCGTCCGCGGAGTAAACCATGATCAGAACATAGGCACAGGTACATCTAACGCCTTCCCAAATCTTGACGAATCTTCCGTCAGGATTGATTGTAGATTTAGCCAAAAAGAACCTGGAGAAAAAAGTCTGGACTTGGTTTTATACTTCTTACTATACGCTATGCGGCAAGACGCACATCAACACTGTCTCTTTGAAAGAGCGTTCCTCAGACACACTTGTCTTCAAGATGTTAGGTGACTTCTTCGTTCCAGGATCCTGAGTCTTCGAGTTTGCCTTAGTTTTTCCAAGCTTGTCGGACCGTTCCCAGTTTCCCTCGATTTCCTTCATCATATTCTGTCTAGGAAGAGTGCTCTGGATGGTGAGCAGCTTTTTGAACTGTTGAAGGAGGACCAGTTCAGCTCTAATCATGAAAAATTCTTCCTTGTTAAGGCTGATACTTGAAATGATGCTTTCTAGCTCCGAACCTCATCCGACTTCTTGAATTTGTCAACAGCCTTCATCAAGATCGTCTTCTCCATTGGGAACTGAGCCAAAACCTGCATGAGATCCTTCAGCACGATCTGCATAACGGAAACGTGAGTGACCGTGGTTACAGTGTGAAAATTTTTCAAATTACACAACATCTCGAGGTCGTAGATAGCCTTTCCCTTCATTATGTTTATCGGAGCCATTTCAGTGTGCCTCCAAACCTGGCAGTGTCCCTTTTCGACAATGTACATAGCTCTGCACTCGTTTCCTCTGTATCCTACGATCTCCTGGGGCGGTAGAAGTCCGAGTTTGCAAACCGAGCAGATCTCCTTGATGCACTCCTCTTCCATTTCCTGAAATATATCGACTTTCCTGACCACAGATGCGAGGCGTTCAGCACTTAACTCCTTCCTCAGTTTAGGAGTCATAATGTCAAGGATCCGGCGCTCGAATGTCAAAACGTAAGCATTGTTCTCGAGCCATTCCATTTCCAGGTATCGAAAAACTCTCGTTTGGATGGACTCCGAGACTTTGTTCATGTTCAGCAACAGCGCAATGTTCATGGTGTTGAATCTGTCGGACACAAAAGTATCTCTCTCCAAGTTCTAGGGTCTGGAAGTATCGCGACAAACCTCAGCCACGACTTGGTGAAACCGTGAAGTATCTGCGAAGCAGCAACCGACGAGATCACGTAGTTGAAGATAACAGCTCCAACGATCAGGAGTGGGATGCTGATAAGGTACTCTCGAATCGATCTAGGGACTATGACATCGGTTCCAATTCCAATCAGGATTTGCGAGGCGTAAAGGATGGAGGCTGCCACGGACTTATCCTTCATGTCTTCGTTGGCACTTGCAATGAAGGTCTGCAGCCATCCTGACGGTTCGCATTCACCGTTTGGACATGTCAATAGAAGTATGCAGGTACTTGTGAAGTACGTTAGGATCATCATGCAGAAGGTGTATTTTATCACTCGGACCTTGTACGAGGACAGGATCATCCGGTTTTCGAGTGATGAAAAGAACCCGTTGAACTGAAAGGATATTTCGATGAAGAACATGATCTCTCAACTCCCCTTGGCGCGAATATACCTTGTAAATCTTGACGAGTCTATTGATCTTGCAATAGGCGAGTATTCTGTGATTGTGAGATCCGAACAGGATGAAAATCCAGTCGGTAGGAAACGCAGCAACGATGTCAGCCCAGTAACTCATCTTGTGCATCCTCCTGGATATGATATCAATGATCTCCACACGGACGACTTCGGAAATAAAAATAAGACGAGGTCAGAAATTGACTTTACAGAAGTTCGACGAGGCGCGACCTACCGTCGTTCTCATGGATCGCTGTGGACGACGTGATGATCAAATCAACGAGATACACCGGGCAAATGATGTTCACTAAGAAACTTAGCTCGGACGTTTGGTATTTTGGCTGGCTCGCGTACGTCGGTATTATCAAACTCAAGGCGACACAACAGACGAGGACGAACCCTTCCCAATAGTTCAGGACCGAAGACTGGGGACTGAAGATCCAAGGTAGGTGACCGTTGTTTAAACATACCCGCTCGGTCATTGTAGCGATGTCCTGGAATGAAATACGTTGAAATTCGATTTCACTTCCCGTTTCATGATCCTCATCGAGGATCATCGTCAGTTTTCACCCGTCCGATTCAGCAAACTCACATCTGATATCACAAGCATGTCCAGATAGGCAAATGTGTATCTGAAGTCAGTAGCGGCGAAAATCGCGTCAACCTGGAAGTCCTTTTTCTCTTTCTTGGCTATGTGGCGATTATGACGATTCTGAAGAACCGTAAGCGTCTGTTTCAGCCATGCGACGTCGGTGCAAGCCGGTACACCTCTGAAAAATTCAAAGGATGACGGAATAGATGAACAAAGATGAAGACTCTGGTCTCTCGCTTCTATAATCCGATCTTCAACTTCTCAGGTAACTCACACGATGTGGGATTTGTTCTTTTGTAGAGCAGCACCGATCGTGACCATCCTGAATGCTTTCCAGTACCTGAATCTGACTCTGGACTGAATGATTCTGTAGATATCTCGGTACCTGTAGACCATAAGATCGGCGAACTTTTCACGGTGTAAAACGTTCAGTGCTACTTCTGTGCGAGCGACAACATTGCACAAGCATCTGTGCCCCAGGATCAAAGTGGTTTCGCAGATTATCGTACCACCCGAAAAACTGAGGAGTGGTGACTTGTCGTCCTCCTCTGATAAGAACTGAACTACACCGGTTACCACGTAGATTAATTTACTCTTTTGATCGTATTTCTGGATTATCACTTCTCCAGGTCGGTAGTATTCACGGTCGAAGAGAATCGCTAGGTTTCTTAGGAACGGGATGGGCAGGTCGCGGAACAGGTGCGACTAAAATTTAGGATTTAAAGTGCTTGAAGTCAGTTTTTCGATTATATCTCAAGAACGATTAACGGTATGAAAATAAATATAGATACCAAAAATAAAGTCGATTAAATTTTCTATGAAAAAGATCTGATACATTTTTTTTTATCTTCATCGGTTTCGCTGTATTTGAACGTTAAATGTGCAACTAATGATCACGTTTATTCCAGGTTCTGCCGAAATTTCAGACTTGAAATACGGCGAAACGAATCAAGATACAGGAAAAATGTATTCTACCTTTTTTATAGAAAATTTTATTAACTTCATTTTTGATCTGTACATTAATCTTGATATCATTGACGGCCGCCGAGATATCATCGAAAAACTGGCTCAGAGGCTTTTACCGGTTCATTGTTCCCTACTTGATTGGAATACAGTGAGAATTCATGAAACTGAACTTTACTCACATGCTTGTAGGCGTCCCAGGCAAGTTCCAAAGCACATTCTTTGAGGAATATCGATGGGTACATGTCGAAATTTATTATATTGAATTCTGAATCGCCCTGAGTTTTCCAAAAATAATTGTAGTACTCTGTCACGTTTTCTCTCGTCTCTTTGGCAGCGTTTATATCGTCCTTCGAACACCGTGAATCAATAATTTGGGTAAATTTTGAAAACTTTTTCGAAAACGATGTGCAAAGCATATCTCACCAAGTAATTCTCGATCAAATACATTTCTCGCTGGAACAAAGACCGGCTGTAATCTATCTGCAAGATAATGTCTGTCAAATAAGCGATTCCAAAGGCCTGCAGCATCCACAACGAGATTAGCACTATCACGATAAATGCGAAGCTGTAAATCCCCGGATAGACTTCTGGCAAACTGCAGAAAAGAATTTTTTTTAATCCTTCAAATAGAAATTGGCGTCATTTTTCGCCGATGAAAATCATTTTCAATTATACCCATGGCCAGATATTTGAGTCATCATAACGTAGTAGCTGACGATACACCATTCGAATTCAGTGGTTGGATAGGAAGATCGTTCCTCGATTATTCTCAGCCAATTTGAGTCAAGAGTGACCATATCAACGGCGTGAATCATCACTGAGACCGTGATCCCTGTCATCAAGAAAAGGATAATGAGGAACTCCAGGATTCTTATAAAGACTGTTCTCTGCCCCACGCTGTTTCGAGCCGTGTCTGTAAAATGGAATAAAATCAATTAGCATTAGCAATTAGCAGGGAGAAAAAGGAAATTCGAAAATGTTAATTAATTTCATAAGATTTTCCGCGGAGAATCGAAATCTCTTCGCGATTATTGCGAGACTTTTGATTTATAGAAACTTACTAAAAAACGAAAATAGGCGATGTATTCGGAGCAGACGGTTCGTGCTGAGGAGATAGGAAACTGGTAAATTCTCATACCCGTTGTCTGTTACCAATCTATAAATCAAGTCGAATGGTAGAAGAGAAATCACGTCCAGTACGAGGGACATAATGGATCTTGTAGGCTGACCATAAGTCGAAGAAAGACTCGTCCATTTTTTATACATTATAGCACTCAGTACGTCGAAAGCATAGATAGAGTCCATCGCCATTTTTCCATCCGACAAATCGTCTGCAATATAAATAAAAAATGAATAAAAAACCATCTGTATTAATTATTTTAAAGGCATAATTAAAATACAAGATTTCAGTTTTTCCGTGATATCTCGTTAACTGTCGATGATATCGAGATCCAGGTAGGAATGAAAAATAAAGTCCATTGAATTCTCTATAAAAAAGATACAATGCATTTTTTCTGTATCTTCATTGGTTTCCCTGCATTTTAACGTGGAACGTGTGAACTATCACGCTCATTTTAGACCCTCCTGAAATGTCTTTAAAATATTTGGCTTCAAATTTCAGCAAAACCGAGGAAGACACAGGAAAAATGTATTCTACCTTTTTTATAGAGAATTTAATCAACTATATTTTTGATTTCTACCTTTACTTTGATATCATCAATGGTTACCGAGATATCATCGAAAGACTATTTTCGAGCGCCCTTCTTCCTAGTGTCAAAATATCAGATGATAGAAACTTTAGGTTATAAATTACGAGACTGTTGCGGAAACGAGGTTCTTCCCCTGAACGTAATGTCGTACAGGATCAGTTGACACTGTAAAGTGATCGTTGATATCATGACGAAATTTTTCCAAGCTACTCTAGTGTGCAGAAGAATGATTTCTTCCCACACTGAATACTCTGGCGTAACGTTCGTTTGTAAATTACCATCCTCGGCATCGTATTCTTCCTGGTCAAGGATAACGAATTTACAAAAATGTTAAAACGCGATAGAATAAAATTCAAAATAGTCTGTTTTTGGTTATTGCGTAACTATATCATTCTGTATAATTTTTTTCGTCTTACTTTATTCTGAGCCAACATTTTCTTCATTTTTGTGAACGAAAATTCCTGTCAACTAAACGCAGAGAAAGAGAAGAAAAAGAAAAGAAACCCAAAAACAATATCATACGGTATTGAAAAATATGTACAATTTATACAGTGAGTTTAAAAAAAATTTGAAACTTTTTTTTCATTCAATGAAAGTTTATTTGCACTCTTAACTACAGACTAAAATTGGCTACTGATTTTTGGACACAGTTTCGATACAGTCAAAGGTAGTTTTCTGGTTTTGGAAGACAGTACAAAGTCGCGAGGTAATCAGCGTTTGACAAACTGTGGACGTCGTGCCAGTTCACGTTCTTCTGCTGACTGGCCACTTCTGTCCAATTCTCGTTTGTCGTTGGGTAATCATTTAGCCAGACCAAAAATATAAACGAAACAGAATTTGGAGTTAAAAAAACTATCCATTCGCATAAAAAAAATTCATAGAATACATAGGATCGCTTTTTTGTATCTGGATACCTACTCTTCTGTGCAACTCGATCGTGACCTCCATCAACAGACTCTCCTGTCTTTGTGCGTTCTTTTGAGCAATGGCCAGGGCCCTTTTTGCCCAGCTTGTTCGCCCTCGAATTATGTTCATGTAAGCTTTTAACAGGTAGAGACGTGGCTTTACGAAGCCAGAGATTTTTGAAGCTTTTGTTAATCGCCTAAGAAGCTCTGTTATGTCACCTTGAATGTCCGGCAGAGTATTGCCCTTCTTGTAGTTCAGGAAGTACGTTATGTTCAACATGCGACATTCTATAGCCTGAAGAGTCGGAATCAATGAGTGTGGTATCTGGCTCGAAACGTTTTTTGACTCAAAATCGACAAGTTTTTGAAAAAAATATGAGAATCATACCTTCAAAACTGTCCAGAGATTAGAGTAATTGTCATGCCTCATTCCAGAAACGTAAGTATCCCGTGGGAGCTCGTATTTTGCAGAATCGATTCCCCTATGGATCGTTATCGGTAATTAAATTAAAAAGTTTTGAGATCATATCCGCAGGACTTACATCCTTGTTAGCAAGAGCCACATGTTAGTCATTAGTCGCTTCGAGCAGTCAGGATCTCTGATAATGGCTCTAAGATTTTTCCCGTTTGTATCTGTGGAAAAAAGTCGCTTCAGTTTCAGAAAACTGTACAAAAATCGGTTGTAAATAATTTTCAAAAACTACCGAGCAATTTCCTAGCGAATTCTTGACACGTTTGAACAGATTCCACGGACACACCAGCGTCTAGAAGTAAATCGAGACAAAGAGCGTAGTACCAAATCGTTGCAGACATGTCTACGTCTTCTTGGGCCAGATAGGCCAGCTCTCGCAACAGGTCGACAGCTTCCGGAATCCGTTTGGTCTGGACCTGGGAGTAACCGATTTGTATTAAATTGAGAAAAGAGGTGACATTTTTATGGCAGGAAAGAAAACGATCTACAAAATCGTTCCATATCGTTGAAACCGGCTACTCATTTGGTTGAAAAAATCGTTACCACAGCCTGAATGAGGATCGGTAAGATCTCGAGCCTGAATTTAACGGTGTGTAACGTTCCGGCTATTTGAATAGCGTCGAATCCATACTCGATCGCCATTTTCAGCTCGCCTCTGATCAGTCTGACGTGAATCGGTAAAAGAAAAGATCGTTATTCTGTTTTGTGAATTTTTTTTTTGTTTTGTTATTTACTTTGAGTAAAATATAACCGCGTAAACGTCAGCGACGACAAGAACGCCGTTGAGATCGTCCCAAGCGAATTGATCGACGATTATCTTCAATGCCGATATTTCGAGTCTCCGACAAAAGCCCATGTCTCCGATCTGACGGTAATACAACATGGCTAGTTTGTAAGAGCATAGCTCTGTCACGGGCTGATCCTTGCACTTTGAGGAAATATTCAAGCCGACGAGAACCGTTAATTTTGCGAGCTTCGGCTGATCGTTTGTCTGTATAATTTTAAAGATCGGTAATTATACCATCGGGAGATCGACAGGATATCCTAAACTTGTATTCTCTAGCGTCGGGATATTCATACCGATTTTTGAGAAAATCTTAGATCGATGGAATTTTATCGGTAAGAAAATCGTGGGTACCATAAAGATCGAAGATAATCGGCTGATGCAGGCACAGATCCTGCTATTTTCCGTTGCGTCTTTACCGGACAGTTTAGCCATTGGCGAACCGGGAAACCATTGATGAATCAACTGGCGACGCTCGTTTGCGATTATTCCCTGATATACCGATATCTTTTTGGTCGATAACATGTAGCCGTAAATCGCCATCTCGTCTAGAGTTAATTGGCGCGATTTGTCGTAATATCCAAGTTGAAAATACGTCTCACCTTTGAGAGAATGGGAAAACTGGAGACAAAGACAAAGACAAATACAAAGAAGAAGATGAAGGCGCGCACACTTACCTAATAAGGAAAGTATAATTCCTTTGGTTACCACCCTGTTTGTTGCCGATTTTTCAGTATCGTTTCCGTACTTTTCGTAGACCTGTAAAACGTGGTAGAAAGCCGTTTCAGATTCAGCTGCATCATCATAGATGAGTGAATATATTGAATAATTGTAAACCGGTCAACCGATTTTTTGTCAGTGAGAAGTACCTTGTTCAAGTCGTCAGCTCTGGTCAGAGTTTTAATGGCATGTGGATACTCGGCGATACGAATTAGTCCAGCGCTATAATCGATAAGGTATTGAATGTGCTTTCCAACGTTACCTGAGAATCGGTAATAGTTACAATTATTACCGATTTTCTATTACCGATACCGATGTTATTATTAGAATCGTGACAACGAGAGGGTCGGGTCAATGGTAGTGAAAATTCGTCGATGATAAGAAAAATCGGTTGACCAACCGGTATTTTTGCTGTGATATAAAAGCCGTTTGTAAATGTTGTTGAGGATGAGGCTGCATTGACAATTACGAAAATCTACACTTCGGAATCGAACCAAACGGGAAACTCGAAGAACTTTAGTGTTCGGTTCAGGCGATGGCTTGATCGACGATTTATTTAAAAATCGGTTCTTCATCCACTCGCAAAATTTACTACCCTGGGCTGTACGGTCGTCCGAGAAATCATCAGACGCCTCTAACGAGCTTTCAGAAGAGGCTGTGAAACGAAGTCGATCATCTGAATTCCAAAAGGCAGAAATCGGTTGAAAAACCGGTACTTACCGTTCGTCTGCTCATTCGGTTCGGCATAAAACGGTAAGATCGATACTCTTCTGCGCCCATCAGACCCGTTAGAGTCTATCCTGGGTTTGCCGTGCTCCTGGGCTTCGTAATGGTGTACGTTGGGTCCAGAAATCGGTTTGTTGGTCGAAGAAGATCGATTCGATTCGTCCTGAATAGACACTCCGCGAGGAGACGGAGCAGAAGACTCTCTTCCAGTTTTGGGCTCAATATCCTTGCGGCCAAATGACGGTGGGGCATCTGAAGGCTTCGTGACCACAATGCGTTTGTTTTGCTGCAGAAAAGTTCGAATTATTTGGAAAACCGGACGGTATTTTCGGCCCGCCAAAACTCAACTAACTTTTGGCCTGGTTGGAATGTCCAGAAAGTTACCACCGCCACAAGCTATGCATTTGTGGGCCTCGACCTTGTACAATTCGATGGCTTTGACGTGGAACTCTTTCTTTTCATCCTCAGGTATCAGATCATAAATGAGTTGCTGAAACCGGGGCATTTTGAAGGCCAAAAATTTGCACCTCGAATACCAAGGCAGTTCGTCGTTCAAAATTCCTTCACTTGTTCGCCTACTGTACGCGTCGCTGATCTGAGGATCGGAGCAACGACAATACAAAAGGAACCGGGAGTCACTGAAGGTACTCCGATTTCTCAACATGCAGAAATTGATCGTTCCAGTGTGGATCACGTTCGGAATAACCAGTGAAGCACAACCGAGTATCCTCAGGTTGAACATGTGCGTGATTGCTGAAAGAATTCATGGACCGTAAATTGTCAGGGAATTTTATTACTCAGGGAAACTCACCCTTGGTCGTATGGAAGTTGGAAAAATTAGGCATCATCAACTGCAGCATGTACCGTGTGAAAAAGACCCCCAAGATAGCCGAGGACTTCAGAAGCCCTTGTTCATAGGGCGAGAGTTTCGTGTAAGTGTTCAGCATCATGTCTGCGCGAGCAAAACATTATTTTATTCCATAAAAATGTCGTATCTGACGGAAGAAGGCTCACCGTCGATCCCAGAGTTCTGACTGTACTGGAATCGATATTGGTTGCTGATCAGGCAAGCGTAGATCTTCAACCGTCGGTCCCAGGGCAAAGGCGGTGCGACGTCTTCTGGCAGCGTGTCGAATGGCAGTTTGGACAGCATTTGAACAGGGGAGAATATCAGTTGATACTCGGTTGCCTTTTTGGGGGTTATTTCGACCCGCTGAAAAGCACCGTGGCCCAGGACATCGGTGAGAAGAGCCTGGCAGTGGCTGGGGTTGTTATTTGTGCGCAAAATCAGCTCGCTAGATGAACGGATGAATATGGATCAATGGTTTTGTTCCTTTTATTGTTCATGGTGAAAGATATAGACGATCACCGTTCAAGGCACTGTGGTATGGCCTGCACGTTGAGTATTTGACATGCGAGAGCCGTGATGCACTCGGAACTGATTGGCTTGAGATTCAAGTGGGTCATTCTCTTGTCTAAATAGATCCGAGTTATAGATTTCGGGGTAGGAATGTCCAGTGGGATTTCTATCGACGTGATAAGCAGCATGTAATTTGCTTCCAGAACCAAGGAGAGAAGCTGCCATGACATTGGGTCTATGTTGTGTATGCCGTCGATCAGAATACACCGTCTGGTCTTCGACTGGAAACGGATGGAATGAAAATCGATGGGGAATAAAAGAGAACCAACGAAATTACCTTCAGGAAAATCTCCTGCAGGGTTTTCATCGTTTGGCTTTGTCTCTCCAGTTCAGTTTCTAAACTGCATCGTTTAGACATTGGGAATCTGACCCTCATGAGCTCGTTGAGGTAGCAGAAATCTTGAGGAGAAACCACGTGGCCCAAACGTTTCACCATTTTTTGTTCCCTCACATCGATGGAGCAGTATTCATCAATGTCGAGAATCTGGGAAGCATATATTGCAGGAGGGAATCCCATGGTGGTTTAAAACAGGCAGACGATAACTGCGACAAGTTTATCTTCGCACCTCTGTCAGTATGGGGTAGATCACAGAATATGGGGCTATGGCGGAGTCCGGGGTCAAACTGACTCTGACAGTCTGGATTTCTCTGGACCGAATCAGAGTGATGAACCCATCAAGTAGCCTCGATTTTCCACTGCCAGCTTTTCCCTGTGTAAAGTGTTCTCATGCTCGATAAAGTTATTGCTAATGAATGAAATGGCGATGCTGAGAAGAAGGAAGTGGGAAAGTTACTTTCAGCAAAATCCCAGCATGTTCTCGGTCCGCCAATCCAATGTCGTCCAGCATAAGGCTCATGGTATTCATTTCGGCGTCTCGGCCCAGTATTGGATAGCCCATCATAAGTTCGGGGTTTGTTTCTCCTTTATCCCTGCAGCATACGCATACTGTGTGACGAAACATCGGAGAAGCACGATAGGTGAATGAAAGATGGATAGAATTTCGTTTGAATTTCACCATGCGTCGTCGACGTATTCGTAGATGGAGTTCAGTCCGACTCCTTTGAGTGCCTTGTTCTCTTGCAGGATGAATTTGCTTCGAGGTAGATCACTGCGTAGTATAGTGTTGAGATCGCAGGTCACCTGCGCTATCGAAATGTTTGGTAATCTATGAGAATCAAACGAAATTTGTACGAGAACAGACAGATTCCTACTTTTTCGACACACGTAGCGGCCAGCTCAATCGCTCTTTGCAAAGGCGAGCCGATTACGATGTATTCTCGCCTCAAAGCGTGCCCGACGATCCCACAGTGTGCCATTCCTTGGGAAAGAGCGATAAGATACTTTAAATTCTGTACAAATCGGTTCGCAGATGACACCGCAGTATGGCGAGTTACCTATCGTTCTGTTTTACCGACATTTGTGGTTTGGATCAATTTTTATATGAAAATGAAGAGTTCTCTAATCATTTTACCGGTCGTAACGCCGACGGAAACCTTCTGCACGCCGTAGAAGTTTTTTATCGAATTTCTCATGCTGCGACCAGTTAGTAGGGCGTTTTTGCAGTCGGAATCGTTCGAGCTATCCTGTAGGCCAAATACAGTGAGGAAACTGACGTCCCTCTGGAAAAGGGAAACTCTAACGACGTGGCCGCCACGATCCACGAGTGTACTGATCGCAAAAAAAACAAACAAAAAAACAAAAATAGAACATTTCATTGCAGTATGTAGGATTGCCTATGGTGCTGTCTCGTCGCTGTCGGTAAAGCAGAGCCTGAAATCGTTATAGTGATGTAGTTATGCCATTTTCATCACATTTAGACGAATTCAACTCGATTCTTAGGCCATTATGGCAAGCATCGAAGAACGAGAGGCGCTGTGAGTAGAAAATGGCTAGTTTTACGGTCTGCATTACCGACAGCAGCGAGACGCGATGAGATAGGCAATCCAACATACTGCGGTGTGTACTCTAAACTACATTGGACGTGATTTCAGTCCATTCTTTTCAGTTTATTTTCGTATGAAAATATTTGGGACCTTGACAAGAGGACGAAGATGTCATCGACGATTCTGATCAGGTCATGAATAGAGCATTTCGATGGTATGACGTTAACGAACATCGTCGTCACCCGGCGAGGTTCCGTCAGATATTCTAGGGGCTGTGAACCGTCGATCTAAAATATTTGAAAACCTAGAATCGCGCATAAAAAATGGTCTCTTTTCGTCCCTTACTCACCAGACGAACCGCTGGCTGGCTGATGAACGTTCTTAGATTCTTTCCAAGCTGGCGTAAAACCGCTTCATTTATTGCCGGCCGAGCAGCTGTTTTACCAACAGTAAAATGTCGTTGAAAAATTCACAATTAAATCACCTTTCGTAAAATCTTACCAACGATTAGGTCATCTTGGGGGTCTATTCTTTTCCAATAAACAGAGACCCGTTCTTCGACGTTAAACATTTTTTTCCTCGCCTTTTCTTCGAGGGGATTTCTTCCTCTGGCTATTTGCTTACCGGATAACAAAATTCGCTGTATCTGTCGATAAACAAATGGCCAAATCGGACTTATCGGTATAAATTTTTACCCCTTTTTTAACGATTCTGAAAATTCGCAGGGTACGTACTTTCACATTGTAAGTGTCTTTGATGACGTACTCGTAAGAAGAAGGGTTGCAATGTCCCCAGGCACTTCCGGCGAGCACTAGATCGCCAGGAAGACATACGTTTTTGGCCAATTTTGCCTCCTCCATTGGTGAACCGGCCATTAAATAATGGTAACAATTGTTCGCGCCAATTATCACGAACGTTAAATTTCCGGCGGAAATAGCGACTTTCACTGTACAAAATATGTGATAAAAATGGACACTGGAAGATGTGAGAAAAGTGAGGAAAAATCATGATTCTGGTTTCAGAAACTGACGTTTCAGGGTGACGTTAACGCTAGTGGCGAAGCGACCGACCGCTTCCTGGATCCTTAAACCGCAGGTTATCACCTCGTGAAGAGTATTGAATATCAATTCGTCCTTTCGGACGTTCCAAACTGCCAGTAGACCATTTTCTACCAAGAAAGGTAACAAGGGTACCATTTAGTTTTCTGACGTTGTAATGGGCGTCCGGGAAGATCGGAGCAACGAATTTTGTAGCCAGATTAGAAGTTCAGAGATCGATACGAAGAGGATGAATAGAACCGACTATTTTTGAAAATTAGAAAATTAGAGGAAAAAAAAAAGGAATATCGAGTACCTGTAATTTTGAAGACGTCACCCCCGTAGGAGTAGACGGCTTGTACCATGTAGCCGAAGTAGGCATTCAGGGTCGCGTTGAGACCAATGGAACCACCCTGACCAGCATATTTGTACATGCCATGAAGCAGGGTTATTCCTGAATAGAAAACTGACTCACAAAATCTATGGATATGCATTGTAGTCCGGTATAGTGCTCGAGTC
The DNA here is from genome assembly GCA_963966615.1 of Tenthredo amoena. Classification (NCBI taxonomy): domain Eukaryota; kingdom Metazoa; phylum Arthropoda; class Insecta; order Hymenoptera; family Tenthredinidae; genus Tenthredo; species Tenthredo amoena. The sequence goes on along the minus strand of OZ016496.1, from coordinate 3,904,630 downwards.
ACCGGCTTGGAAAAAGTCTTTTGACGATATCTCGGAAACCGTTGATAATATGGAGATAAAGGTGGATATCAAAGATGAAGATAATTAAATTTCCTATAAAAAAGATATTATCTACTTTTCTTGTATCCTCATTGGTTTTGCTGTATTTTTAGGGTGAATATTTGAACATCAACAGTCATTGTATATAGCCAAAAATTAGTTACACATTCCACGTTAAAATACAGCGAAACCAATGGAAATACAGAAAATATGTATCGAACCTTTTTTATCCAAAATTTGATAAAGTTCGTTTTTGATTCTTATCGCCTTTTCGATACCATTCACGCTTTTCGAGATATCATCAAAAAACTAATTCCGAGTGTTCATTTTCGATCATGATGAACGCATCGATGTCAAGTTACAGATTTTCGATCCCATTTTACCGGGCAATTGATTATCCGAACTCGTGAAAAAACTGACCCGACACATCGGCAAGAAACACTATCCCAACAAACGGTTTGACTTCTTTTTTAGTCAAGTTGTTCGCGTAGACCAATTCGTCGGGTACCATTGTGGCCAGGATTCTCGTCCTTCTATTCTGCGAGTGGATGTCCATCACCTTGGAAATCGGAAATATAATTTTCAAAGCTGGTAGCGGATCGAAGTCTTCATCATCCGAAAGAAAATTTGCGAATGATATAGATTCCTCTTTTTCCTTTCCAATATTCTCAGAGATATGACAGATTTTTTATATATTCGCGATCAGCCAACCTCGGGCAGACTTGTCGTCGCCTCGCGAAAAACGGGGGCAAAGAACTCCGCTCTCCACCTGGGGATCGCTTTAGGATCGATTTTGCTATGGCTCTGCAATCGCTCCTCTGGAATCGAGTATCGGTACGATAAGTTCGTGATTAGGGTGGCTGATTAACGTCGGACTGAATTAGAGCTCAAACATGGTTCTAGGAGTCCCAGGAAAACTTACTCTGCATTTTTACTGATCAATTACGGAATATAAACATCAGTAATGACGGAACTAGTTGCTTGAACTTGAACTTTCGACGGGGAAAAAAGCTCGCCAGCGATTGTCCGCCGTCTTTTACTTCTCGCAGCTCGGTTCAAGTCGTGTCCTTTGATTTTTTCGAGCTGCTGAAATCGGGGAAATATCCTATACGCAGTGTTACCAATGATTTTGAACATTTCTTGGAAACTGATTCTCTACCATACTTATGTTCAGCCCTAGTTTAATATGCGCTATCAGTTCGCTCGGCCCTAATCTGATCGGTCGGGGTTTCGTGTGGGTGACTTCATGACTCCGAAAATAGAACCCTGATAAGTTTGTGTCCCAAACTTTATTCGATAAGCCGATGATACGGCAGTAGTCTCCCTATCATGGTCTGAAAATTGTAAACAGTCATAAAAGTATAAGTGATCGGTATTGCGGCTGGAGTGAAGACGTGCCAATACGGGATTTCGACGACGACTGAAACAAGACGTGAGCATATCGATAGCTGAACGCGATTAGCCTGATAATGAAGTAAAACGCGCTTATACATGCAAAAAATCTTTGACTTTTTTCAACTATTTCATTTCTTACTTTATTTCAACTATTATCGGAGCTTACGAATCCAACTGCGTACGTGGAGCGATTGCGCGAGGTGATACGAGTTCGAAAATTTTTCAGAAATTGACCAGGGTCAGAACCCAATACGATTTTTCGCGACAAAGAGCAGAGATTTTGCTTCGACTTTGGCACGAGCTCGAGGAAGACCCCCCGTTCATAATGGCATCGTATCACGTACGTATTTGAGTAATTTCGAAACGAGGTGAACATGTTAGACACAATGTTATACCTATCCTTTCAGAATGCTCCTCAGTTCACGATCGAGGAGAATATACTCAAGGGTAGAGAGGTTTCTCGTCAAGAGGACCACACCAGTCTCGGGGAATTCATCCTTCGCAGACTGGAAGGCAACCCAGATCTGGTGGGCCAGGTAATTACATTAATCAGTGAGATTCGATTGCAAAAGAAGACTCGACCGGTGTGAGAAATCTTCCGTGGAATGAATCGCGATCCAAACGGTGTTCCAGATCGATGCTGTAACCGACGAAGAGTACACTTACGAAAACATGAGGGAACGGAGTGTGAGATGCGCTTTGTGGATGAAATCGCAGGGACTGGGTCCGAAGGACCTTGTCGCACTCTGTTCCGAAGATCAGTTGGATTTCGCGATGCCCTGCTTCGCAGCCCTGTACCTCGGTGCCATCTTCTGCTCTATGGCCGTGCCAGTGAATATAGGTAAATCATCATCAAAGATGTCATACGTGACTCGTATACATAGAAAACTTATCTTGCAGAGGACTGTGCTCAAGAAATGAGCGTTATCAATCCGAAAATGTTGTTCGTAAGCGAAGGTTCAATCGCGTTCGTTACCGAAGCTGCCCGTAAGGTGAAACCTGATGTGAAGATAATAGTCTTCGGTCGTGTTCCCGGCTTTCTTGAGTTTGACAGCATCATCGCTGAGCCGGGGATCGACGAGGTCAAAAAATTCGTTTGCGCCCCGATCGAGTCTTCGGACGAGATTGCTGGGGTGATATTCTCTTCTGGAACGACCGGTGATCCTAAAGGTGTTGCATTGAGCCACCGAGCTCTCACTCTGCTAATGGGCCAGGCAGGGACGATTGGTATGACCGGAAAAGTTTGCTTCGTGTACGGAACCCCGGATTGGATAACTATGATCGAGAGCATCTTCATGACTCTGTGGTTGAAGATCCCGAGGATATTATTACCGGAATTTGACGAGAGGGCGGCATGCGCCCAGATAGAAAAATACAAAGTGAATAAAAAGTAAATTTCATCCACAGAATTAGACTAGCGATGGCACAATACTTCCTCTTTTCAGGCAAACTGGGTTTTCCTCAGTACCCATATGATTGAGAGATTAGTGACATGCGATGCTGTGGCGAGGCACGATCTATCCTCCTTGAGTCAAGTTCTATACTCCGGATCCAATATATCCATGGCCTCTTACGGAGCCTTGAAAAAGCTCGTTCCCAACGTCCTGATCACTTCGGGGTACGGAATGACGGAAGCCTGTGGTTACATATCGATACAGTCGTCGAAATCTCGGCCTGGTTCGTGCGGTCAAGTCGTCGAGAATGCTCAGGTCAAGATAATCGATCGTGATACAGGTAGAATACTAGGAGCGAATCAAGAGGGTGAACTATTGCTCAAGTTTGCTTGCATGATGACTGGCTACTACAATGATCCGCTGGCTACAGCCCAGTGTATGGACGAAGAAGGTACGTTGGGGTGGCAATTTAACTACCATGACAGACCCAGGTCCTTTGATGAACAGCAATTGTCATTCACTCGTCCTTTCAAGGGTGGCTTCACTCCGGGGACATTGGTTACTACGACGAGACTGGTGAGATCTTTCTAATCGGCAGGATGAAGGATGTAATCAGGTTCATGGACTACGACATGTCAACATCAATGTTCGAGGACGTGATCCTGTCTCATCCTGGAGTCAAGGAGGTGGCTGTCGTGGGCCAGCCTCAGCCTAACGACGACGAATATCCGATTGCTTTTGTGGTCAGAAACGAGGATTCCTCTTACAGTGGGAAACAGGTGATTTCCAGGATTGTAACAGCAGATTATCCCGTCATGATGTATCCAGAATATCCAGACATGTTCGTTTCGAGCCACGAAAGTAAAAATAGTTACCATGATCGTTGGTATACCGAAGGTAGCTCCTACGGTCAACTGTGACTGAACGAATAGCCAAAGTGATGATTTTCGATATTCCAGGTCACCGAAACGGACATCATGAACCTCGTCGCCGCTGAACTAAGGGACAGCAGAAAACAACTCCACGCCGGGGTTAGGTTCGTCGACCACTTGCCGAGGACATCCTCCGACAAGATCAAGCGCAACGTACTACGTGAAATGGCGAAGTTGACTAGTTGCTAAAATAAAATTGAAATTCTTGAATCCGAGGGCTTTTTATTTCATGCGATAAGTTCCTTGTAGCGTGAACGAATCTCTGCGAAACAAGGTGTATCTGTTCTCAGTCCACAGACAAATGCGAGTACTGATCTGAGGCGTGATTCCCTTAATAGGTCATGAAGATATTCCTCTTCAGAGCTGTAGATCTCGATAGCGCCGATATGATAGGACGGTCGCTATCGGCGCTATCGAGATCTAGAACCGCGTCTTGTGCTTTATTTCAGTAGCGCAGCTCGGCACTGATTTCCTTTTCACGACCCGTCACTTATGTCCAGTCATGAAGATACGAGTAATCGTCGATGTGTCTGGAGCGACGAAGTGCCAATACGGGATTTAGAATGCCTGAACGCAATTGGCCTGATAATAAATAAAAAAAACATTGAAAAGGTTATCGAGTGCATCCTGTAGTCAATTTTTACCGACATTCACTATTTTCTCGAATATCGTCAAGACGGTGCTACATTTTTGGGATCCGATGATCAGAGAGAAATCTCTGGCTTTTACTTATTTTTTTACTCCCGAGACAGTCAAGGGTGCCTCTAAGGTGAGTCGGGATCAAACTGAACGGTTGTGAACCTATGCTGCGATATTCATTCACGCATTCACTCATCCGAATATCCAAGTTTCAAAATTCAGGAAATTTGACAGGAACCGATACGCGGACTTTTCACAATCTCATCCGTTCGGGAGATTGCGAACAACACTTTTATGAAACGCAGAAGCCTTCAACGATCCGTTGTCTTGCTTGCCATTTCTACCCTAACCTTGAACATAATGATCTACCAAGAGACGGTACCACGGAATTTTTATTCACCAGAGCACGGTTGGGCTGGGATGTCAAGGACTATTCTTATTTTAGTGCGACGGATTACGTACTACGTGTGACTGGCTTGTGCGGAGTCTTGCTACATGACCATGTCCCAGGTGATGAACCAAATCCGGGGCCGGGTTCAAGTTGTGTCACAACTCGGCCCCATGATGTACAAATGTTTTTGAAGCGCTACCAATGATTCCCTATCACTTCAGGAAACGCAGATACGTTCCTAGCTGGTCTAGGTCTCGTATCAGCTCTGGGTGCCTCAGCTACGAAATCCTTGGCATGGCAATCCTGGCACATGTATCTCGCGACGAGTATTGGCATATTCAGCGAAATCTCGACATCATCCATGCGATCTATCATATCGAAATTCGTCCCTGGCCCCGACGTTGGTAAGTTTACCGTTCGCTTCGAGGCACAATTCTCCCACTGACCGAGTGTGCCAATCATTGTCCAAACCAATAACAAAAAACCAATAACGGCCTTCTCTTACTTGCAGGCAAAGTCTTTTCACTCGCAACTTTACTCGAGATACTCAGTTCGTTGGTCGGGGCACCACTGTACGCCCTGATCTACTCTCATTACTTACCACCGATCTATCCATCGCCTGTTCATCTCCTTTCGAGCGGTTTCTACGTACTGTTAATAGTCTTCGTCACATGTATGGCAATCTTGATTAGGAAGCTTTGAGTACCGCAAACTTACGTCGCTACCGCTGAAGAGTACTTCTAAAGATGGTTCAACTGAATTCCAGTTGTAGCTTTCGTTTCAGACGTATCGGAACGAATGATGTGGGAAACCTTGTGGGGTAGGGGATAAGAATTTTGAACAAACGTGGTGGTTTCCTACACGGATCCATCAAACTTTCGCTTTTATCATTTCATAAAGATGTGTCAGTTCACTTGGTTCAACAGAGGTCGAAAGATGCAACCCTACTTGGTAGAAATCTATGACTATATTGTAAGAGCCGATTGACATGCTTTGATTGAGAATAATAATAAACTCATTGTTTTCTTGTATGAGAATTGATTATTACGGTGATTGGGTTACGAATGCGTGCTCTGCTCATCAGTTCCCTCGATATTGCCGTCATTCAATTTCCCTCGGACTTCAGGGCTCAGTAGGAAAGCGCTCTCAGCTATTCCAGCTAGTTTTTCGGCCATCACCTTTCCGGTTTGCTGAAGCATTTGGAAAAAATGACCGTCGCGGTTTTTCAACAGCAAATGGGGATGGCCAAACTCCTGGTTATAGAATAAAAAACCCTGATATTACAAACACTAGTGAGCTGCAATCACTACTTCTGAATGATACTCGCCATAATACAGCCATCTCTCATGACCAGAACTCGATCATTGTCCATTACGGTGTTGAGTCGATGAGCTATCGTCAGCACAGTGCAATCAGCGAATTTCTGTCTGATCGTGGTCTGGATCAGAGCGTCGGTACTGCGAAACGGGAAAACTTCGACTGAGTTTGGCACATCACCGAAGTAGACTTGTACGTACCATTTCAGTTACACGGTTGAATGAACAACTCGGAAATATCAGAGAATGATTGAAGATCGGTGATGAATGATGCGGTATTCGAGATGACGAGATACACCCTCACCTCTGGTCAATGTTTGCTGTTGCCTCGTCAAGCACGAGTATCCGATTGTTCCTGAGAATGGCTCTGGCCAAGCAAATGAGTTGGCGTTGTCCGACGCTGAAGTTAGCTCCACCTCGAGCAACTTGGAAGTCGAGGGAAGAGACGACATCGCTGAGTTCGACTTCCCGGAGGCTGTCCCAAAGCTCCGCGTCCGAGTAGCGTTCGAAGGGGTCCAAGTTGTGGCGCAGACTCGCCGAGAACAAAATCGGCTCCTGGGGGATGATCGAGATGCGGGGACGCAGCTCGTGCAACCCTATCGACTTCGTGTCGATCCCATCCAATACTATTTCACCCTCGAGTCCGTCTCCGGTCAAACGAAACAGCGCGGAGATGAGCGAGGATTTGCCAGCACCGGTTCTTCCCACTATGCCGACCTTCCACCCCGAACGTATGGTCAGATTCAGATTCTGGAATTGGATGAAAACGGAACAGAAATTAAAACCATGATCATTTGAGATAAATTTGTAGACCTTACTTTCAAGACTGGTGGCTTATCATCAGCATATCTCATAGAAACATCCTTAAAGTCTAATCCACCCTCGGAAGGCCACGTAGATGGCGGAGGGTTTTGAATGGTGAGAGGTCCCTCCTTTGGCAGGTTGGTGTATTGAATGAGTCTTTCCACAGAGCTCATATGTGAGATTGCTTTGACACACTGCCTGACTCCGAACTGAATTTCTCCAGTCAATATCATGGATTGGAAAATAGCGAGTCCCACAAATCCTGGTAAAGTGGTTCCTACAAATCACTGTGATAAGTTCTCTGCTCAATTACCCCTCGCAACTAAATATCGTCTTATTCAGTGTCTCAAGATGGAAGAGTACCCACCATCATCCATCAAGATGAACGAGAAGCAGATACAAGCGGTAAAAAAACACAAAGTAAGATCGACCATCAACCCAAAAGCAGCTGCAGTAGCGAGGGAAATGTACCAGGCTCCAGTATGAGCATCTTGATGTTGATCAAATTCTCTCCGTAGCAAACCTTCCGCCGATGGACCTCTGCTTCGTATTGTAGTCAACCCATCCAGAGTCGAGCTGACGTGTGAGAAGACAGGACTTTTCGCTGAAATCGTCAATGGTGTCGTTCATCATTCAGTTCCGACCTGAGGTCAATTTATCAAAGTATGAATGTACTAATATACTTACTAATGCCTTCGAGTCTCATGACATCCTGGGCAGTCTTGAGGTAGAAAGTGCTGAACACGTATATAATAACACCGATAATAATCGTAGGGATGATCATCACGTTGTTGACGAAGATCACCAGTACGGTCACAGCTATCATCATGATCATAATCTGGAGTGCGTCTAGCGTCGCTTCAGGCAATTGTTCATCCATTACACCAACGTCCTTCGAGAAACGGTTCAAAATTCTACCTGCGAAGATGTTATAGCAAATGTACAATATGAAAGATGTGAAAGTCAGGACATGCCAGAGAGTTGAGAATCGAAAATGCCTGGATACTTGGCTTCCAGAATGTCGAGGTGCTGAAGGATGGTGAAAGTAGTCCAGAATTCCCGGGTTTTACCCATAGCACTTCAAAAATTGAACGTACCAGCTGGATTAGTGTTGAAGAATCTCATAGAAGCGTGCAGAAGATTGGCAAACATCGAATTGTGTACGTTTCGACTGGCGTTCAGACACATCCTCATGAAAAGCATGCATTGCAGTGTCATCAGGATGAAGCAGCTGATAATGCAAATGGTATAGACGTATATTCCAGTGTTTGGAAGGAGGAGTCCGTCTTCATCAAACCATTGCCATTCGGTAAGTTGCATATCTCGATGATCGCCTTCGGTGTAATTGCTGAAGTTTATATTATTAGCAGCAGACTTGTTCGATTGTAACACAGCTCTGAGGGTCTCTTGATTTGACCAGTACGTTACCCAGTAATCAGTACCGCTAGCTGCTATTTGTGCAGCTATGAACGCTGTTACGAGAAGTGCCAAAGAGCAGAGATTACCACCAGCCGAAATGTAGCCCCAGTATACTTTTCTCGATATATTTCCTGTCGCTATTTCTTCCTTGCTGATGTCCCTTGATCCTTCTCTGGTATCAGTAACTAGCGGTAGCTGATCATTGTCTTTCGCAATTATGGATGGGGTCTGAAAATAGAGCTCAATATTATGAATGTTGAGATTTAGCTGCCGGATCTAGTTTACCAATCTTCGATCGCTGGAACTGTCAAAGTGTATCTCTTGTACAAGAATTTTGAACATGCACTCAGAAGGAAAATGATTGTAAACTTGGATCGGACTATCAACCATTCGAATGAATGAATCTTTGACAGTCAATTTCAGCGTCCTGAGTACCCCATCATTACTCAGGGCGCTTTACTCTGTGTACTGATGAGCTGGAGCTACCTTGCACTCCAGCATGTCGTCATTATCCTCGATGTTCTCGACATCTTCCGTCTGCGCAGAATCTGAGATGTGGAATCTCGTCGTGGCTAGTTCTTCGTATGTGCCTTGACGTTCCACGGTACCCTGAGATTAATTGACACCAAGGTAAAAGGTCTGACTTCATCAATAGGGATACGTTATTCGCGGGCTGCGAGGAGATCCGCATTATGGATTGAAAATGAGTCCAGCTTACGCGATTCAGAACAACGACGTGATCCGTGTGCCGAAGATATTGCAGCTGATGGGTGACGAGGATCCGGGTCTTGCCTTTCAGAAATCCAGTGATGCACTCTTCGAACAAATGGCGTCCCACGCGCGGATCCACCGCGCTGAGAGGATCGTCCAGCAAGTAAAGTTCGGCATCTCTGTAAACGGCCCTGGCCAAATTAACGCGGGCTTTCTGACCCCCTGATAAAGCTGCTCCTCTTTCTCCGGCGAAGCTCAAGTCTCCCTGAGGCAGCTGATCGAAGTCTTCGAGCAGCGCACATACTCTGGTCACCTATGAACGGTGGATATAATACATTCAAGTTCGACATCAGACAGCATTTCATAAGTCCACGAGGTTTCTGACATTTCGTGACGATGCTCCGAAATCGTACGCTAATTCACGAAGTGTTTCACGACGTGCATGGAAATGTATACTTACCTCTTGGTATCGCTTCTCGTCGTACGGTTCGCCAAAGAGAATGTTCTCGCGTATGGTGGCGGAGAAGAGCCAGGAATCTTGGCTGGTGTAGGAGATACGAATGTCTCTACTAGAGATTCGAGTCCTGCCGTCTTCGCCGGTGAATAACAACAGTTTTCCGGTTTCTGTCGGCAATTCACTCAGCAGAAGGTGAAGCAAAGATGATTTTCCTGAGCCAGTGGGACCCACAACGGCACACAACGACCGACTTTTGACTGCCATTGAAATATCGCAGAGAGTAGGTGGTAGTTGACCGTGAATCCAGTTTGCTGCAACATTCACCAATTCGATCCCAACTCCGTGTTCCATCAGCTGACTTGTCACAGTGTTCTTTGCATCTTGCAGCTCATTTTCAACTGTTTTCGGGCATTTGACTTCGTCTAATAGCAAAAATTGCTATGAAAATGAATAAGCAAATCGTATTAATCGTGGATAGTTATCCCCGATGAAATTTCGGGCTTTGGTATCGCGGAACTGACCGTTAACCTTCTCAAAGATACACCAGCCTCGCCAGCCGCGATGATTGCTTGCGGAAATCCGTAGTAGCATGTCATCTGCAGCACTTGGAACAGACTCGCAAGTACGAATGCGATTTCCGCAGTAAGATAGTTTCCCATCAGCGAAAAGGTAATCAATGTCAAGTAAAGAGTGACTAGGCTAGAGAACATCGCTATACTCCGACAAAACCCTTTCAGGTAAGCCGTGTGACCAATCACCTTCATCTCTGACGCTCGAACCTTGGATACTATCAATCCGAACGGGTTTTCCCACGAATACATCTTCACGACCTGTGATCAGAGCGTACGCTATACGTTTCTCCCATTTACGAGAAATAAGCATCTCGTTTCCTACCTGAATCCCGGAAATCAGTTCGCTCATTAGTTGGACCCTTTCGTCGGTTTTGGGTGCGATCTTAGATCTCAACTTAGCGTTAAGACTACTCAAGCATCCTTGAATCGGTATTGCCTGGATCATCACCGTTCCGATCCCTGCCAAAGCAGCTACACCCACAGATTCCCAGATCACATATCCTATCAACGCCAACTGTAACCGTGGATCAAAAGGGACCGTAGATATCCGCAATCTGATCTATTCCATGATGAAATAGGGCTTTTACCTGTATTGGCATGATCCAAAGATAGTGCAGAGACACGAAAACCAGATCGAACCGAGCCACATCGTTGCTGATCAAATTGGCTACGAGACCAGCAGCTGTTCTGTTCACCGCAGCTTGATCGAGTCGAAGAACCTGAAACATGCGTCGTGTTGTACGAAGAACTCTTCTCTTCTTTACTAGAAATAATTTTTCGGTGAAGGAAAGATCTTCTATATCGAGAGATCCGGTTTGGGATGAATCTTTGATCAATTCACTGGTACCTTTCGATATATTATCGAACAGCATGCTGCCCTGACGCACATTCCGATTCGTTTCATCTGCAGGATATTGTGGTGAGTTATGAAGGCGGCACTGATATTCGTTATGAATAGGAGGCCAGCGTAGAGGAGAACTTCGTCTCGTGTCATCAGGCTTTTGTCAGGTTTGAAATATCCGATCACCCAGCCCTGAAGTATCGGCTGTATAACCTGAAGTACCGCAGACAGGATGAGCAAGAGCACTCCTTGCGTCATGTAAGGAGCCCAGAACATCCGAGCTATTGCCCATTTCAGATTTGGCTGTCTATTTGACTTGTTGGACCCATCTTTTCCCAGTTCTAACTCTTGTTCAACTCTCGTCAACTCTTTCTTCCATTCTCTATAGTTCACACGTGATACACGAATGCATGAAATGTTATCTGTAAACCGTATTCAACGTAACTTAGGACGATGAGCTCTGATTACCTTTCGAGAAGATCGCCGAGGCGTTCCGATTCATCGGATTTCAAAGGACCGTACAGGTCTGTGACCCGCAATCCTCGCCTAGCACCCTTCCAGAATATCGGTGCCGTCCACCTGCAGATATTCGTCAAGAAATAACGATTTCTATCGATTCGTATCCGAGCTAAATTACTTTCTTTCACGCTGAGAAAAGGTAAGGGTCAAATCCGTGGATGAATTTGAGCATTCGAAAGAGCTGGGACTGATCACTTACGAAACCTAGTGTATTCCATTCCGCGAATCTGATCGAGTCTTAGAAAATCTTTGAAATCTGGCTGGAAGTCGTTAAAACCCGTTTTTGAAATCTTTGGAAATCTCTTCAAATCGTCGAAATATCATCGAATCTTTGAACCATCCGTAATCTTTCGAGATCATACGTGTTCCTCTCAATTCCACAGACGTACTGAACCGAAAAAAGTTTTTGCTACTTTACCTAAAGAACATCGAGCTCAGGAAATTCGACGTTCCCGAGGGATTTTTCCGGCTGGGTATCACCCTCGTGTCCATATTCACGTGACGAGTGGTCTTTCCAATGTCGTATGGAGATATTCTCCTCTTCAGAACTTTCTCGTCTTAAAAAGACTGTGAGATTCGAAGACTCTACTTTCCGAGTACCGCGACGAACGATAGAGCGGTGAATACACAATTCTACAAATTAGCTATTTACCAGTCAGCAAAACACAGGGAGAACAAGACCTCAAAGATATGCGTAAACACTGATCATTGCGCTACGTATAGTTTAGAATTTAGATAGACAAACAGCGTGTGTCGCGTTGGGATTAAGCGATATGAAGCAATCAAGGAATACTCTACTTGTGATATACAACTGAGAGATACATATCACTCGAGTAAGCAAGAGAGCGACGGGATTTTAATTGACAGATAGTCTTCGGCGATATCGCGGTACTCACTAGCGATTTTACTCTGAGAAACTTATCGTCCATGTTATCAAATGATGTAAGAAAATGCGAAGATTCGTTCGGCGATGAGATACATTGTAATATTTGAATCACGTGACAAGATGGCGGCCGAGAGTGCGAAGTACTTAACCTCTAATTTAACGAGAATTAACTAAATCAACTCGCATGGGAATAACGCGACGGATAATAATTCTAGAGTATACGGGACGTGAGATGTGTACGGAATTTTGAACGGTAAGATTATCCACTCAGACCGTTTCAAAGGAAGAAAAAAATGGGTGTGATTATCGATTGCAAAGGTTAAAAACGACCGGAAAGATCATAAAAATATTAAAAGGATTACGAGAAGATTGCAAAGATTACAAGGATCACATGAGATCACAGTAATTTTCTGTATTGAGGTGTTGATTTCGGTTAGGATTGGTTCAAAGTTTTGTTTTTATTATTTGAAAGTAAAATTGACATTTCGAGATCGTTAAATTTCGATTTTAGTATTTATTAAAAAGTCGTGTGGTTAGAGATGCGTGATCTGATCGTGACTTTCGGTAACAGTGGCGTCGATTGATTCTTCTCGAAACTCAGAACTCAGGAGAAAAGCGCTTTCAGCTATTCTAGCTAGTTCTTCGGCCATTACCTTCCCGGTTTGTTGAAGCATTTGGGAAAAATGACCGTCACGATTTTTTAACAACAAGTGCGGGTGGCCAGACTCCTGTTTATAGGATAAAAAACCATCGAATTATAAAGATACGATTCGCATTTATGGTTTGCAGTGTAAAGACTGATTCCGAATGATACTTGCCACTATAGAGCCATCGCTCATGACCAGGACTTGGTCACTGTCCATTATCGTGTTCAGTCGATGAGCTATCGTCAGCACCGTGCAGTCAGCGAATCTCCGTCTGATCGTGGTCTGGATCAGAGCGTCGGTACTGCGAAACGGGAAAACTTCGACTGAGTTTGGCACATCACCGAAGTAGACTTGTACGTACCATTTCAGATACACGGTTGAATGAACAACTCGGAAATATCAGAAAATGATTGAAGATCGGTGATGAATGATGCGGTATTCGAGATGACGAGATACACCCTCACCTCTGGTCAATGTTTGCTGTTGCCTCGTCAAGCACGAGTATCCGATTGTTCCTGAGAATGGCTCTGGCCAAGCAAATGAGTTGGCGTTGTCCGACGCTGAAGTTAGCTCCACCTCGAGCAACTTGGAAGTCGAGGGAAGAGACGACATCGCTGAGTTCGACTTCCCGGAGGCTGTCCCAAAGCTCCGCGTCCGAGTAGCGTTCGAAGGGGTCCAAGTTGTGGCGCAGACTCGCCGAGAACAAAATCGGCTCCTGGGGGATGATCGAGATGCGGGGACGCAGCTCGTGCAACCCTATCGACTTCGTGTCGATCCCATCCAATACTATTTCACCCTCGAGTCCGTCTCCGGTCAAACGAAACAGCGCGGAGATGAGCGAGGATTTGCCAGCCCCGGTTCTTCCCACTATGCCAACCTTCTGTCCCGAATTTATAGTCGCGTTCAGATTCTGCAATTGAATGAACAAGGAACAAAAATCAGAGGACTTTTCATTGAAAGGAATTTTGCCTTTGGATAATGCTGCATTTACTTTCAACACTGGTGGCTTGTTATCTGCGTATCTCATGGAGGCATTCTTGACGACTAAACTACCCTCAGAAGGCCATGTGGGTGGAGGAGGATTCTCACTGGTAAAGGGCCCCTCTTTTGGCAGGTTGGTATATTCCAGAAGTCTCTCCACGGATGTCATTTGTGATACTACCATAGCACACTGTCTCGCTCCGTATTGAATCATTCCAGTCAAGATCAAAGACTGGGAAATAGCGAGTCCAACAAATCCCGGAAGAGTTTCTCCTGTAAATCGATTCCTCTGCACGATTTCTTTTTGGGAATGACTATTGGATCATCCAATCATTCGACATCTAAGAATACCAACCGTTTTTCGTGAAAATGAACGAGAAGCATACGCAAGCGATAAAAGACGACGTAATAAGATCGAGAAAAAGCCCAAAGGCAGATGCAATAGCAATGTTCAGGAACCAGGCTCCCGAGTGCACATCTTGATGTTGATCAAATTCTCTCCGTAGCAATTCTTCCGTCGCAGTACCCCTGCTTCGTATAGTAGTTAACCCATCCAAAGTCGAGCTGACGTGTGAGAAGACAGGACTCTTCGCTGCAATCGTCAATGGTGTCGTCCATCATTCAGTTCCGACCTGAGGTCAATTTATCAAAGTATGTATGTACCAATATACTTACTAACGCCTTCGAGTCTCATGACATCCTGGGCAGTCTTGAAGTAGCAAGTGCTGACGAAGTAGAACATTCCACTCATGACAACCGTGGGAAGGATCATCCAGCTGTTAACGATTGTCACCACAACTACGATTGCTATTAGCCATGTGCTGATCTGTAGAGCCTCTAGCATCATCTTGGGAAGCAGTTCATCCACTGAGCCTACGTCCTTGGAAAATCGGTTAAGAATTCTTCCTAAAAGAAGACAATAAGATCAAGGGCTTCGGTTTATAGTTCAGGATTCCGATGTCTTTTACCTACCAGATGGATTAGTGTCAAAGAATCTCATCGGAGCTTGCAACAAGTTGGTGAACATCGAATTATGTATGTTGCGACTGGCGTTCATGCATGTCCTCATGAACAACATACAGCACATGGTGATGAGTAGGATGGAGCCAAGAAGACAAATCGTGTATATGTGAGTTCCTAGATCTCGATGCAGGAGTCCATGTTCATCGAACCATCGCGATTCTTCTCCGTCATAAACCGACGTGTTTCCTTGTAACACATCTCTGAGGATCTCTTGATTGGTCCAGTACGTTACCCAGTAATTTGTCCCACTGGTCGCTACGCGTCCAATTATGAAAAGTAATGCGAGAAGAGCCAGCGAGCACTTATTACCACCGGCTGAAATGTAGCCCCAGTATACGCTGCTGGAAATATTTCCCTTCGCTATCACCTCTTCGCTGATGTCTCCTGATCCTGCGTTAGTTTCAGTCACTTTATCTGGCTGATCATTGTCATTGGTAGAAACGGAAGTCTGGAAGTAAAGCTCATTGTTATCAATACTGAGATTCAGCTGCAAGGTCTAACTCACCAATTTACCACCGTTGGAACTGTCAAGGTGTATCTCTTGTACAAGAATTTTGAACATGCACTCAGAAGGAAAATGATTGTAAACTTGGATCGGACTATCAACCGTTCGAATGAATGGTCTTTGACAATCAATTTCAGCGTCCTGAGTACCCTATCATTACCCAGATCCCTTTACCCTGTGTACTGATCAGCTGGAACTTTTACCTTGCACTCCAGCATGTCGTCATTATCCTCGATGTTCTCGACATCTTCCGTCTGCGCAGAATCTGAGATGTGGAATCTCGTCGTGGCTAGTTCTTCGTATGTGCCTTGACGCTCCACGGTACCCTGAGATTAATTGACACCAAGGTAAAAGGTCTGACTTCATCAATAGGGATACGTTATTCGCGGGCTGCGAGGAGATCCGCATTATAGATTGAAAATGAGTCCAGCTTACGCGATTCAGAACAACGACGTGATCCGTGTGCCGAAGATATTGCAGCTGATGGGTGACGAGGATCCGGGTCTTGCCTTTCAGAAATCCAGTGATGCACTCTTCGAACAAGTGACGTCCCACGTGCGGATCCACCGCGCTGAGAGGATCGTCCAGCAAGTAAAGTTCGGCATCTCTGTAAACGGCCCTGGCCAAATTAACGCGGGCTTTCTGACCCCCTGATAAAGCTGCTCCTCTTTCTCCGGCGAAGCTCAGGTCTCCCTGAGGCAGCTGATCGAAGTCTTCGAGCAGCGCACACACTCTGGTCACCTATGAACGGTGGATATAATACATTCAAGTTCGACATCAGACAGCATTTCATAAGTCCACGAGGTTTCTGACATTTGGTGACGATGCTCCGAAATCGGACGCTAATTCACGAAGTGTTTCACGACGTGCATGGAAATGTATACTTACCTCTTGGTATCGCTTCTCGTCGTACGGTTCGCCAAAGAGAATGTTCTCGCGTATGGTGGCGGAGAAGAGCCAGGAATCTTGGCTGGTGTAGGAGATGCGAATGTCTCTACTCGAGATTCGAGTCCTACCGTCTTCGCCGGTGAATAACAACAGTTTTCCGGTTTCTGTCGGCAATTCACTGAGCAGAACGTGAAGCAGAGATGATTTTCCTGAGCCGGTGGGACCCACAACGGCACACAACGACCGACTTTTGACTACCATTGAAATATCGCAGAGAGTAGGTGGCAGTTGACCGTGAACCCAGTTTGCTGCAACATTTACGAATTCGATCCCTGCTCCGTGTTTCATCAGCTGACTTGTCTTCTCTGCATCTTGCATCTCGTTGTTAACTTTTTTTGGGCATTTGACTTCGTCCAATAGTAAGAATTGCTGTAAAAATAAATAAGCAAATCTTACAAACCGTAGATAGTCATCCCCGATGAAATTTCATGATCCAGAATCGCGGAACTGACCGTTAATCTTTCCAAAGACACGGCAGTCTCACTAGCCAAGATGATCGCTTGTGGAAATTGGACAGCGCAAGTAAGTTTCAGCGTCTCGATCAGACTTGTAATCACAAATGTGATTTCGGCAGTAAGTGAGTTTCCCATAAGCACGAAGGCAATCAGTGTCAAGTAGAGAGAAACTTCGCCTGAGAATGATATCACGCAGAAGTGAAACGCTTTCAGGTACGATGCGTAGCCGACCACCTTTATCTCACGCGTTCGTATTCTAGATACTAAAAACTTGAACGGTTTTTCCCATGCGTACATCTTCAAGACCTGCGATCAGAGTACACCTCACAGTTTCATACTTTTGGAATTACAATTTTTCCAGAGCAACGAGTACTACCTGAATTCCGGAAATCAACTCGCTCATCAGCTGCACTCTCTCATCCGTTTTCACTGCGGTTTTCGATCTCCATTTGCTGCTAAGACTGCACAAATACCCTTGAAAAACAACTGTCTGTACAATCATTGCCGCGATTGCTACTAACGCAACTACACCCACAGATTTCCACATCACGTATCCGACCAGTGAAGCCTATAGGGATTAAAACAGAGTTCAGAAATCAGAATATGCTTTCGGTCATGAGATCTCACCTGTATCGGCATTACAAAAATATAGTGAAGGAACGTGAAAACCAGATCGAACCGAGCCACATCGTTGCTTATCAAATTGGCTACTTGCCCAGCGGCTGTGCTATTCACAGCAGCCTGATCGACTCGCAGAATCTGAAACAAGTACATTTTCTACATAGTAGATGATGTGCCCATGGGCGATTGCCTGGTCAATTTAGTCTCACCTTTCGGTATATTAGCGAGCAGCATGCAACCCGGACGCACATTCCAAGTTCTTTGAACCACTTGTTGTTGTGATGCATTACGAAGACGATACCGAGGGTTGCCAGGACCAGGAGGCCTGCGTAGAGGTAAGCTTGGTTCTGTGTCATCAAGTTTTCACCCGGATTGAAGTAGCTGATTACCCATCCTTGAAGTATCGGTTGTGCAACACGCAGTACCATGGATTGGATGAGTACGAGCACTCCTCGCATCATGTACGGAGCCCAGAACATACGGACCAGTGCCCAAGCCAAGTTTGGCTTTCTAGTTGGCTTCTTGTTCCCATCTTTTCCCAGTTCTAACTCTTGTTCGACACTCGTCAACTCTTTCTTCCATTCTCTATAGTTCACACGTAATACACGAATGCATGAAATGTTATCTGTAAACCGTATTCAACGTAACTTAGGACGATAAGCTCTGATTACCTTTCGAGAAGATCGCCGAGGCGTTCCGATTCATCGGATTTCAAAGGACCGTACAGGTCTGTGACCCGCAATCCTCGCCTAGCACCCTTCCAGAATATCGGTGCCGTCCACCTGCAGATATTCGTCAAGAAATAACGATTTCTATCGATTCGTATCCGAGCTAAATTACTTTCTTTCACGCTGAGAAAATGGAAGGGTCAAATCCGTGGATGAATTTGAGCATTCGAAAGAGCTGGGACTGATCGCTTACGAAACCTAGTGTATTCCCTTCCGCGAATCTTGTGAAATCTCTGTATCTTTTGCAATCTTTTGAAATCTGTTGAACCTTTTGTAATCTCAGAGCCATGAAATCTGATGTATGTATACATGTAAAAATCGACTAGTGATACAACAAAAATTTCTACTCTACCCGAAGAACAGTAAACTCAGGAAATTCGACGTCTCCGCAGGATTTTTCCGGGTTCGTATTTTTCTGGTGTCCATATTCACTTCAGGATGAACTTCTCTGATATCTCATTACGGTATTCCTCTTCGCGGTGCTGACTGGTCTCGAAAAGACTGCCTGAATCGAAACCCTTTCTTCACACGAAATGAATTATCCAACGTACGTATGTACCTACAGCTATACCATCGCACGTTCTGGTTTCAGAATTCATCGAAAAATGATCATCGTCGAATTCTAAACATCTGCACAAACAGCAGACCTCCTACTACCTGATGACACAGCTGTCATGTCCAACACAATCTACGAGAATCTTCGCGCTATTTCAGGAGCTATCGATCCGTTGAATGCCGTCAGATCAATGAATTGGGATTCTTTCTTAAAGAAAATTTCAATCGACTTCAATCAATTTCAACTACTTTATCAAATTATTATAGTCATCTATTGTTTCATACCGTTAGTTAATTTGCGTCATTAATAAGCCTCGACACAGACCTCTATATTCGTGATGATTAATTTACATTTTTTTCTTTAACATTAAACCGGGAAATCGCAAACTATATAAACTGTTCGATCACCTCGGTACGAGAGTTCAATGGATTGGATCACCGGGTGTGAATACTCCCTGAAACATCATATTTCGCAAAATTCTTGATACCTAACGATGAGCGTATCAGCATACATTAACAGCATCATCGTCATACGTGTATTCAGCTTGTTACCACAGCTTGTACGACCTAGTTTAACACATTACGATATTTGGGTTCGAATCTAGGACAGGCGGAGCCGACCCTAAATAATTCATATTTTCATAAGAAGTAGCCATGAGTGTTCAACTGTGTCTCAAATCATTTGCTTGTATTTGTGACTCGGGAATTTGAGATGTTTCAGTAAAACGACATACTGTCAGTTCTTCAACGGCTGTTTGATTAACTTCAACTCAGATCCCTCCGTTGAAGGATTTCGGGGAGATTCTTAATAAATCGGGTTTGATTGCTATCCGAATGATTGATAAGGATAACTAAGTTGTGCAGGAAGTTGAAGGAAATGACAACGGAAAACAGACAGCCGGAAGAAACAATGACAAGACCTGGGTGCTTCTTTCTTCTTGGTCCTCCAACCGCATTACTATGTTTAGCACGTGGGTTAACAGGTAGAAATCTTGCTTCGTTAATCATATTTCTGCATGGAAGAACTTGTTTTGCGGTGTAAATTATAGGGAAAAGCGTTCATCCAATTCACAGGGACTATCCTCACGGATTTGATAATTTACCGTACGTGTATAATTTCTTTGGAGAATAATGCCACCGACTGCATGGTGCTTCGCACAAATTCTGGCAGCCCAGAAGCTGTGGATTTGGAAACAAAAGTTGAACCGTACGCCAGTATGATCGTCATGACGAAGAGTTTGATCGAAAGCTTACTGCCAGCAGTCGTTTCCCTATTCCTTGGACCCTGGAGCGACCGAGGTGGAAGAAAACCTCTCCTAGTGGCAGCCTACGGTGGTGGGTAATCCCTACGCCATATTCCAACGTTTCAAAATTTCAAAACATTCCGAAAGATTGAAAATTATTGCAAATGATTTCGAAAGCTTTTCCAAATATCGATAGATTTTCGGAACAATTAGAGACCCAAATATCTTAAATCGGAGGATCGGTTGATCCAAATCCTTGCATTAGGTGCTTTTGCTTCGATTGCACGTAACTCTGAGACTCAATGACTCGCAACTTCTAGCTTTTACTCGATTGTGCTTCAAAAGTTTGGCAAACTGGTGTAACGATACTGGTGAAACTTCCGATGGAATGAAATGGATGCTATTTCGATTTCACTATCATTTCAGGCTACGCATTACAGTTCTTGACGCTGTCATTAATGTCCAACTGGATGACGAGTCCTTGGTATTTGATGATCGCTTTAATTCCGACGAATATTGCGGGGGGATTGTGTACGAAAAAATTAGCCGCAATCTGCTTCATATCTGACACAACGAAGAACGCGGAGAGAACAGTGCAATTGGCTTTGCTGGAGGTGTCAATATGCATTGGAACTTTACTTGGCGGTTTCGGGGGGCCATGGATTTACAAAACCTACGGCTATACGATCGTATTTGGAACGGCAGCGGTCTGCTGTACATCGGCACTGGTTTACATCTGCTTTTTCATTCCTGAAACGGTTAAAGGAGTCCCCAAGGTAAGTCTGACGGAAATTCTGCGAATCCGAGGCCAAAAATGGATTACGCTTGATTGCGAGAATCGCGATGATTTCACAGGAATCAATACGAGGACTTTTCAAACTGACACTCATCAAAGAGCTTCTACAGAGCTTTACGAAGAAGCGAGGGAGCTCTCAACGATCAGTCATCTGGCCTGCAATTTTCACAATTATTGTGAATTCAATGATTCGCAGAGGAGACGTTAACACCATAGAATTTCTATTCACAAGAGCAAGATTGAGCTGGAATGTTCAGCAGTATTCTTACTTCACTGCTTCGGATTCTACGCTACGTCTCATAGGCTTGTTCTGCGTCATGTTACGTAGCCATATTCCAGGTGATTACCGACTTACTACAAACTATTTCGTGAACTTGAACCCAGAGAATCTCAAAAAAGAATTTCTCAAAAAATTTCAGGTGTTCCAGACACGTTTTTGGCCGGTCTTGGTGTCGTATCAGCTCTTGGTGCTGCGGCAACGAAAACCTTAGCATGGAAATCCTGGCACATGTATCTCGCGGTGTGTATTGGATCGTTCACAAATATCGTGACGCCTGTTATCCGATCAGTGATATCAAAGGTCGTACCTAGACAAGAAATTGGTGAGTTTGGATTTTGTTTCGGCAAATTATACCGCAAGATATAAGCTCGGAGTTTCTTTAACCGAAAATGAATTTTCCGACTTGTTTCAGGCAAAGTGTTCACACTCATAGCTCTACTAGAGATACTGAGTCAGTCGGTCGGGGCTCCGTTATACACCTTAATTTACTCTCATTATTTACCACCCATCTATCCAGCGCCTGTTTATTTACTTTCGAGCGGTCTTTACCTATTGTCAATAATTTGTGTTGTTAGTATCGGAGTGCTGATGAAAAAATCTCGCAAATCACACACTCCCGAAGCTACTGCTCAAGAAAATTTGTCATATAATAGTCACGACTGATTACAATTCATCCGTATCAATACACGATATATTATACACACCTTGGGAAGAATTTTTTCCCTTTTCAAATCACTGGAGTCTACCGAAGAAAAAGTGGGAATCGCAATTTTATTCCCAACGTTCGCAAAAACAGAAAACAAAAAAAAATGGGTTGAAATCCCAAAATTTCAAGGAATTTCTATGGATGACGATGACCTGTATCCTACGACAACCACTTTCACTCCAGTGGAGTCAATTTATGTAATCCGAAGCTCAATAAAATTTTCAACAATTTTGAAATACTGGTAATCAGCTGTGAATGGAATATTTCTTAAGAGCGTGTCAGTCATTCGAAAATAATCATTCATATGAACTCCGAACAATAATCGTTGTAGAACAGTTTTATGTTGGATTATTCATCACTCAATTAACGACCCGAAGCGTGATCGATGACCATTAATGCAAAAATGGCAACTTTTTGGTCGATGTGTGTCATTGAATCCGATTATCTCGCTTTTACCTGATAAAATATAAATTCGACGGAAATGTGTCCATAAGAAAGATAATGCCATGGTCGTTTCCATTGAAAAATTAACGATGAGTCATAAATTTGTATCTACTGATAACCTACACACGTAATTTGCATTGTCTATCGATGAAGAGAAACCTTGCAGAATAGGTGCTTCGTGTTTCGTTATCCCTTCGCTACATTATTAGTATATAAGTTTCGCGATACGAACTAGACGAATTCAGGTCCCTCCTACGATTGTATAACATACCCTGCATGAATGCCACGACGCGACGGTGAGCTTTATCGGCGAATTCAATCGAAGTAAGCCAAGGCTTGCCTCGAAACTTTAGCAAGGTGCGGGTTATCAGCAAATTAAGAAACGGATGGTAAGAATTACAAATCATTAATCGCGAAGCAAACAAGGCGAACATTTCGCGAGCCTGACAAGTAATCGCACAATGATTCGTGGCTCGGTAGTCGAGAGTCTCTTCAATTTTGCAAACCATTTCTGTGATGTCGTTTTTTTATGCTGAAGTGAGTTTCATGGATTATTGGAATTCGTTGGGAAAAGTTTACAGCTTTAAATATAAAAGCAGGTGAGGTCGGTCAGTCTCGAAACGAGACGACGATGAGGATTGAACCGCGAATCGCTCCTCACGAATTGGAAAGACTGATAGACTGTGCTTTGACCAGCAAACTTGAGGTGAGTTTGATCAACTACTCCTCTTCTCAAATACGCGGTATTCTGCAAGAACAATCAGTACCGAGTACCGTACGTTACTGGACTTTATGCAATGTCCACTTTACAATCAAAAATACTTCGTTCAAGTATCACTCGCAACCTCTCAAGAAAGAACAGGAGCTCTCCACTCCAGTAACGTATCGTACTCGATACTATCAGTTCTTCAACGGCTGTTCTATTAATTTTAACTTAGATCCCTCAGTTGAGGGATCTCGGGACAGTTCTTAATAAAACAGGTCTGATTGTTATGCAAATAATTAATAAGGATAACTAAGTTGTGCAGAAAATTGAAAAAGATGACAACGGAATACAGGCAGTCAAAAAAACGATGACAAAACCTGGATGCTTCTTTCTTCTGGGTCCTCCAACCGCATTACTATATTTCGCACGTATCTTAACAGGTGGAAATCTTGTTTCTTTGATCATATCTCTCCATGGGAGATTGTGGAGCTTAGAAAACTCGTTTTGCACTGTAGATTGTAACGAAAATCGTTCATCCAATTCACAGGGACTATCCTCACGGATTTGATAGTCTACCGTACGTGTATAATCTCTTTGGAGAATAATGCCACCGACTGCATGATGCTTCGCACACATTCTGACAGCCCAGAAGCTGTGGATTTGGAGGCAAGAGTTGAACCGTACGCTAGTTTGATCGTCATGACGAAGAGTTTGATCGAAAGCTTACTGCCAGCAGTCGTTTCCCTATTTCTTGGACCCTGGAGCGACCGAGGTGGAAGAAAACCTCTTCTAGTGGCAGCCTACGGTGGTGGGTAATCCCTACACCATATTCCAACGTTTCAAAATTTCAAAACATTCCGAAAGATTGAAAATTATTGCAAATGATTTCGAAAGCTTTTCCAAATATCGATAGATTTTCGGAACAATTAGAGACCCAAATATCTTAAATCGGAGGATCGGTTGATCCAAATCCTTGCATTAGGTGCTTTTGCTTCGATTGCACGTAACTCTGAGACTCAATGACTCGCAACTTCTAGCTTTTACTCGATTGTGCTTCAAAAGTTTGGCAAACTGGTGTAACGATACTGGTGAAACTTCCGATGGAATGAAATCGATGCTATTTCGATTTCACTATCATTACAGGCTACGCATTACAGTTCTTGACGCTGTCATTAATGTCCAACTGGATGACGAGTCCTTGGTATTTGATGATCGCTTTGATTCCGACGAATATTGTGGGGGGATTGTGTGCGAAAAAATTAGCCGCAGTTTGCTTCATATCTGACACGACGAAGAACGCGGAGAGAACAGTGCAATTCGCTTTGCTGGAGGTGTCAATGTGCACTGGAAATTTACTTGGCGGTTTCGGGGGGCCATGGATTTACAAAGCCTACGGCTATGCGAGCGTATTTGGAACGGCAGCGGTCTGCTGTATATCGGCACTGGTTTACACCTGCTTTTTCATTCCCGAAACTGTTAAAGGAGCCCCCAGGGTAAGTCTGACGGAAATTCTGCGAATCCAAGGCCAAGAATGGATTATGTTTGATTGGGACATGATTGCCATGATTTCACAGGAATCGATACGAGGACTTTTCAAACTGACACTCATCAAAGAGCTTCTACAGAGCTTTACGAAGAAGCGAGGAGGATCTCATCGATTAGTCGTCTGGCTTTCAATTTTCACAATTATTGTCAATGCAATGATTTACAAAGGAGACGTTAACACCATAGAATTTCTATTCACAAGGGCAAGATTGAGCTGGAATGTTCAGCAGTATTCTTACTTCACTGCTTCGGATTCTATGCTACGTCTCATTGGCTTGTGCTGCCTCATGTTACGCAGCCATATTCCAGGTGATCACCGACTTACTAAAAATTATTCCGTGAAATTGAACCTAGAGAATCTCAAAGAAGAATTTCTCAACAAATTTCAGGTGTTCCAGACACGATTTTGGCCAGCGTGGGTCTCGTATCAGCTCTTGGTGGTGCAGCAACGAAATCCTTAGCATGGCAATCCTGGCACATGTATCTAGCGGTGTGTATTGGATTGTTCTCCGATATAATGTCGCCTGTTGTTGGATCAGTGATATCAGAGGTCGTGCCTGGACAAGAAATTGGTAAGTTTTGCTTTTGCTTCGGCAAATTATACCGCAAAAAAGATATGCTCAAAGTTTGTTAAACCGAAAATAAATATTTCGACTTTTTTCAGGCAAAGTATTCACATTGATAAATTTACTAGAGATACTGAGTCCGTTGGTCGGGGCTCCGTTATTCACATTAATTTACTCTCGTTATTTACCACCCATCTATCCAGCGCCTGTTTATCTACTTTCGAGCAGTCTTTACGTATTGTTAATAATTTGTGTTGTAAGTATCGGAGGGCTGATGAAAAAATCTCGCGAATCACACACTCGAAAATCTACTGCTGAAGAACCTTTGAGATGTAAGAGTTGCGACTGATTATAATTCATCCGTATCAATACACGATATATCGTACACACCTTGGGAAGAATTTTTTTTGTCTTCAAATCACCGAAGTCTATCGCAGAAAAAATGGCGATCGCAATTTTTTCCCAACGTTTACAAGAAGAAAAAAAAAAAAAAGAAAAGGGGTCGAAGTCTCAAAATTTCAAGGAATTTCCATTAATGATACGACCTGTATCCTACGACAACCACTTTTTTGATTCTCACCGAGTTACTCTCTGTGTAGTTTTATGCCCGTACAACTTTTGACGACGTCATGTATGTACTCAATTTTTTGAATCATCAGTGACCGGCTATTCGTGCACCGATTGTATTGATTTTGGTCTTAAATTAAAGCTAAATTGACCCTGATTCCAAAAGCGACTTTAATAACGCTTGTAAAAATGAGAAACATTTCCTCCCACTCCGTCGATCAGGATTTCGTTTCGATTATCTGGTCACAGCGATACAGGAATGAACTATGCAGGCTTTCGTACACATGCTCAAAGAACCAGCACCTTCTAAGGATTGATTTATACGAAGTTCACGAGACCTGAACGATCTAGTCTTAAAATTATTTGTATAATACTATAAATTTATGACCAGAGAAGCAAGATGGAAATTAACGTTTCTCCGTACCCAGCCTATCATAGTTTCGTTCCATATAAATGTCACACTAACCGAAAGAGCTCGATGGCGATTGGAGTCTAACACATTCGTCGGATATATTCAAGAAATAAACAATGTATTTGTATGTTGTAAGACTTTATTAACATCGGAATATATGATGTGTTCATTCTGATTAAAACTCCATCATTATCTCATTTCCTTATAACAGGTGTCTTTCCACATTTTTATATACCTATGCATACTACTGTATCTTCCTGTCTTGTCTTAATTTCTTGATTGGCTTCATTATTTAAACGCTTAAGCCTCCGGCACACGGATCAGTAGCGCAAATAGTAACAGTCAGACGGAAGCAACGTACAGAGAGAGTATAATTCATATCTCAGTTCAGCGGTCTAAAGATAGCAGAACGTATTCGCTCAGTTGCGGTATGACACTGCAGTGTGGTGCAGGAATACAGTTTTTCAATGATATCTCGGGAACCGTTGATCTCATCAAGATAAAAGTAGACACTTGAAATGAAGATAATTAAATTTCCTATAAAAAAAGTAGAATGCATTTTTCCCGTATCTTTATTGGTTTAGCTGTATTTTAACTTGGAATGTGCGACTAATTATCTCTTCATTCGAGCTGCCATTGTGAAATTTCATTTTTTCGTTCTTCGACGAATGTCAATGTCGAAATATTCAGCTTTATAATACTGCGAGAACCGATTCAACTACAAGCAGCAGTACTGGTTTATAGAAAATTGAAAATGACGACAGAGGAGAGAAAAATCACTGAGACAGTGAAAAACCGCAGATGTTACCTTCTTCTCGGTCCTCCAACTGCATTACTGATGTTTTCCAGAATTCTGACAGGTAGATATTCTATTTTGTCTTGAAAATTTTTTAGCATAACTGTAATTATAAATATGCTAAGAATATTCCCTAGCTTCTATTCAACGGATTGAAATAAAACAGTACCACCATAATTCGAGAGGTCTTCTCCAAGTCTTCTGTAACCCGTGAATAACACTGAACAACATTTATCCAATTCATAGAGGCTGTCATCACGGACTTAATAGTCTACCGGACGTGTTTAGTTTCCCTCAATATTAATGCCACTGATTGCTCGATGCTTCGCACCAATTCCGGTAGCCATGAAGCGGCGGATCTGGAGGTCAGAGCTGAACCATACGCAAGTATGATAGTAATGACCAAAACTCTTCTAGAAAGTATACTGCCCGGTGTGCTTTCCCTGTTTTCCGGTCCTTGGAGCGACCGAAATGGACGAAGACCTCTTTTATTGGCAGCTTTTAGTGGTTCGTTAATCGACTCGACCCACACAGCACAGAACGTATCGGTTAGGTATCAGAAACGTTACTAGCTTTTCTAATCCGGGAAAAGTCTCGTTTCGGTTATACCGCGCTTGTTGCGAATTCTCGTCTTCCGGAAACGTAGACGAAGGCTTCGAAATCGCATTTCAATAACTGCGAGGGCCGCCGGATCCGCAGAATAGTTCCGCGCTCGCCGCTAGGTCTAAGTTTGGCGCGCGCGTCTCTCGGAAGAGAAACCACCCCGCCTAACAAAGTAGAGCGCGCGCTGCAGAGCTACGGAAATCATATTAAGCGCTGTTTCGGAAGCCTATCCGAAGCGTTCTGTATCGGGTGGATCATCACGGCATGATTATGAAGATAGATAAGTGGGTGTAATAGTATTTTAATCTCGTCTCGATTGCAGGTTCCACGTTAATGTTCGCCATACTCTCATTTATGTCCAATTGGAACATAAGTCCTTGGTATTTGATATTGGCTATGATTCCATCGAATATATTGGGCGGATTATCCACCACGAGATTAGCTCTGTCTTGTTACGTAACTGACTCAACATCAGAAAAAAACCGAACTTTGCAAATGACTCTGGTAGACTTATCACTCTACGCTGGACAATTGGTAGGCGCATTCGTCGGGCCTTTTATTTATAAAAACTACGGTTATGCCAACGTCTTTAGAACAGCAACGATTTGCTGTACCTCAGCACTGATTTACACGTATTTCCTGGTCCCAGAATCACTCAAAGACACTTCCAAGGTAGGTTCGCAAAATGATTTCATTCGCAGAGCGGTGTGTGTTCTCATCATACTATCAGCTGAGACGTGTAAAAATACTTTTGCAGAAATCGATGCGAGGAATTCTTAAAATATCATGGGGTAAAGAGATTTTCGCCAAGTCTTCGGCGGAGGGAAAGAGATTCCATAGATCTCTGATCTGTATCGCTATTTTTACTCATATTATGAATATACTGATAGACAAGGGATACGAAACGACGGAATTTTTATTCACAAGAGCGAGATTGGGCTGGGATGTTCAGCAGTATGCTTATTTCTGCGCTTTTATGACTGTCGTACGTGCCACAGGCGTGTGCACAATATCGTTGCGTAGCCGTATGCCAGGTAATCGCATGAAATAAATTCGCATAAAACCTTGAATTTGCGATGAGAATATCTGAGATCAATAATTTCACTATATTATCAGGAATCCCAGATACCTTGGTGATCGGTTTAGGTCTGCTAACAGCTCTGGGCGGTGCGTTAACGAGATCCTTAACATGGAAGTCCTGGCACATGTATCTCTCGGTTTGTGTAGAAATATTCGCTGGGATCGTCGCGCCCGTTATTAGATCTGTCATATCGATGTACGTGCCTGCCCAAAATATTGGTAAGTTAGATATCAGCCTTGATGTATAATTATCGAACTTAAAACGAATTCTTTCACTTCCAGGTAAAGTCTTCTCGTTCACAGCCTTACTGGAAGCATTTGGTTTTCTGGCTGGGACTCCGCTGTACACATTAATTTATTCCCATTATTTACCACCGATCTATCCCTCCCCCGTTTATCTAGTATCGGTCAGTCTTTATGGATTATTAATACTCTGTGTAATTTCGATGGAAATAATGATCAGAAAGTATCGAGAGCCATCCACTTACATCGCTGCTGCTCAGGACGATTTGTGATCATGATTACCATTATATTTTTTTATTACCATCGTATAACGAAAGCGACATTTTTCATACGCAGCAGAGCCCTTACCCAATCTTCACAACCATTCTTTATAATTTTCACCCGATCCTGCACCAAACCGCAATTCCCCGAGTCGACAATAGGCCCAGGGCATTCTTGGCGCTGAAAAAGCCACCCCAAATTCACCGTTGCTATCCAGAGCTACGACTCCGACGGAATTTTTTGACTGCCTTGTGGCAGTTTCGACGACATTTTTAACCGCAAGCATAGTCAAGTCGCCACGTAACGTATGGACCTTCATTTGGCTGACGAGATTAAAACAGAGGCAAGATTTCACTATAGATTCCCCATGGCCAGTGGCTACGGATCCTCCGATGGATGAATCCGCGTAAAAACCGCCCCCAACGATAGCCGAAGAGCCAACTCTGCCCGGCATCTTGTTGCAACCACCTCCTGAAGATGTTCCAGCCGTACATCGACCCCCAGTGTCTATCGCGACCACACCAACCGTGCAGGTCTCTGGAACTTCGAACGATCCGCAGTTTTCAACTACTGCATCTCTGCGAACGAGGCTTCCCGCAGGAAGCAACGGGACCTTTTGATCCACTGCAAATTTCTGGGCTCCATCACCGACCAGCAACGAATGATCGGTCAATTCCATCGCGTACTTTGCCACCGTTATTGGGTGCAAAATGTCCTTCAAGGCTCCGACCGAACCCACCTTTGCGAAGGGATTGGGAAATGGAATTCGGGACTTTGATTATACGGATTATCCGGTTAAGATCGAGGATACAATTCGAGGATTAAAATTAAATCAAACTAGAGAAAATCAAAAATACTTTCAAACGCAATTCGATTACCCTTAAGCCAGTTCCGTTCATGAGACCCGCGTCGAGTTCAACATCTCCATCGGAGTTCAGAACAGACCCATAGCCGGCATTGAAGTGTTGATCCTCTTCCAAAATCCGGATGGTAGTTTCGACAGCGTCGACGGAGGAGTGTCCAACCCTTAATAGAGCGTAGCCTTGAATGACCGCGTTTTTCAAAGCTTTTTCTTTCTCGTCAGCCGTGTAATCTGAACGTCGATATTCTATACCACCATGAGCGATTATCACCGGATTCATTTCTATTCTAGTTTATTTATTCAATTTTGTTCTTTACGAAATTTGAATTTCAAATTTGAGGTTCGCGCGTCGAAATTAAACCACGAAATAAATATTCATCGAGCTATCCTACCACGAAGATTTTTCGTGGCTTGAACTATATAGTTAGAGTCTTTTACTCCAAAGGTAATAAAAATCGATGCATGATAATGACATTTATTAACTTTTTTTTCTTCATCTGACATTCTCTTCGATACAATAAATGTAAGTATAATATATTATTCATTACATTCAAATAATTTTTGGATGAAAAATTGAACGTTTTTTCATTTATAATACAGTCAACATTCGTTCGATGATCATCAATTTTCACAATTCTATTTATATTAGATATGTATTTATATATATATATATATGTCACAATTTTATAATATACGTATTTGTGTATTAAAATGTTAAGTAAATCGGTCTTTGCAACGCCGTTCATCCGTTCCGTCGCCGCAGTCGTCTATTCCGTTACATTTCTCACCTTTGACGATGCAACGCCCGTTCCTGAATCGAAATCAAAAGTATGCTGTGAAATACGGTAGGTGCGGTCTTATCGGCTGAGTAAGTCTTACTACACTCATCCAAAAGTTCGTAGAACTTGACTCGACTCGACGCGAGATCCAAATGGTTCAAGAATTCAATAATCATCAGAATTCCATATCCAAAGAGCAACGGAAAACGTTGTACTACTTACCCGCAAGTGAATTCGTACTTGTTACACCGTCCGTGGCAACCGTGTGGCTCGTCCGAGCCATCTGCGCAGTCGGTAAACCCGTCGCAGAACCGCATCTTCGATATACACTGACCGTTGTTGCATGTGAACTCGTTTTCCAATGGGCAAGCTTTAATAGACAGAAATTTGTTTTTAATTATTCGAAATTCGAGCTGAGCATCTCCTTCTACTGATTCTTATACGTAAAGACTAGTATTATTAGTATCGCTATTATTTTGCAAACAAAAAATCACAAAATGGCGACCTTGATAACAAGAACGTAGGTATTGAATGTTTGTCAAAAGCAAACTACAATTCTGATTCCAAAGATTATAGTTGGCACCGAAACAATTACCGGAGGGCAATCTGCTGACCAAATTTCAGCCCGATACGTTCAGCCGTTTTTGAAATAAGATGCAAAACGTATTGAAATATGAGATTTTTAGAAAAGGCCATTATGTCAGCTTTAGGAATCTTCTAACCGTAGAATGGGGATTTGAGAAAATGTAAGAAATATCAATTCGTGTATTTGAAATCATTCAACTGGTTATGGGCTTAATCGTGGTAAAAGTACAACGTGCAAGGTTATATGTGAAAGAAGAATAGTATTTCTAATACTCACACATAACAAGACCTTTACCTATACAAAAAGATAAGAGAATTTAAAAAGATTAATTCTCTAATATAATCAATCTTCTCTGATACACAATTAGTTAAAAAATTATGAGTTATGATAACGGTCATTCCTCACCGAGCTAATTAATCATTGTAGTGGTCTAAATCATACTGATTGAAATTAAATCCTGGCTTAATATTCTAATTGAACTCAATTTCTACATTGATCGAGGTTGTTCACTACACGATATCAAGTACAGTGTATCCATTCGATAAAGATGGCCGCTAACTATCCTATAAACATGATCGTTCTCACCTACGGTACAGTTGATTTCGTCCGTAGCGTCCCAGCAGTTAATTATACCGTCGCATCTCCTCTCAAGCGGCAAACACGACGTCTCGTTTCCGCACCGGAAGTGCGTCTCGAGGTCGCAGGCTAAAAATAAAAAAATCAAATAGAAAAATATGATCCAAAATAAGTTCACTTAGGTATAAAAAAATCAGTTGACACACACATGCAAAGGCATGACGCGTCTTAACCTACATGGAACATTCATAAGTTTGTCCTAGTGTACAAATATGGCCGCTGAGGCACGAAATTTCATTTTTGACTAAATACAGTCCTACAACTACTTCGAAATGAAAACTTCACAGGTTTTTTCTATCTTGCCAGGACCAAAGAAAACTTTCATGATCGAATTTTAGGCGACTGATGTGGCAGTCAAAAGATTTCGTAGGCTAAAGTCACGAGGTGGACAGTGGACCCAACTATGGCGGCCAATTTGGATCCTTAATACCCGCTTCTTTTCATATAACAGATTTCGCGGAACGACGAGACATTTCACGAACTAAAGATTATTGATCCTCGCGAATCGTTTACCTGAATGTATTCTGCATGAAAACTAGCTAGTCATTGATTGCAAGAAGAATGCCAGTGATTAAAAAGACGGTACAAAAGAGCGAATAATGAACAAGGGAGGATATCCACAAGCTTCGCTTTGTTATAGCTTGTTGCGTGCATACCGAGCAGAAGCCAAAGGAATCAATCGTAAGCGGAAAGCCAATAATAGAAAATATCTCGGATGGAGGAGGAGGATGACGTGGAATGTGCTTTCACACGTGCGTTTGTTTCTCCTATAAGTTTTGTACGCTTTCATTTTCCCCACATTATGTATACACACGCTCATGGTTCATCTGTTTTTACAAGCTCCTCTAGCTGGAGTTAAATTTTCCAAGAAACTCACGTATGTACCGTGGGATATATGAAAGGGTCGCACTGTTCTCTTTAATCAGTTGTAAACTTCCCCTTACAGCCACAGCAATGAACTAGTTTACTCGTTTACCGTGCATAACTCACATGTATGTATATACCCGCACAGCTCACTACACAGTGGCTCATTGAGTCAACAAAAAAAAAAGAAAAAAAAAAAAAGAAAAAAAAAACAATGAATCACTTCACGTAATCAATTCACGCATAATTTCAGCTACTTAATAGACTCACCGCAGTCGTACTCGTCCGAATGATCGTAACAGTTCATGTGTCCGTCGCAGTGCTTTGAAACAGGGATACACAACCCATTGGAACATGTCCACTCCCCGTGAAGACAATGATGTTCGAGCTCCGCGCACCTGGAAATGCATAAACGTGTATATTCAAAAAACGGTTTGAGACAGAGGTCTGAAATTTTGCACAGTTGCTTCTCACACTGTGCACTAGGTTCCATAATTTTTTGAAAATTTTTTCGTTGAAACTGACCACCTGGATGAAAGAAACTTAACGTAATTGCATACCTGAATGCATCGACGTCGAGTCTATGGCATCTCTGCGTGTTTATAAGACAGAGACCAGCGCATCCTGTTGGGTCTTCAGGGTCGGGACCAACCCTGCAGAATGGTACCTCGTCGGTGATCAATGCGACGCAAACCTCCCCCGCAACGCAATCGTCGCAATGTCTGATCGTGTTCAAAGACAAAGTTTTTGCAGTCGTCGAAGTAGCGTTGGTTTCTTCGGTGGTCAGAACGTCCGGTTCCGGTATGTCGGTGGTAATTTCCGGAGAAGATATAACAACCGCAATAGTCGACGTATCCAAGTGTATACTCGTAGGGTTTGTAGTGTTGTTCAAATCTTCTTGACGGATGCGAGTCGTCGAACAATTATCGCAAATCGTTGCTGCAGTCACGTTTGGCTCTGAGGCCATTAAGTATTGCTGTATAACTTGCAGCTTTTGGGGCTCTGCAGGAATACAAAAAAAAGTAAACAAAGAAGAATAAAAAAAAATACACTTTAAATTCGAGAAGCAAAATAAGTCAGCTTCTAATTGACTCGAACTTTATACTCGCGATAAAATTGTTAAATTGATATAAACAACGTGTTAAAATCAGACGTGACTTTAGAAGAACGTGTCATGTGTGTATCAGTGCGTGTGTCTTCCCACGGCAGGCTTTATCGCACACTGCAGTGTTGAAATTATAATACGTACTACACGTGTATCTGATGGAGAGATCTGATTCGTTAGTTTAGTTTGCTGTAGGACGAAACGTGGTCCAATTATTGTTGTTGCTGAATCAATTGACATTTGGCACTGGATTTAATTGAATGGTTATTCACATGAATCAAGAGGTAATCAGGGGTAATATTTATCGTGCGATATATATCCGAGCTACTATTTTTCTTTTCTTTTTTTTTTTTTTTTTTAACCAGCTCTATTAGACTAATTGAAAGAGAAACAAATTCACCAAGTGACACTTGGACGCGAACTATATACACACACGATGCTCTGGAATCAAAAGAAACTTTCGTCCCATCAAAATTTACTTTTTTTTTTTTTTTTTTTCTATGGAATCATTATAAACTTCATTGAGGGGTTACATACACTTGCATAGTTTCAGAGTATATCATCTTATAAATGTTCACTGAAAATTTCAAGCTGATCGGATCAAAATTCACAGAGTTATAGACATAATCCGCTTTCGAAACTTTGAAAGCGTTTAGCTAGAAAATACGTTTTCAAAGTCGGTGAGCAAGATATCTCGAAAACTACTGCATAGATTTTTCTGAAATTTTTGGAGCTTTTTCTAGATATACAAATCTAGTATTTGATCGAAGGAATTATTTTTCCGACGCATACTTTCGATTTGGTGAACGAAAAATGCCGATTTTTTTTCGCAAAAATCAATACTCCTACTTTGAACAACCGCCATTTTGTTTTAACTTGATATTTCGAGAATTCTTTCGATTGATTACAGGATAAACTGATATACTAACGAAATCTGTTTGGTTTTTTGATTTTCTATGACCTGTACCAGAACGGCGTTGTTCACCGCAAAAGACGTTTTTCAAAAGTGCTTTCTGGACATCAGCTGTATCTCCGTGATGAATGAATATTTTTCAACAAAAAAATTACCGATTGTTCTTCGGATGTTACTTTTCAATGTACCAAATTCCTGTTAAGATTTATAATCACGATTTTCCAAAAAAAAAAGTTTGCAAAAATGCGTCTTTTTCTGCATTTTATATAACCCCTTAATTAATTATTGAATCAATCAGTTGACTAATTAACCGATTAGTCAATTAATCAATTACTCAATGAACACTTACCGAAAAGGATGTAAAGAGCGGTGGACCCGACTCCTAGTAGAAGAAGGATCACCACGACGAGTACAACGACGGATTTCGTGCACCCTCCCGTGCGCAAAGGGCGCGCGAAATGCAGCGTCCATCCCCTTCGATGTTTGTCTAATCTAGCTGGTCGCGGGGGAGGCTCTCCCCTAACACTACGACGGAGATTGACTCGGTTCTGTGACGACGGTGTGTGACTACGACTGGGTAGGGAATATGCCCTCTGTAAATAGAATTGGAACTTTTACAGACTTTGTATACTTATGATTTCGGGATAAAATCAGATGACACTGGTGTCAGTGCGATATACTATCGCAGAATAAACAGCCTGGATATCCAAGGAATCAGACAACTGTGAACTGAGTCACTTTTTATTTAAAGATTAGATAAAACGAGTCTTTGAACTAAACAGCGAACGCTGAACTACGAGTTCCATTGAAGAAGAAAAAAAAGAAAGGATCACAGTTCATTTATAAACAGTAAAAGGGTATATCAACAAAAATGATAACGGTTCTGAAATCTCGAAAAATAAACTTGATCGATAGAAATTTTCATCACAAAACACAAATACACCGACTCAAAGAAGTTTGAATGACTCATCGAACAGATGACATCAATATTCCCGTTGCCTCATTTCATTTGTTAATTTTACTTTGTTTTTTGTTTGTTTTTTTTTTTTTTCACACAAAAGTTCAAAATTTTTATTGAGAAGAACTGTACCTGTAAGTCATCCATGGATATCGCATTATCTGAACAATAATATGTAGCGTATACACGATGCACTTAAGTGGCTAATAAAAACCGGTAATAATTATAAACTTTCATCGATATTGATTACACTTTAATTAAACTTGTCATTGCGTTACATATCAATTCTCTATTTACATTCACCCTGCAGTTGTAACTGCTACACGACGACACCCATAGATAACAACTTGTTGCATTATAGTTTCGATACCTGATATCAGGACAGATAACAAAACACCTTTTTTTAACACTAAAAATGATTGGATTTCGTTTATCTGATCAATTTTCAAATTTAATTAATATAACTGTGAAGAATTTTGAACAGTTTTTATCGTTTTCTCAACTCCTCAGCGTCGTGAATGAAGCAGAGATTCATACTGAACGAAAAATTTAATCGCAAACAAATTTATTGCCGTTTCTTTTTTTTTTTTTTCTTTTTTTTTTTTTATCACGACTGTTGATAAGATAAGCTGTGAATAAGACAGTTAGCGTAGTTTCGTAGAGGTGATCGCGTTTTAATCCGATTTTGATGATCGCAGTTTTTTTTTCATAGATTATAAAATTTGGAAATAAATGAATCGATATTATTAAAAAGAAAAAAAAAACAAAAAAAAAAAAAACAACAGAAACGGGGAAAACCCGGAGAGTTTATTATAGAAACGGACTTTGCACAGTGAGCTACAAGCGATTGTGAGACAGTTTCGGGGGGCCACTTCTTCACTTGGCTACTGTATCTGCTAGACCCAGGGCGACTTGGCAACGAGACAGAGGAGAGCTCCTCGAATCTTCACGGATGTTGCCGCAACAACTGCACGTGTTTAGATGTGACATAATTCCAATATTAGATATTATTATCCAGTATTAAAGCTAGGCAATAATCAATCTTTTATTTCTATAAAGTTTTGTCGAAAAAAAACGACACGAATTTTTCTCTATCTTTAAAAATCTGACAATAAAAAAACAAAGTAACTATAAAAATGACAACAACAACAACAACAAACACAAGATTTTCCTTAAAATTCTCGGCGATTAAATTATTTCAGTCAAGGGTACGACGAATATTCATAAAGTAATTGAAAAAAAAAACATAAAACCGAGGAGCCTGGTTCACTGTTTTGTCTATCCTTTCGTTTTGTTTTGACGATCAAGACGTCGTCTGAAAAATAACAATTTATCGTTCGGATCTCTGAAATGAATGAATAATCGCGGATAGCGAATACAAAACGGGTGATAAATCATTCAATATGATTTTTTGCGAAGAAACAGAAAATAAAATAAAATAAAAAAAACGTCGAGAAGAGAAAGTGAAGAGGAAAAAAAAAATAGCTGATCAGTTATACAGATAGACCATCTGACAGCGAACTATATATATATATAGAGTATATGTAGGTAAACGTATGTTGGAGTTTGGGGAGCGAGACTGATATTATTATTTTCGTCGCGAAGTCATTAAACGTATATGGATGCCAGGTGGCAGAGGTTAGCCAGGCTACGTCGTCGTCGGCGTCGGCGTCAGCGTATAGCGTCGCCCCACGTCTGCCGTTGCCCTGGAGTTGGGTTTACGTTCTATTTCTGCGCCAAACCGTGAGTTTTCGACTCCTCAAGTCTGGTTAGACAAATTATGGCAGGAAGTGAATCGCGGCTCAATTTATTTTTCAATAATTAAAACCTTTCATGTATTATAGTCGACTTTTTCTAATCATTTTAATAAGAATTTGGAAAAACAACTCATTCAGGGTCAACAGTTATGATCAGTTTTCCAATTTTAGTCAGTAAAACGAATTAATGATTGTATACTCTATTGGTAAATAAAAGGTAACGAATAAAAAACAAGTTTTTTCAACTTTTTGTAATAAAAACTATTAAAATCGTTCGATATTTTGGCTTTTTTTTTTAACTTCTTCTCCGTGACTAGACTCCTGGTATTCAATGTCGATTTATAATTTATATTCAACCGTTTGATCAGCATTTGGACGCGATAAAACGAAAAGTTTGTTTGATGGAAGACTTTATCATCGACCAGCAGCAAAGAGTGGTAATAAATCGTTGAATCATATACCTATAATACAGATATACGTTTTCGTATGCATGTGACTTAAGACCGATGAGTAATGGCTCTAAAAGAGTAATAAAAAAATCTGTGTCACGTTTATGTAACATATATAATGAATACTAATTTTTGTTGGCAACTGACACATGAAAGTAAAACAAATATTAATTATACACGTATGTGTCTACCTGTATTTCAGTTCCTATTCTACGTTCACTAACGCGGTGGCAGTAAAGAAAATGAGTCAGACTATAAAGTTGAATGCGATATTCGAACGGTTACTAACCAGCATCCATTAATTACCTGATGTAATACTTATTTCTTATTTCTTGTTCCTCAAATGCCTGTTTTGTCTGGGAATAATATAACTTCAGTTTTTTTCTCCAGTTGTATCGAGTATCTTCGCCTTCGTATGAATAACAATCATAATCAATTCGACTAAGATAGCAGCGCCGGACTTACGACCGCAGATAAGTTTCAGCCAACGTCGAGTTAGTTCAATTTGTCGCCAAGACGTGGCGCAGGGGATCCAGAGAGCCGCGTTTTTCTCTCGGGAGTAAAGTACAACGGCTCTAGGTCTTAACCCGGCTCGTAGCGAGCCCAAGCATACTTACCTGGCGCAGAGGATACCGTGATCAACAAGGCGGTTCCTCCAAGACGAGGCTCTTCCATTGCACTACGGTCGAGCTGAACCTTGCGAATACCCCTAATGTGGGTATCTCGGGCGTATTATTTTTGTTAGTTGGGACTGCGTACGCGCTGTCCCAGATCAAATTACCCAAACACAAGTATAGTAACTTGGTATTAGCTACTGAGACGGATATTGGACGTTTTAGTTTGGACTTAAATTACAAAGTCGCTCAAGTTGCGTTTAATATTTACTAATTCACCAAACAAGTTGCTTTGTGCCCCTCAAAGCGACGGCACTCTCTTGTTCTGAAATTAGGTTCTTGTAATGGAATATCGATAAAAGAAGTTTGTGCGAACACTTTTACATAAGTAGTCCATCGAGTATGGAGACAATTGACATTTACGTGGGGTATATTGATGGATAAATAATTTTTTTGAAAATCACCGGTACGCTTTGGAAGGAAGTTTATATTGACTCGGGTTTTCACAACTGATTACTTATATTCTGAGACATATACGAAATTATTTGAGATTATATGGACGTCGCTGAGTATATTGATCGCGAGTCTATCGAAGAAAAAGTGATTGTCGCAGGAACAGGTCACATCGTTCATCCAACGTTTTTAAAATTCGGAGGGATATTCTTAAATTATGTCATTACAGGGAAAACCAATAATATAGTCGGTCTTTTATTATTGTGAGCACGTAACGCACTTTCTTCTCAAGGTTTCCTAAAATCTCAAATAATTTGAAAAATCCGAATCAATAGAATAATTCTTCACAGCGTACCAGTGGTTTGAAAAAAATTATACCCA
This sequence comes from Tenthredo amoena, assembly GCA_963966615.1. NCBI lineage: Eukaryota > Metazoa > Arthropoda > Insecta > Hymenoptera > Tenthredinidae > Tenthredo > Tenthredo amoena. Next base: position 3,865,246 of record OZ016496.1, on the reverse strand, counting down.
ATGCTGCTAAACACGCTGCGATAAAATATTACGGACAAATGTTGAATAGAGTTATAGAAACAGCTGCATGCGACAAATATTTTCTGTTACAAATTTTTGGCAATATATCTGGGTCACCGTTGTTCCTTGAATCGCAAGAATTTCAAAATCTTTATGAAATCAAAACTTCACAATAACCTTGGAGGTGCTCAACCGAATATTTATAAAGCCCATTTGTCGGAACTTACGTGCTGATAAATTTGGCTTCAAAAGAGTGATATGGAACTGGTGAAGAAAAATGACGATAGATTGTTTCACTTGAACAAACAATGACCATGCTAATATTTGATCAAAGATGTGCAACAAAAGATATTCCTCCATTCATCTCGTGGCTCTTTTTATTTTACCAAAAATTTGTCTTCCAATGATTATAAACTTTTTTTTCCAACTATCAATGAACGTGAGTAAATACCATCTGTCTCTGCACGGTAAGGACTCATACACATGTATATATGTTGAGTTTATGCTTTACATAACAAAGATCATTCATGAATAAACTCAATACAAAACTGAAGACCTGAGAGGCTTGCCCCCACACATATTGCAAGAATCCAATTTTAGAACGACAAATCTGACACAAAGCGTGGGCGTCTACGTTCAAGAAGTTTGAAAGAGAAGCTGTCAAGACCTATGACAATTTTGTCCTCTAATTATTTCCTTCAACGAAACGATGGGAACTTGCCAATTAATTTTCAGACTTTAGAGAATTGCGCGAGAAATACAATTTCATTAACTGAAACAGCCAATTCATATTTCAGCAGTTATACAAGATACTTATGTTTGGGTAATTTGATCTGGGACAGCGCGTACGCAGTCCCAACTAACAAAAATAATACGCCCGAGATACCCACATTAGGGGTATTCGCAAGGTTCAGCTCGACCGTAGTGCAATGGAAGAGCCTCGTCTTGGAGGAACCGCCTTGTTGATCACGGTATCCTCTGCGCCAGGTAAGTATGCTTAGGCTCGCTACGAGCCGGGTTAACACCTAGAGCCGTTGTACTTTACTCCCGAGAGAAAAACGCGGCTCTCTGGATCCCCTGCGCCACGTCTTGGCGACAAATTGAACTAACTCGACGTTGGCCGAAACTTATCTGCGGTCGTAAGTCCGGCGCTGCTTTCTGCGTCGACTTTATTATGTTTGTTATTCATACAAGAGCGCGAATACTTGATACAGTTGGGGGGAAAAGAGCCGGAGTCATATTATACGTAGACAAAACAGGTAGTTGAATAATATTCAATAAGACATACCTGACACAAAAATGACGATTTCTGCTTACCTGGAAGTTATTGTGATCCTTAATGTCAGTGAAGAAGATAGGAGTGTCCTTGGGTCCCCACTGATCCTGAGAATATATAGAATTGACTTTCATTGTGGCACGATTCTTCTGCGGCGTTATCAGCGCCTTGCTGTCTGGGTGTGTGCTGGCTTCAGGGACGTTGAGTCGGTCTTGAATCTCGTTCTTATCGTAGTTAAGAGATTTCAAGGGGTTCTGGTTCCAGCAGCTGGCATTATTAGACAGTGAAAATACCGGCGACGAATTATCCCCAGACTGTTTGGAATTGCTTCTACAACTAGACCTAGTAGCGGTGCAAAAATTCGGGAGTTTGCCCCGTGGCAAAGTAAGGATGGGTTCCAATCTTGAAGAAACTTTATCCTCGGATTCTTCGGCCTCCAGGCGATGGTCCAGCTCGTGATTTTTCACAGAAAAATCATCAGCTTTCGTGCACTCCTTCTCTTCGGGGTTTTCAACCATCTTATTCTTGCAATGTTTGCAGTCCTTCTTCTTCCTCCGTCTCCCATGTCTCTCCGAGTCTTGTCTAACCCGGGGAGACTCCTCCCCCGGGACTTCTGGCTCCGGTTCTTTAACTGCGTCAGCTTTTTCTCTGCTGGTCAACCGCACCGAACGATTCTTCTCGCGGTCGTGTCCGTCGAATGTCTTGGGCGACCTCTTCAGCGGTAACGTCAGGGTCCGGTGGAGTCTTGTGATCACGTCCGATGCGGAAATCTCGGAATTCGTTCTGGTCTCGAGGAGGATTTCGGAGGACGGTACGTCCTTGGAGAGAGTGAAGACGCCATCCTGAATAGGAATTCCCAGGGTCTCTGGAACCGGACTGAACCCGTGATTGTCGTTGTAAAACGGGGCATTTTCTTCAGGGTAATTTACACCCGGGGAAATATCCTCGTATACATGAGCTTCCGGGCTTATTGAACTCGGAAAAAGTTCCCTGGGGTAAATTTGACTCGACGTTTTACGACCTCTTGGTGTTGAGGAAGACTCAGGCAAAGATACCGATGCGGAAGACGAGAAGTCCTCCGTTACTGTGTACAATGAGGGTTCATCTTCGAAGCCACGGTTCTCCATCTACAAACAAAATGAAATCAACCTTGTTACCTCGTGTAACAAACTTATTTTCAAGAAACCTAATCTACACAGCCGGGATAACGTGGTAACAGCAGTTTTAGGATATTGTTTACATTGTAAACCAAAAACGGCGTGACAAAAAGATAAAATAAAAATACTAGAATAATAAGTATTCATGCGCCCTTCGAGTGGACTAAGGAAACATTCGTCGGAATTACGGATCTGATGACAGAAGCAGAATAGTATCGAAAATGACACTTGTTCTGAAATTCAAAAAGTAACGAACCAATCCGAATCGACCGTCAACTGTCGCTGCAGTCGCCATGTAGGAGCGTTCGGATGAAAAACTTTGTAGAAACGAAAAGAAAAATCAAAAAAATCTCACAATCACGAAAACGACATTATACACAGTTAAAAATAGATTTATCATTCGCATAGTGGATTAATCACACATTGACACAATAATTCCAATAAATACTGAACGGTCTTCTTTATCTTTCGTCTTATTTGAATAAATCGATCGATCGCTGCACTGAATTATAACTGACATTACATATATAGATATGTGTATGCATCCGCGTCGCGACGCTCACGATCAGGTTCACCGTTCACCAGTTGACGTCCACTCGGCGCCGGCGACGCGAACCGACTGTCACGTCGTCCTCAGACGTTTAACGCCGCTCCGGACGTGATGGTAGCAAGTATTAACGCTCACCGATACATGCATACATGTTCATATCGTACACCTACCTCTTCAACAAGTGCAATAGATGGAATGCGTGCGTATAGTCATTCATTTCGAGATATTATGGAAGCAAAATGTATGTCAAATCGAAAAAAGATCAGAGAGACAGATATATCGCGGTCGTCTCTACATTTTGAAAATCGATATCGATCAGCGGTCGATTTTTTAAAAGAAATCCACCGAACGATATCGATCGATGCGTTCTTATTCTATGAACTGCAAGGTTAACCATAATTCGGTTTATCTTCGTTTGCGAGAGTCGTGCGACGCCTAGCGGTCGATTCGGAACTAAAATATTGTTTATTAGTATCTTCGAGGTGTTTCCGAGCCCGTGAATAACAGGTCATGAATTTGCGAGGAAAAAATGCAGTTTTGAAAATTGAATTACCCAAAAATGAGAACTTTTAAGAACCAGCTTGAAATCTATTGTGGTAATTATTGAATGGCGATTATATCGTCGATACTCGGTCAGTTCCCTTCACTCGCGATCTCCTCGGCAGTTTGTTCGGTAACAAATTTCATTATTTATTGATTTATGTATTTATTAACCTGGTAGTCTAGTTCCAGAAGAGAATGAATCGATAGAAAAAATATTGCAGCATATATAACCTCAACGAAGAAATCGATCGGTGGGACAGCGCAATATTAGCAATTATATTTTATATTGCAGTAAGTGCCCACGCTATACTGCACCGTTAATATAAAAGCCTTTTTTCTTCTGTTCTTTATCCTGATTATACATGTGCATTTATAGCAAACGCTCTGTGGGAAGAATCGCAGTACCCGCACACACACACACACACACACACACACACACACACGTATGTATCTATGTATATATAAATATGTATATAAGAATAGAGATGAATAAAAATCGAAAGCAAAAGCAATGGGATGTAAAAAGAGAGAGAGAGAAAAAAAGAAAGAACGTTTTCAAACTTGTGACGAATAGTTTCGCCATGGGATTGGTAGGCGATCGGTAGCCGATTATTTCGATTGTCTTCCAGCCGTTGACGCGGTCCACTGGGCCCGAAACGACCGCAGCCATTTAAGCTCCAGCTTTTTATTTGGATCAAGTAATTTTATTACCAATGAAAAATCGTCATGGTCAAGAATAATAGTTGCGCATAGCCCAGCGTTCGACTGGAGCGTTAAAAATCGGCGTTGTATTATGAGAAGATCGATAGAACATGTGACTCGAGATCGCAGGGTGAAGAAGCGAATTTTCCCGATCACTTTCTACCCTGTATATAAAATTTGAAAACTAAGTAAAGTCAGAAAAGGATAGAAAAGTCTGATAAATCGGCTTGATAAATCGATCAGGCGTTTAACCATTAAGTAGCGCTTACGAATTGAGGAATTCTCGGATTCGGTAGCAGCAATGATGATCGGTGGTACCGATACTCTGTGTCGCCGTTTTTTCCTGGGTAGGATTTTTTTCTCCACAGAATCGCCGGAGCGTGTACACCGGAACGGAAAAGTATCCGCCCGAGATTGTCTTTTTACAAAATTACAATTATACCATTTCCAATACACCTTGTCCCTGCCTACAGCAGACAAAAAAAAAAAATGTCAACGGAATTCGGATTCGTGCGATTCGCCGGCGTCTGAGAACTCGCTTGAAATTTGACTATGCAGAATTGAAAGTCCGATACCGTTTGGTCACTGAAAATTTTCTCTCCACGTTCCAGACGGTCTTTAATCCATTGTACCATTAGAAAAAGAAAAGAATATCCATCTCATAACATAAGGACGTGTATAATATGCCAGTGGAACTTTTGAGCATTCATTATTTCATTCACTAGCTCCCTTGAGCCGGTGACAAATTCCGTAGAAATTGGTGTAGCGCGCGTCTTAATCCAGGCTCGTGATTGCTACAATTGCTGCAACTTGACTCCGCGATTGAACTCAGGGCGTGACATCACTGCCGTAAGAAACAGGCGCTATTAACTAGGCCGCATACTTTTACGATATTCGAGTATAAGTTGAACCGACATTAAAAGCACCCGATTTCTGGTTTAATTTTAGACATTTTTACGAGATTCCAGAAAACCGTAATTCCACTTTTTTCCCAAATTAGAAGGCTCGACTTTTCGCTCACGGTTCAAAATCGATGTTAAGAATGTATTGCTTCCGCTCGCCGAGCCATGAACCTGATAGAACAACCCCAAGAGTTGACGAAGTCAATCAGTCAAGTGAACCGAGTAACGAGTAATTAGCTTTCGGTTTTTGTAAGGCTGCGTATCCCCTTACACGATACCGAAACGTTAAAAACCTAAATTCGACTGATCCCTCGTTACAAATACAAGAAACCACGCGTTGAACGTTCCAAAGACGAGAGAGTCCACAGCCATCGCGATCAAACTTTCGGGAATACCGAAAATTCAAATTAGAAAACGGTTACTCACATCCCGAGCGATAGTCGCTGTTGTTACACACCCTTCGCCGGTTTTATAAACCATAAATATTCAAGTGCCGTTCGTTCGTTGCTGACAATACATAGTATATGTCGAGAATTTCTCCGTGTACCTCGATTTTGTTGTTTGCACGTCGTAGGTATACCTACTACCTGCTAGCGGCGGTACGCGGCTTTAATTCTTATGAGAATTGCGGTGAACCGCGATACAGGTAGCTTCGTAGCGTAGCGTAGTGTACAGTGTACAGTGTACAGTTCATACTCCACACACAGAATAGCCGGCTGCTCACGCACCCAAGAGGCGTGCGTACGCGGTTTGCTGCGTCACCCTCTAGCTGGCTCGGTATACCTACTGCTAATCGCGCAAGACTTAAGGGGACTCGATCGTGACTCGTGGCTCCAGGATCGTGACTCGATGTGAGGCGTGATTCTTGCCTAGTGGAACGCGTCTGAATCACAACTACAGCTTATATTATACGCAAATTCCACCGGCGCCTGCGGAGCGGGCGATTAGAATTTTTCTCCCGTCGTTTTTCCCGCTCTTAAATTCACACGGGTTGACGCATCGTCGTAATTACTAGGTCAGATTCGTCCTTCTTGAGGCCGAAGTTGTTCGATGATTAGAAACGTATGCAGTGGATGTCGCAGGCACGCTTCGGCGATCCTCATAGAAAAAAGAGACTTTTGTAAGCCTCTTTGTTCTCCTATTCTCCTTTTTTCGAACTTAAAAAAATTTCCTTTTTCCTTTATTCTTGACCCCCTTTGGAGGGAGGGAGGTAAAACGTGTTTCAATGGCCAATGGCATGTATACATCTATACCTCAAAGAACCGGGAATCGGTGAGTGCAACATTACGTCATAGAATCGGGGTTCCGGTTTGAACAAAAAAACGGAATATGGCTTCCATTTCCTATCCACTAGGAGCTGCACGTTCGATCTGACGCTCTAACTAATTGCGAGAGTCTAGGATATATAAGAGTCTTCAGGTATCAAGGTGTTGCGTGTCTAACTACACGGTATAATTATAGACACGTCTTTATACCAAACGTTGATAAAGAAGATAAAAAAAAAATGAACTTTTGTTAATTTCTCTTTGAAGCGGGTTTCTCGGTCGAAACTTTATCAGACTATTTACGATGGGTATACGCATGTGTGTACCTAAGTGCGTACAGCTTGACTCGATTATCTAAATTACGGTGGGGTGTAATATAAAGCGGGAAATTTTTCTCCGAAAGATATGATATAGGAGACAAAAAGCTCCTTGTATAATACGACGGAATTTCGGTCGACTTGATATCCGCAAATAAATTGAAAAAATTGATTGTCCCGCAAAACTGGATACTTTAATCGTTTGTTTTCACTTCAAGTCGAATAAGTATATACGAAATTCAACTTTATCAAGCCACTAATTTTTTTTCATAAATTTTCGATCTTTTCCGAATCCAATCGTGCAAAAATCATCAAAACAACGTCAACGGTTCTCGAGATATTGAATATCGTAAAATGCGTGAGAAAATACTGATAACGAATTCCGATATTTTCCGAAAATTTCCACGCTCTTTTTTTTCTCGTTAGATACTAATGGGAAATTTTTTATTTCGCAATCGGATATCCTATTGGCTGACGATGAGATATGAATGCGGATATACAGGGCATTGTATTGTTCCACTGGACACGTCAGTTTTGAATTCCAGAACTGATTCCTCGTACAGATGATTTGTTGAATAATTGATAATTACCTATAACGCAAGATCTCTTTGTCTCCAATTGACCGAAGAAACTATAAAGGCTTCGTTTCAATCTTCGCAATAAGGTTTCGCACACAACGATACAGCTGTGCGCAAAGAGTGATACTATCTGCTGCTTATATTGCGATGAACTGTTATAAGATTGCGAAATCAGCTCTCGTGGAATTGAATGAAACGTTTAATCATTATTATTCATTATACAATATATCACGCGAACGCGTTTCTGACCGACAATATTTGCACAGCTATATTTTTCGGCTTTTAACGTGACCTTGGTTCAAATAATAAAAATTCTGTTTCAATTTTAATATGAAAGCAAAAAAGATACTTCGTTCGTATTGCAACAAAAAAAAAAAAAAAGAAGAAAATAAAAGAAAACAACGGTAACGGTCGTGTGAGACGACGACGAACGGAAATGCCTGACGTGAGATCGATTTCTCCGAAAAACTTATCGCCCGCATATCCATACAGAAGCAAAAAGAATTGGAGATGCCGGGGATCGAACCCGGGGCCTTTCACATGCAAAGCGAACGCTCTACCACTGAGCTACATCCCCGAATATGAAAAGACCGAGTAGCATATCGATTTTTTAATTTCTTCTCACGTACAAATTGCTCCCGATTTTTCGTTTGAAAAATTCTTATCCAAAATCTTATTAGAAATAATTCTAAAACGATATTCCGTAAGATTTTTTCCGCAATGCCATTTTTTAGTCTTATTTCAAAGTTTTTTTTAACCGTTCTGAGATTTTCCAAGAGTTATCAAAACCTGCCGATTTCTGTTGAAAATTATAACGCAATTGGAATCGGATTGATCTACACAGATGGCACGACGTCACGTTATTTCTCTGCTAGCTTTCTCGCGAGTGCCGTTTCGGGGTCTGATTTGTATATAAGGCAGCTTGCTGCAGTTAACATCACCGCCAGCGCGGCGGGGGTCAGTGTGCGAAGTTCACACAAATTGTTAGATAAAGAATACCAGAGAAGGAGGGCAGGGGGGTCTAGGATGAATAAGCAAGCAAACCCAAAGACAAGAGAAACCTAAACAATAATCGCGCGCCCATCTTTCTAACACATTGGAATTTCGCTGTAGCAGATCGGGAAAAAGAAGCGATCGACAAACGGCACAACAAGCTGGGATCAACGGAAGTGTTTCATCTGACGATGAGAGAGACAATCAGTACGCCGCACATAACACACTTAAAAATACATGCTTTCTATATGTATGTCGTACACGGAAAGCCAATCTGTAGACCCACGTACAGCAAGGCACAGGCTCGCGTCGTGCAATTCGCTTCATGAACCAGTGACAGTAGTAAGAACGTCGGGCGGACATAAGAACAACTAAACCATTACAGTTTGGGGTACAGTTCGGCGGTTGAGTCGATTTCTCTGACCTCTTATAAAAATCTGATCATCGTTAATTGGAAAGCATCGAGTTTACAAAGTGTTGCACGATCGAGATGATGGCACTGTGTCGAATAGATTCGCTCGGGTAAATTTGCACTGATCACAGCGCCAACGTTCGTTCTTATGCGTTGCTACTCCTCAACGCCGATCTATGATTGCAGTTGCAGAGGAAGAGGCGTATTACAGAGCCCGAAGGGGGGCAATAAATAAATAAATAAATGACGTCTGATCGCCGGACAGATACAGCTTTCCGATGCTTTACCTCATTATCACGCCGAGTCAGAATTATTGAAATGAAGACAGCAGTTTTTGGAATGAAACTACATCCTCGGTTGTTTACAATCATTGTTTATATACTCATGAAAATGAGATGAAGGAGGAGAGGGGAAAGATAATCAAAAAATGGTCCATTATCCACTGTATACACATGTGTAGGTATTTTTATGGCACCCACCGCCTGCCACGTCTGGTTTTCGAGGGTTTATATATATATACACTTAACTATAGATAAGAAAGAGAGCGCTGTGATAATCGCCAAGGTTATTTTTCGAATTTACATTCAAGCCTGAATATATGATGGCATCAGGTTCTAGTTTCGATGTACCTACAGTCATAATTTTTTCAGTTTTTGGTTCTCTTTCTCCGAATTCGACTCGAGTTACCAGAAACAATAGCGAACGCTTTTATTCTTAGCTAAAAACAATTCAGACCCAAAAAAATTCCATGAAACTGACAATTCAGCGTTTCAACGAGCGCGTGGCTCCCGGCGTGACATCGTGCAGTTCCTCGCCATGCTCGAGTGCGTTGGGCAGGTGCCCAACGTCCGGTCTCTGTCACGTGTGCCTGCCGTTGTTCAGGGATATATGTGTATACATAATATAGGTGTAATTTTGCGGGGCCCCGACAGAAGGGCACACAATAGTTTATACATCCACACAACACGTCGAGGGGATGAGGTAACAATCCCCTTGAACATGTGCTGTACTTACACCTATACCTATCGAATGCTGCAGGTATTAAATGAAATGACTAATTCCTTCGTTTCAATGTGTTCATTTTTTTTTTTAAGCTTTTCCATGAGTTTTCTTCGTGGCAAAAAATCCGAGTTCTTATTTTTCCCGAAAAGTTATACGCTCATAGAATTAACTAATAATCGGAAAATATTCTTATCCACGTATATACTCATAGTAATTGAAATGAAAGATTGAAATAAAATTACTTGAATATGTGGCAAATTTTAACGATTAAACATCTCCGTCGTCAGTGCAGCTGCTTACCTTATATGCAGCATGCGAGTCCCTGCTATGTGATGAACTCTTGGATTATCGAGTCGTCACTCATGTCACACTATCGTCGATATTTTTATTTTTACGATTAGTAAATTCGAGAAGAAAACTTGGCACACTGTGTATATACGCTTATTATTTTTTTCTGCATCGTTATAAACATGAGCGTAGAAAAAAAAGCGATGCTTCATGACATACTTCGATCGTTAGATACTTAGATACTAGTTATATTTATTTTCCGACGCATATTATCGTAACACTTATTGCTAATATACTCTGTACGTAGTACATATATGCACGGATATATTGGTATATAATTAAATAAATAAACGACGCTTTCGCCGCTCGTATATTAGCCACACTGCACACCGGGTGGTTTCAGGACTTCAGGGTTTACCTTATGTGCCGGGAGCTAATGTAGTACGTAAGTCGTGCCGGTGCCGGTTGTCATGTAAACATACCTTGGCAACCAATCGTATGTTTTCATTCTAAAAGCGTAAATATATGCTCAGGCGATTCGACGGAGAAATTTCAAGCCTCGTGCTTTATTCGCGCCTTTATTCATCGATGGTAACAAAGTTCCTGTGACCGAGCGTTGATATACGTTTTTATTGAGTCAGAAATAACGAGAAGTTAACTTTAGCGCGTTGAATCTGCGAGCCAGATGTTTTTGAACACTCGCGGCTGGACAAAACACGCGCGTCGTGATCTGCCGGTAAAACAGCGCTTATGAACAGCCGGTAAGAGTTAGTAGACGTCGGTAATAATCGCTGACAGTCAACGAACGGTACTTCTCACCGACAAGAGGCACTCGATATCTGTTTTCAACCATTTTCGACTCATATTATTCATGTGCTTATTTGCTTTGTCTGATAACGACTGATTTGTGCCTGTAAAATGGTAAACGGATACATTTTGTTCTCTGTAACCATAAATAAGCAATAATAACGAGTAGCACTTTCCTGTACTTTTTTTCTTCCTCTGTTATCTCCATTCAGTCTCGGCATCTCTGCAACTATTTGCGATAATAAATTCCGCGAATGTTCTGAGTTTGAAAAAACGGTAACGATAACTCGCAACGATCATTCTTCTTTTATTATGAAATGAAATTTTCATTTTTTCCTTCAACTCGGGGTCGCTTTTAAATCAAACCATGGCTGATTGGCTGACATAAAACGGGCCACTATTCTACCAATGGAAATAGCTGGGGAAATAAAACCGTCGCGTGGGATCTTCGAGAGAAGTTCAACACTTGTCGTCAGTGCGGATTGAGCCGTCCACGTGGACGTACAGTTGAATAAACGAGGAATACCGAGCTGAGAATAACGTCGCTCCGATTACGCGAGATTTAATACAGAAGCGGAGATTTTTAAGTTAAAATTACGCCGCGATAAAAAAACAGAAAGAATTTAATTACAAAGAAAACAAAAGAAAAGAAAAGAAAAGAAAAAAAAATCGGGCACACTCCGCACTCTTGTAATTAACGAAGCGATAACATCGTGATAACGACGAATAATCAAACTGGTTCCGATTCCTGCGTTTATTTATTTTTTTGTTAAATTCCAAATTTTAAATAAACAAACGAATTGATAATCGCGTAGATAAATTGATGAATAATTCCTTAATAGATCTGTAAAACTAATTGTGTTCTATTTTGATAAACGAAAGCAAAAAATCGAAGAGAAAAGTGTGCGTGAATTTGTTTTCCTTCTTCTCAAGCCGAGATATAATAGTCTTATGAGGAAGATTGGAAACCGTTTCAAGCGATTTACTTCTATTCGTTTAATTTGTGAGTATTTTAATTACGAATTAGTTTATTTATATGATAATAATTATCTGCGGTTAAGAGCGAAGGGATTTTAACGAATATGAATAGAATTAGAAAAAAATATCCCAGGCTGTGTAGCACGTGCGAATATACGTTGACCTCTATTCCATGTTATGGTTACGTAACGGTTAATTAACCGCATTATATTCTACATAGTTTGAAGAAAAGAAGGCTTCCCACGCAAAGAAGAAGATATCTCGTCCGAGTGAGAAAACCGCTTCTTTTTCTGAGTTGCGAAAATGATGAAAAACACTGTAACTACAGTTTGTTGAAATCCTGTTCACGTCGGGTTTTTCGAACTGCAAAAATTCCAACCGAACATAACCCCAACTTCCAGATCAAATGATCTGATTTTTATTTAATATAATCATGAATTATCTCCTCCAGCCAGAAGCCGACATGTTTTCATTCCCACTTCCGGTCACGGAATTAGCTTCTCCCGTTCTATAGTTTATTTTGTTACGAATTGACCGGATGAAGTTAACTACGAACGAATCTCTCGAGTTACGCTGCGCCGGCGGTGACACGGTATACGAATGATCTGCGGAGCCGGAGACTAAACAAACAAAGAATTATACGGCAACAGTGTTGTAATTGATCAATTGCTCTTTGGATACATAAAAACCCGAAAAAATAATGGAATATCGTTCAGAACTCAACCTTGGGGGTTTACGGCACGTTTAGTGTCTCAAGAAAGTGGGACGATATAAAATGTCTCGTTTTTAAATACCAAACGATGAAATTTCGGTCCCTGGTACTTATTGAGGTGGAAACCAAACCGTCATATCGTCAAAGAGAGTCTAGTGTGCAGTGGGAAATTTCATCGTGGGTTAGCAGCCCTGATAACCTCCCGCCCAATTTCTGATAGAAAGATTGGCTCAGGGCTTTGATCCCCCTCCCCCCTCCACAGATATGTGGATACAGTAGGAGTAAAACAGTGTCGCGACAACCGTTTCCCAAGATCTTCTTCCTGGTAAAGTCAACGGCTCTGGAGGCCCATCGTGTTACAGTGACGTCAAGGAGAGAGCCGTTCACGGTGTAAGTAGGTTGGTCCGCTTCGTTCTACTGGTTGTCAACTCCTTTGGCCCCGGTTGATACTCGGGAGGTAGGGAAAAATCGAACAAAAGAAGAAGAAGAAGATCAAGAAGAACGTTTAAATCTAGCGAAATCACGATCTGACTCGTATTTCAGCTCTGAGATTTTCCTCAAACTGAGTCTAACGAAGGATGGCTGTCCTCCGTGGTGAAGTTAGCTGCAATTGGTATAACGGTTATTTTCAAACTGGCCAAGAAGCACCAACCTTCTTTAGCCCCAGAGTTTTTCCTCTCCCTCGGAAACCGTTGGGCCGATTTGGCCCAAATTCATCACCAGGCCTACTAATTCTCCGGAGTATATGTCCGCGAAATGTTGTTGCAACTGGACAACTGGTTCAAAAGTTGTTCGAGAAAGATCGCGAGGAACTCGTCGGTGTCCCACTTTGTCCCAATCCAAATTTTGCTCATTTCAATACGCCTCGACTCTTTTCGACTCATTATTGCACACTCATATACGTGTGTGTTTGCAGCTATTAAACGAGCCTCAGGTCCATCTGGGTCAAAAGACGGAAGCTGTTTAATATACTTTTATCCGTTAGTAAGTTGGGCATTACTGGGGCTGTAGGTTACACTTCGGCTCATTGCGGTTAAGTTAGCTGAGTGATGCTGCAGAGATGAAACCTTGACCGTCGGTATGGTATATGTATAATGATCATTTCGTCATGTAGGCCACATTCCTAAGCCAATGGCCGACTGACTGGCCGCGCGGTAAACTCAATTCCACTTTGTTTCTTGTCATTAATTTAACTTCCTGTATATCTATAGTACGCCGGATAATCCGTTATTAATCTTTCACCATAATCGAAGAAAGTTCCTGCTCAAGTTTCCATATTAATTCGGTGAGCAAATCGGACATGTAGCAGCTCCTATTTCGATTTTTCTTTTTTTTTTTTTTTTTTGGAACTTTCTCTCGAAACTTGTAGCTCTTTTTTTTTGTTCGACTTATTTTCGTTTGTTTCTCGACTCTAACGTCCGCGACTTCCGATTTCATCAGTTTTCTGGAATCGCAGAAATTTTTCTGCAGATATGAAACTTGAGTAATGACACCCCGAAAAATGTAAAAGTTTTGTTAAAAAAAAATTTTAAGATCGATTCGAGTCTTAAAGAAACCGAAGAAATCGCTTCTCGACTCTTGGCATTGGCTCAAGGGAATCGAAACGATGTCATTAAGCGATCAGAACTCGCGATAGAATGACGATCCTTGTTCCTTCGCGTGCGTGAAACAATTCCGGCTTGTTACCATCCCGTACTTTTTATCACTCACACATGTTAACACATGTGGGAATAATGTGTTCTCTACTTATACGTCTGTGTAGGTAAACGTACAATATAATGCTCTAGCACGAATTGAGCTGAACGCGGTGTGAGAAGAAAGTTGTCTGCATACTTTCATCAGTTATAGTCGGTGTGCAGAACTCCGTTCAGTCACCACAGATATATGCGATTTTTTTTTCTTGTTTTTTTCTTTTTTCAATTCCTTTTTCTTTTCGCGAGACAGAAAAGAGTACCGGTAAGGTCGACCACCCCTGCTTTCAAGGTTTCTTCCAAGTCTTAGCTGCCTGCAGCATAAGCGATTCGTTACTCCGGTGGGTCCGGAATTCTACCGTGTCACAAAGGAGAAAGACGTTCGTATGGAATTCAAAATGAGGATATTTTTACCTCGGAATTTCTTCCCGAAAATTTATAGTCAGTGACGAGTGGCGAGGAAGGAGAGACAATATTTACGAACTGAAATTTTCAACAAAGGCAAAATCGCGGACGAAGAGCTGCTCTTCCGGATTTTCTAGGCTTGTGCAAATCTTTTGGGATCGTTGAGTTTCTCGTTCGCGATTATTTCAGCAAATGCTTATCGGTCATGAATCAATCACGTTACGGAATGAAACTATGATCTCCTTACAGCAAACACAATTCAAAGTGATAAAAATTTAATAGAATCTTGAGCATTTTATGGGACATAGAATTCTCAGTCTCATAACTCACGCAGATCGAAAGCCAATTCGTGTTGATAAATCTCAAGACTATACTACAGCCGAAGCAGAATTCCAGACAAAGGTGTAAAAATATATCTCGATTCTGATCGAGCGAACAAAAGACCTGAGAAAACTGTGTTCGAAATGACTGTGCGTTGCCTTGAATACCCTGGATTTGCTTCATGAGTAAAACAGCGCGTAATAGTTCGTATATCAGGTCAGTCCTTTGTCATACACGATTTGTGAAGAATACGAGCATGGACTTTGCTTTCCTGCAGCTCTCCCCTCAGGATAAGTTCGCTATCGATATCTGACGTTCGTTAAATTTCAAAAAAAAAAAACAAACAAAGAAACTACGGAATAAAAAAGTATAGAAATTCTTTTCGAATTCCAAAACCGTTCGAAGGACATTATTTTTCAAGTATCAGACCGTTGCGTCAGGACGTGGACGACGATGGTTGACAATATTACGAAAAGCATATGGTTTGAAAGGCTGATCTGGAGGCCAGTGAGTTAGGAGCTGCATAACGTTCCCGCATTAGATTGTTTGTCTAGTTAAAACCACAGGCTGCGTACATACGCGGTCGTATCCTAACTGATAAGTAAGTATAAGAAACAGTAAACATATATCGCAAGAAATAATTCAGCATGATTTATTTCGTAAGAATTTTCGGCACAGCAAAGTGTGTGAGTTATTCCGAAATAGAGAGGTCAGCGTTCTGGGCAGATTGCGAAACGAGAATTCGGTGGAATTCGAAGATTTTCGAACACTCGAAACGCTGGGACTGATTTGATCCCACTTTTTAGAGGACTGATACAGCCTCGTGGAAGCCAGTTAAATTTCTAGCAAAAAAAACTTGTTCTTCGAACTAAAACTGGACGTCCGAATTCCCTGTTGTGAAATTCTCTGGAAAACCCATTTGATTATAGCCGTAGAGACATAAGTGGGTTCCGAAGGCTTATAATCATATGTGAAAGTTAATAGGCATGCTTAGCGTTCAGCCGCAAAGTCCGTCGCGAATTTATCTCGTTAATTTGTCAGCAGATACCGAACTTGAACTGTGAAGGGTACCTATGTATAACTAGCCGAGGAAAATGGAAAATAATTCCGAACGCGTTCTGACTCGATGTTCATATTTTCGGACGATTTGAACCGAAGCGAAGACCGTTTTTCAGTACTGAAACTGTAACGTTAACCGTTGCGTTCGTTAGACCGATAAACCTAACGCAAATAAATGCACATATGATAGCTCTGCTGAACTGGAGAAGCTAGAATAGCTACTATGCGCGCGAGAGCCGACCGTTTTCTACGCCTCGGGATAATTTCACACCGTTTGATGGATTGGAGGTTAGAAGAATCGGGTGTGCAGCCTACTTAGTAACTTACAAGTTATAAAGTACCGGCTAGGGTAAGGCTCGCCAACCATATCTTGCATACGATATTCGCCAATCTCGAACCGTGTTTGTACGAGTTTGTACGCTGATAGTTCCGGAGTCACCGCCAGACGCCGTGTCTTTCTCGCGAGTGAAGTAACTCGGTCGGTAAACCTCTACGGAACAGAAATTGCCGTTGGTATTTAGTCCTTGCGGATACATCTTTCGATTTCTAGTAATTTAAAGCTTCAGCGAAAGTGGACGAGGACTCATCTCAGTTTTAAATTATCTTTCTTCACGTGAGGAAGAAATTGTGTCGTTGAAGATTGACGCTAGTGATTATCCCACTCTGTAATGGAGAAAACTGACTCTATTTGGTTATAAATTATTCCTCTCTTTACGAAGTTCAAGGGTTCGTCCGGCTCACATCATATTCCATGTCCGACTGCCACACTAGTTTAATTCTTTATCGTATCATTCTGTCAAACGCAGATTCATATCTAATCTGGAATGAGGTATAATATTCTGCTAGTTTCATTTTCTGATACGTGAGAAATTGCCAAATCTAAACGTTCGTTTAATTTCGTAAGAAAGTAATTTACAAAAATTGTTCTTATCATTATTCTTATCAATATTATTCCAATTTCTGGTCAGATAATTCGCACATTATTTACTGAGATAAGAGGCATTCGGAAGTCAGTATACCACGCTCGCAGCACCATGGTGGGTCAAATAACGGTTTATTACTCACCATCCGCGTCTCGGTTTCGCCTGTTTTCAAAGATATCGCATTTCGTTCGTTCGTTTTTTTTTTTTTGTCTCTCCTTTGTCCTTGGAATTGAAAAGAATTCGAAAAAAAAGACGAAAACAAGAATAGAAAATTAAAAACGATTTCTGAATAGATTTGAATGTTTTGCTCTTGTACTATCACCGTATTTTGCAATGTATGTCAAGGCTGAATAGAAAAATGGATGATACTCTTCACCGGAAGCGTTCATCCAGATATGGTAAACTGTAAGAAATCGATTAGCTAATTTTCTTTCGTTAATTTCCATTCAAAGATAATTTAGTTTTGTATTAAAAACGAACTTTGTTGAATTAGTTTCGGCAAAAACAATTCGAATATTTACCAATTCGATTTAGTTTACTGATTATGAACATCGACAACTTTCACTTGTTGGCAAATAGAAGAAAATATAACTGACGATAGGAATGAGCGCGATATACCTGCTATTACATGTAACATATATTCATACATATCGTATCATCTTCACGCGCCTTTGTCATACGTCCTTGTTAATTGTCATCAACAGGACAGGATCTACATCAGCTTATTTCTACGCTATCTGATGATATAATTATATAATTTACGGTTACTCACTATACATCCATACACACGCACGTATATTCTCATACTAATGAACACACAAATTATTTGACCTTTATACGTGCACTATAATTGCCAGTATTCTCGTAGAGACGCTTTGATGATTCTGTAGTTACCGAGTAGCCGCCAGGTGTCAGGCTCTCTCGCTAGTGAAGTGAGACGATCGCTAGCCTACTAGGCACGCGCGCGCAGCGATGATCGAACTAGCAACGAAGATCAATGAATCGCACACTCGTTCTTCATCAATGAATATCCATGCTGATGATTTAGATGAAGAACTAATGACTAATTTTCTAAACCGTAGGGAAGATAACGCGATAAGAAAGACATGTTATTGCGCAGGGAGGTTTGATCATCGTCAGTATACTGCAAACTGTACATCAAGTGATTCTTGTACGAGCTCTGAATGGATTAGGTTCCTAATGTAAACAAAGATGTACGCGTGTACAGTTGTAACTGTTAAGTATTGAAACTGGGTAACGTAAGACAATACAGATATTTCACAGCGCTGTACACACTTGATTAATCAAATGGGTCGATAGCGCGGCTTTACCCGCATTCTGGAATTAAATATTGTAAACTGCATAGCGGATAAGGTTGAAATATGTCGGCAAAGAAAACGCTTTTTAGCCAGACTTCAGCCTCAAAGACCGCGCAGCTATCTTTTGAGTAATTTTATCGAGGCGTTAGTTAATTCTTTATACCGACCCATATACATAACTACAATTACCGAACGACGCGCGGGTACGGGTCGTGTTCGAAATTTAAAGTGCCTTCTTGTAACAGTGACACAAATTGCGATCTGCTTGGACTTATGGTCGAACGTATATTTATACGGTAACCTATAATACGATGATTTAAACTACAAACGAGTTCTCCAGCGATCGAAACGGTCCGCAGTTTCGTTTCGATTTCAACGCAAACAACAACTTGTAATGATACATAGAATCGAAAAATGTCCGTTGTTGTGACTACTACGACGCTGATATTCATTTCGCTTATCAGGGTCGTCAGACTGTTTTAAAAATAGAAATATGAGCTGTTTTCTATCGTGCAAGTAACAGATAGACTCCGGAAGAAAGAATCTCCTATCAATTTTATCCCTACTGGCATTACACATGAGCTGAAGTCACGAGGTGGAGAAAAATTGCGGTAATGGCCTCCCGATCGGCTGCATAATATCGCAACCTATCGGATTTCGCGGGAAACATAATTGTCATGATATCGATAAGTTCCTCATGAGATTTATTCATGTATCGTTTTGAGAAAAGATAATTTGTCATTTAAAATCGAATTCTTGTTGCAATTGTCACACAAAAATACGAGAATCAGGTCTGTGGTCCTCGATATAATAACCGGTAGTAAAAATTGACCCAATATAAAGTCGGTCAGCGACATCCGTGCTGCGGTTCCAAGACCGCGTTTACATAACTGTAAACTTTTAATATTACGTGTTCCGGAGTTCGGTGAGGAAAAAAGCGTTTGATCATATGAACGGGTTTATTTTACAACGGATCGGAAATTAATTCGAAAAACCGGAAATCTAATGAAATTTCAAATGAATTCAGTAAGATTGCCATCGTTACCTAGATTTTATATTATAGTTAAATAACTCGATATTTACACAACGATAATGACGATACGGTACCGTCTTTCTTTATGTTTCAGCTAATAATACCAAAGATTAAAAAATATTATGCCAAATCAAAGATGGATGTCCAGAAGCGGACTGATCCTACTGTCATTAGCCTGCACCTGCACACAATGGTTGGCAATCGGTAAGTCCGGTGATTTGAATTGCTAAATAATTTCAATTTTCGAATATTTGCTAATTAGTAGACGCGTGTACTTTCATTGTCCGGATCTTTTATTCACGTATTACTTTCACCCAGATGTTTTTCAGGCTCTGACTAACATCATTACAATAATTGGTATGCCGTGCAACGATCTGTAAAATAAAAATACGTGAGAATTATGGAGGAAAAATCCATGATTTATAATTCGCGATAATTATAATACGACTTGTTATGAATCTATAGGAAGTCCTGTAAAAGAAAGAATGAAGAGGGAAGCGGAGATCGCTAATACGAATTGGACAGAGCTGGCGGACGAGTGGTTTCAGGCCAAAGAAAGGATTGCTAACAGAACGGGAATCCCTCTACTATCTATCAGGAATATTACTCGGGAATTGGAAGTCCCGGAAATTTTTGTAAACGAAACGAGTCCCGAACGGCTTGACCGAGTAAGGAGAAACACTGATCATATTATTCGTCATTTGAATACTTAAGGCGGGAAAAATTTACCCTGTTGAATTAATGATTCAATAATTAAGCATGTATCGTCTAAACGGATCTAAAATTTGATACAGAGAAAAGAAAGCTGTTATGTGTGTAGTGTATAGAGATACTTTTGACTAATCAACTTTCACACTAATCTATCAACCGCTGTTCTAATCGCACATGGATTTGCACGTACCTCTTTCCTTCCGTATTCAAACTTACTCATTTCCTTTATTTCTTTATTCATTTCTTTCTGATTAACTGCCAAGTGATCAGCTCCTGTATCATACCGACTCTCCCTTTTAATGTCAAAATATACCTGCCTATACTTTCTCCCCGTAGAACGAGTTGCAAAATAAACGATCCATCGATGGAGTCCTATCAAATGTGCGGTTTGCGCGATCGAAGCGTTTTTCAAATAATTCGCTGTAAATTTCTATCGGTATTGGCCGTGGTTCCATTTGGTCGAAATTCTAAAACGCATCTTCGTTCGATAGATGAATTACTCGCGTATGCTGTGGGACCTGGAGTCGACACAGAAGAGTGGTCACCTTTCTGGCTTCGTTGAAAAAGCGTTTAAACTTTTGGATCTCCGCCAAGTGATGATGGAAGTTGAGACATCGGTGATGTCCAGAGTCTCGTGCACCGCATGCAAAGTGGGCGCTGGTCTTCTCCAGCATTATATAAAGAGCGGTAAAACCGACGATGAAATCATGGCGAGCATATACCAGTTTTGCGTATCTCTTAAAATCCAAAGCCCCAGAGTATGCCAAGGAGTTACACTGCTCTTCGGAGTGAGTAACACGACGACGATGATGATGATGATGCAAACGGAGACCATTCCAACTGCTTGAATCCTAAATTCCTTTTTTTCTTCTTCTTCTCCAGGGTGAGGTGATATACGTTTTGAAGCAGATCAACTTAGGACCATCACAAATCTGCAGTTTCGTTATCGGAGACGCTTGCGACGACGCTTACAATCCCCAGCACGAATGGGAGGTGGCTTTTCCACCGGTGAACAAGCCTCCCATTCAGCCACCGATTGCTCCTACCGAAGGAGCCCCAACTTTCAAGGTTTTGCACATATCGGACACGCATTACGACCCCTATTACCAAGAGGGTACTAACGCGGACTGCAACGAACCCCTGTGCTGTAGACTGACCAATGGTGCTCCTCTGACTGCTTCCGGGGCTGCTGGGAGATGGGGAGATTACAGGAAGTGCGATACTCCTAAGCGGACTGTGGACCACATGCTGAAACACATCGCTGATACTCATTCGGTCAGTGGATCGATTCCTCATTCCGAAACTTTGGAAGGAATGACCCAAACTGGTCAGTCCTGATCTCTAGACCTTCTCAAACGATTTTCTTTGCTCCTCAGGACATAGACTACATCCTGTGGACGGGAGACTTGCCTCCGCACGACATCTGGAACCAAACCCGTGAAGAAAACCTGAAGATTCTTCGCGACACTGTGACACAAATGATCGAAATGTTCCCTGGGATCCCGATATTCCCTGCTCTTGGAAATCACGAGAGTGCTCCGGTCAACAGGTGAGAAATGTCGCTGAATTTGATCGCGGAATACGTGGCTGAATAAACTCGACGTTCACATTTCCAATGCACTGCAGTTTTCCGCCGCCATTCGTTCCGGAAGAGAACAGTATATCTTGGCTCTACGACGAGCTGGACAAGGAATGGAGGAGATGGCTTCCGGCTGGAGTATCTCACACCGTAAGACGCGGTGCATTCTACTCAGTCCTGGTCAGGCCAGGGTTCAGAGTTCTATCAGTGAACATGAACTACTGTAACAACAAGAACTGGTGGTTGTTGATAAACAGCACAGACCCTGTCAGCGAACTTCAATGGCTGATATACGAACTCCAAGGGGCAGAAATGAACGGAGAGAAGGTTCACATCATCGGGCATATTCCTCCGGGACATTCGGACTGCCTTAAAGTTTGGTCGAGGAATTATTATCACATAATCAACCGGTAAGTCGCGACGAACTTTTGCACGGTGTGGAAACTCCCTCGATCTCCCGGATACACAATACGACTAATCGACACGATTTTCAACAGATACGAATCTACGATAACAGCTCAATTCTTCGGCCACACTCATTACGACGAATTTCAACTATTCTACGACACTACCGACCTCGGTAGAGCCTTGGGCATCGCTTACGTCGGGCCTTCGGTTTCGCCATACATTGATCTCAATCCCGGATATCGAATATACTACGTGGACGGTGATCACGCGAAAACCACCAGGGTGAGCTTCTCTCATCTCCTATTCACCTTTTTTCATCATCTGGACCAAAAGTCGAGACAATTTTACGACCGCTTAATACTTTTCTGACCAAATGAGCTAGAAGACTGTTCTCCACTTTGCAGATGGTCGTAGAGCACGAGTCTTGGGTGATGAATCTGAAGGAAGCAAATCTGTACGATTATCCAATTTGGCAAAAGATGTACACTGCTAGACAGGCTTATCAGATGGCATCTCTTCTCCCTCGAGACTGGGACTCCCTCATTGACAAGATGACCAACGAGCCATCGCTCTTCGACCTTTACTACAAGTGAGTTGAATGGCAGGAGCGAATTGGTTCATTTTTTTTAAATTTCTATCATTATTGTTAATCACTTCTCTTCTTCGCCCTCAGGCATTACTATAAAAATTCTCCGGTCAGACCGACCTGCAATGACGAATGTCGTAAGAGACTTCTCTGCGATTTGCGAAGCGGTAGAAGTCACGACAGAAAAGCTCTTTGCCAGAGTTTAGAGTCGAGGATAGACGGTGAAACTAGAACTGGATGGCGAGCCTGGATCTACAATAGTCTGGCTTTATCGTACGTACCGGAATGGTGGTTCAGGCCTAATCATGCTGGTGATTCGGATACTAACAGAGTCGACACGTAGTAAATTAGCGACGATTACTTTTCTACCCTAAAAGTTAATAGCTTCGATTAGCAGTACAACGCTTGACCAATTATTCACTAAAACGAAAATATATATACGACAGACTAGATAGTTTCTTATTTTTCACTTTGGTAACTGATATTCTAGTCTCGAAGACTAGATTACGAACTACTTGGCTGATTTTTCTCCACGATTTTCACAGAGAATAGAATCGTCGACGTAACATGAAAGAAATGACTGAATTCAATCACGAAATATCGTGTTTTTTTTTTCTCACCATTTGTTGTAAAATTGTAAATATACTTGTACGTAACTTGTAATCGATAAAACGATGATACTAATGCATGCCTTTCATGCCTTTAGGGGATCGTATTTCCCCACGCCTTTGATTAAACACCATTTTTTAAACTTTACGATAATTTATCCTGCCAAAGAACAGATCTACACACATGAAATTATCGACAGCAAATTATAACAATTGTGAAGGAATTTATTAATCGAATTAATAATTTTGTATCACGCTGGTGATGGAATATAAATGCTATACTATATTTGACACGTACATTATGGTGGTTGGAATCCCATCGCAATATGTCGTCTATGATACAGCTGGTCATATTGTGAGTAAATAATCTTCTAATTTTACTATTATTGTTGTCAGATCAAAAACTGTGATCTATGTAAACGCATGACTGACATTAATTTCCGTTTCTTGTTATTCCAGGATGTCAGTGGTCATGGCTATTCCGAGATTCGCCTACAACTTACCAAAATACGTGTTGGGTCTGGGGTAATATTAGGGGGCGAAAACGTGAATCGATATACTTACGAATTAGGTGTGTGATTCAAACGAAGCAAGAATCAAGTTGACACAAATTACTCGACTTACAAGTTCCATAATCATAGTTGTTCGAAATTTTTCTAGATAAAATATCACTTGTCGTGAAACAATTTATCCAGTTTCCGTTTCGTCTAGCTACGATTCGATGACAAGTAGTACATTGATAAAAATAATAATTTCGTACATGTTATATAGCGTACTAGACAACTTACTATAACTGCAGCCTATATAAACCTAAGTGATATTATTATATAATAAAATGAGCCGATGAATGATATCGATTGATCAAGTACATGAGATACGTAATAGATTTGGTAAAACTGACCTCGCTGATCGTTTCTCTGTTATATACCTATGTCTTATTATATATATATATATAACTGTAACATGATAATACGGTTCTACAATTCTACGCAGATCGCAATTATTAACTGTAATGCATATATACAGTAATTTTCATCATGTATTCGATATCTCACCTAGCTTCACTAAAGTAATATTATCTTTTACCGCCGCCATATACGTCATATATATATATATATATATATATACCTATGTATGATATTATACATAATACATTATTATTAGCTGCACGCAATTTTTATTATTTACAGAATGGCCCGATACTAGTTAACACTAATTTTTGGTGCTTATACCTGTTTCATAGAATAATACACAAAAGCTGTAGTACACATATGTGTATATGTATATGTATACGTACGAGAGCTCTGAATGCATCAGAAAAAGGATACATTTTATATGAATTAATTGCCTGCGGCATGATAGCTATATATAATATTCTTAAAAAATATTACTGTCTGGTTTATGCTCGTGCTGATGAAAATTGTATGATCTACTCTGTTTCGTCTATTTTCTTCGTCAATTATTTTTTCCTCATTCTGCTTTATTGTGTTGAACGTTTTCGAAAGCTTGTCAAAATAACTGATCGATTTGTATAAAAATTGTGACTATAACTATATAAAATCGACGGTTTTAATTGTGTATGTAATTCATCATGCCCATCGATACGAGCATAAATCAATCATCGTAGAATATAATTTGTGTACATATAATGAATTAGTATGTAAGTATATGCACGAAGGTATATAGCTATTTATTTATACGCCAGAAAATATCGCTATATGTGTTTTCAAAATCACGTTATTGTTGTGTAATATAACTATTAAAGAAATTTTTTTACTATAATTGTTTGAGTAGCGATAATACTTCTTTCATATATACACTATAAACCCGTTTATTTATCTCTTTCAATTCTAAAGTCTGCAGACAGACAATAGTATCGAAGTAAACTTAAGCGGACAGACTCGTAAATCAATTATCTAAAGATCTGAAATTAAAACTAACGGAAAAAGAGTCCAGTTCGTCTTAGAATCAATAACTGATTCCACGAGACGAGAATTCCACTTGAAAGCGTATGTTCAAGTATTGATTTCGGTACAGTGGTAGACTATAACATCACTAAGTCTATAATAATGATGTTTAAATGACAATTATAATTGAAATCTCATTACTAAGATAATTTTTGTACGATATAAAGAGTTTTGAATCCTATAAATCTCCCATTATCGCGTATTGAGTGGATTCCAGTGCCTCATAGATCTCTACCAACGATCTATCATAGTGAATTCAAAATCGTTCGTCGAATGTTCACGAATTCGAATTCGAATTCAAATATGCGAATAACATGGCACAGCGCTGTTCTCGGTGAATGAGCGGACCGTTAAGGTTGGCGCGAATGCACCGCCGGTCGGTAAAATAGCGACCTGTAGTTGGAATGAATCCTGCTATGTGTACAGGATGGCACATGTACCTTCCTAACCTCAAAACCAAACAATAAAACATTTTATAAATCCGTTACGAAGCGATAGCGGGGTGTAAAATAACAAAAAAGACACAGTAGACGTAGCGAGAATGTCTTCGCCTTGTAGTGACATCATAGAAGACATCGAAGACCTGATATCGTCGCAGGATATAACGCCTAAAGAGCGTTACAGCACGAGAAAGAACGTTACGGTTCGTGCGAAGCGTAAAAAAGAAGCAACCGAGACACCCGAGGTAACAATTCTCTCTAGTATAATACCGGGGACTCAAACTATCTACGTTAAGACATGGGGCTGTACGCACAACAGTTCGGACAGCGAGTACATGGCCGGACAACTGGCTGCTTACGGTTATAATCTAACGGAA
Organism: Tenthredo amoena; assembly: GCA_963966615.1. Classification (NCBI taxonomy): domain Eukaryota; kingdom Metazoa; phylum Arthropoda; class Insecta; order Hymenoptera; family Tenthredinidae; genus Tenthredo; species Tenthredo amoena. Next base: position 3,839,337 of record OZ016496.1, on the reverse strand, counting down.
AACAAGTCCTTGGCCGATTTATGGCTCCTTAATTCATGCACGGTTAAAAATCCCGCGGAAGATCACTTCCGGAACGAGATCGAACTGGGTAGAAAAAACGGTAAACACGTAGTAGTGGCGGGTTGCGTGCCTCAGGGTGCACCCAAGTCGTATTTTCTAAAAAATCTCAGCATGATCGGAGTCCAGCAGATCGACCGGGTGGTCGAAGTGGTGGAGGAAACTCTGAAGGGTAATTCGGTCAGGTTTCTTAGCCAGAAGAAAGAGTCTGGTAAAAAGATCGGCGGCGCTTCCCTGGCGCTTCCTAAGGTCAGACGTAATCCACTGATCGAAATCATAGCCATAAACACCGGCTGTCTTAACCAGTGCACTTATTGCAAGACCAAACACGCCCGCGGTGAATTGGGCAGCTATAGACCTGAGGAGATAGTCGAGAGGGCCAAGCAGGCCTTTTCCGAAGGGGTCTGTGAGCTTTGGCTTACTTCCGAAGACACGGGGACCTACGGAAGAGACATCGGCACTAGCCTACCGGAACTTCTGTGGAAACTCGTGGAAGTCATACCCGAAGGATGCATGATGAGGATCGGGATGACCAACCCTCCCTACATACTGGAACACTTGGAAGAAGTCAGCAAGATTCTGCAGCATCCGAGGGTCTACGGTTTCCTTCATGTTCCCGTCCAGTCGGGCAGCGATCAAGTCCTCTCCGACATGAAGAGAGAGTATTCCTGCAAGGACTTTGAGCAGGTTGTCGACTATCTTCAGTCGCGTGTTCCCGGTGTGACTATAGCGACGGATATCATCTGCGGGTTTCCTACGGAGACAGACGAGGACTTTGAGGATACTATGAAGCTGTGTGAGAAGTACAAGTTCCCGAGCTTGTTCATAAACCAGTTTTATCCAAGGCCCGGAACACCGGCGGCCAGAATGAGCCGAGTCCCTGCCCAGGAGGTGAAAAAGAGGACGAAAAAATTGTCAGAATTTTTTCAGTCCTACGAACCCTACGGCCACGAGGTTGGCCAGGTACAGAATGTCCTGGTCACGGAGATTTCACACGACAAGAAACACTTCGTTGGACATAACAAGTTCTATGAACAAGTATTGGTACCCATGAGGGATGGATTCATGGGGAAAATGGTTCAGGTGCAAATCGTATCTGCTACCAAACACTCGATGAAAGGGGAGCCCCTCGATCAAGGGGTCTCTCCAGCGCTGAGAACACCGTTGCCGAAGGGATCTGTTTCGGGAATCGATGTGGCTCGAACAGAGCCCAAGAATTACAGAATTTTTGCTGTATTAGCTATTCTGGTCGCAGTTATTGCCAGATTTTTATGGAAGTTTTTGACTGTTTGAACTCTGGGGGGAGGAGAGTCGGTAGTTTGATTATAAATGATTGTAAGACCTAGATACTAGTATATATGATTGTAAATACACTTTGGTATCAATAAAAATCTACCTTTTTTTCTCCAGAAATAAAAATTCGTTCATATTCATTTGTTTGATGGTTTGGGAGGATAGTTTTGGGAATCGATGAAATGAAAGATTGGCGATTTTTATGTAAAAGTTTTCTTTATATTCAAAATAATGACAATACAGGAACAAACCCTGAAATGGGTTTACAAAGTTTGATTAGGACAACTTAGATATAATACTAACGAACAACGGGGGTAAGGGGCTGCGCTTATCGTTCAAGGCTTGTGGCGTATCATTCCTTAAATCTTAATATTTAATACAAGTATTGAGCATTTATACTTTACAGCGTATGTAGGTACCTCCTATATCAGGAATCTCGCTAGCACATGTATTATGTATTATCTAGGCATTAAGATATAGAGCCGAATAAATCTACTAAGAATTTATTTTAGCTTATATTCTTTACTTATTTAAAATGCCTTTTATTTGGTATCACCTTTTCAATACTAAGAATTTATCTATCAATCTAAAGCCTAGTCTAAAAACGCTAAAATGAGCTCCTGCCAATTTAATATTATTACTATTAAATTAGTATTATCATTATCATTATCATCCTGAGTATTAGAACCAGCGCTAAAATAGGCCAGGCAAGGAAATACGAATGTAAAATTATAATCTGCTCTGTGAGATCAGCAAATGTTAAGAAAATATTCCAAGCAAGTATAAAGTCGCGCTATCACATCCCAGGTGAATGGGCTCTTTGTGAATGCAGCGATAGCTGCTGAGGTGAGTTTTAAGAAGAAGGGGTTGAGCCAAGTCGCAAGCTGTGTAAGATAAGATAAGGCATTTTATAAGTTTCTGAAACAGAGGAAAGGACACTTACACAGTTACAGTAAAATTTAGTAGTGCCTGGATATCAATTAGTTTTCATTTTTAACGGTGTATCTAGCAGTTAAAACCTTAAATATGATATTCACAGAGATATTTATCAACTATTCGATGAACAAAATGTGTCATCAAAAATCCTGCAAGGCTCATTTTCTTGAATCCAAATTTCTTTAATGTCGATCAAAATGAGTTCCAGCTCTTAAAACAGTTACGGTTCTAGTACGAGGTGTGTCTCTCAGTTTTTATCCGGATTACCTACTTAGTAATTTAAAAAAAAAATAAGAAATAAGGTCAATATTGATAAAGAGAATTTTCTAGTCGTCTAAAAAATGCTTAAAACTTGTTTGAACGTCAGGAAGTTTTGTCCCACCGAGAGAAGACACCCTTTATATGAACTGAACAAAAAATTTTTACTTTTAGAAGCCCGGGAAATTGAAAGGGCCCAGAAACTTTGAAAGAGATCACATTTTGCTCATCGATTATCTCTCCAAATTCTCGTTGCAGCCTCCTTAAACTCAGACTTCAAAGTCCAAAGGGCTTAGCACTAGGATACCTGCTTAATGCGGTAGTAGAGTCCATTCCAGAACACAAACAGACGTAGTTTTGTAATAAAAGAGGAAATATAAACGTTTTTTTGAACCGTTAAGGCCATAAATTAGCGGAATTACAGCCATTTGCAAGTTATTTAATGCCTGGGTAGTAAAAAACCGTTGATATCAGAGTTGTGGAATAAGTTTCCTCATTCCTGGGGTGAAAACTTGATAGATGTCTGTACGTGTGTTGGAAGTTGTACTCGGTTACCCCGTTAAACTAATTTTTTGCAATGAGATAGTGGAAGAAAGTGAATACGTTAAAGTAAAAATGTTGAGCAATAAACAAACACTCTACGCATGTTCAGCGACGACATAATCAATCTCAGATATTGGATAGAGGTGTTTTTCGTTGAAACAGGTTTCTTTAAGATAATATGAACAGCGGGCAGGTAATATTCTATTAAAAACTGGTTTCCTTTTATTATATTAGGTCTAATAAACGATTCCTAGACTTAGTTCAAGTGGATAAAACTAACTAAAAATACGACGTCGCGTTTTTTTATTTCTTTCTTCTATGGCTCAAAAAATTGACACAATGCGAATTCGAATATCTTAATACCTATCATAGTAGTAGTTACAAAATATCGCTAGATTTAAAAATATAAAAACTTTCCTTAAGGTCTAATTTTGAGAATTAAGTAAAAACGATGTGATATGGCTTTTGCAACGGTTAAATATCGATTAAAAAGACTTGAAAAGATTTTTTTTTTAAATTAAAAGAAAAAAAAAAAAAATTACATTCGCCTAAACTATTTACTGGTATTTAAAGCCCGCGGAGAATTTATAAATAATTTCCGTGATATATATATATATATATATATATATTTATACAAATTACACCGAGAGAAGATTAACTTACTTGATAAATTAACTCGTTTTACAAAAAAAAAAAAAAAGAGAAAAAGAAAAAAAAAAAAAGTAGTCTATTTTCCCTCGCGTGTAATAATAATAATAATCATAACAACCTTGTACGCATAACGTCCGAGTACATTCAGTTATTATAATTACAATTATAAAGGGGTTTTTCCTACAACCGTAAAGAAAAAAAAAAAAAAATTTTTTTTTATTTTTCTCTCTTTCTCTCTCTTCTGTATCCAAATTATTATATTATGTACATTATTAAATACAATACTTTGCTTTTGATTAAGTAGTCTTTGAACGAGATTACTGTGCCTAAACTTGTATAATATTTTTTTTCTTTTTTTTTTTTTTTTTTTTTTAAAAAACGAACACCGGAATGATACACATGCATATCACAGAAAAATGCCGTTTATAAAAAAAAAAAAAACAGAAAAACAAAATTGGATTTCCAGCATTTTTATTCTATACTTTTATCTTCTTTTTCTCCAAATCACTTCCAACGTATTTTACCGTTCGTTTGTTCTTGGGCGTAATATTAATAATTAAGGCACTTTCGAGAAATATTTGGATCTATGCTTAGAGAGCGACACGTTTTCGAAAATTTCACACACTCAATGAAGAGGCTGTAAAATAGAAAACCGGCAATCGACTTCGAAGATGTCGTCAGGGAAATACTCTTGTTTTTATACGAAATCCGATTTCCAGCAGCAACAGGCTAAAGTTTTTACGCGAAAAACAACAAATTTGAAAGCCGATGGTTAGTTTTCTAGTTTACGATCGAGTCGATATGAATATATTATACTATCTGATATATGAATATATACATGCAGTCTTTTGCGCTCCGTTGTGTATATTTATGATAAACCGGTGGAAACGTATATATGTATCTACTTCAATTTGAACGAAAAAAAAAAAAATAAAAAAAAAAAAAATGAAAAAGGAAATGTTGGTACTTGTATTTTTCAATGGTACTAACGTACGACGAAGAATTGGCAAGCCAAAGTATTTATGAACGATAAATAGAAAAACTCAAGCGCCCTGCAAAGTATATATAAAAACGGGGACAAACAATGAGCTGGAAAAAAATACAAAATGTCATTAACGTGCTTCTTAGAAAAAAAAAACAAAACAAAACAAAAAAACATTACCTAGGAATGAGAATTTTATCAGTTGGAGATTATAACGTAGTTGAGTCTCTCTCTAGATTATTATATGGCAATTATTATGGCGCTACTAATGGCACGAATTTGATAATTTTCTCCAACTTAACGCTGCAGCATCAGCTTCACGTTTTTCTCGTTATATTAACGATTCCAAAACGCGATGGATGACTTCTTTTCTTTTTTTTTCTTTTTTTTTTTGTTTTCTACTTCGAATAATACTCTCGATAGCAGCTTTCCGCGATCGATTGGGATAAAGAGGGATAGGGAGAGAGGGAAGGACGAGAGTCTCGTTACTTTATCCAAAAGAACAAAAAAATAATAGTCAGATTTTTCTCTGCTCAGCTTTTTCTATAAGAACTGTCTCTCCTTAGTTCGAAACAACGGTTTGACAGCCTTTGACATTCTAATCTCATATATAAATACACATGCACACACAGGGGTAAGAACATTCAGGACTAAATTTACGACGAATACGAGAAAAGTCGTAGCTCATAATCTCCGGAGATTTCGCTTGCTCTGTCTTGATCCGGCTATCAAACGCTTGTTCCGTTTCGTCGGTGTTGCTAGAAGCGCCGTTTTACACGGTCCAGTGTGACGAGATGAACAGCCGATACAGAACTCCATCGAACAACCCTGCCTCGAACAAGACGCTATGTTCTTCTCGCCGTTAACGTGGCAAGCGAACCGACATCTAGGACATGGTAGGAGATACTCCGATGGTTCCAACGTTCTGCCAGCCTGTAAACAAAAAAAAAAAAAACGAAAAAATGATTTTTCATTCGGTGATTCATTTCTCGGTGCTTTTCTCGTTCGATAGATAAAGAAGAAAGCAGCAATACCAGGATTACAAACGATTAAACAAAAATTGTACAATTTTTGAACGATATTTGGAGGACGAAAGTGAGAGTTAAGAAATATCTAAATAGTAAATGGAACGTAAGTGTCTATAGATATGTTATAAACAGTCATTCAAGAATTTTAAATTCAGCATTAACCGTTGCGTGTTCGATATCGTTGAAACTACATCCTAACATCGAATGGATCCGTTAGACCATGCGAAGTTAACGATCATTGCTAATCGAACGTGACTCAATCATAGTGGGATTCCACAGCTGAGAAGTTGTTGCGTATTGTTTTTACACTTTTTCTTTATTCCTATTCGAATGAGGATTCTTTTCAAACGTTATTACTATTATCGATTAACGGAAAGGCCCATAAATATAAACGCGGTATTATAATCTCTGCGTCAAGTTCATGACACAAGGGTTATAGCTATGCAAAAGCAATAACGTTAGGCATTCGCGCGCTATTGAAAGCAGGGGAGGTTAGAGTGAAATTCGAAACGCGCGTAGCAGTTATATGGTTCGACTACTGCGCCTGCGCCAAAGTCTGCGCCTTAATGCAGCAGCCAATGCAGCACGTGTGTGGCAGGTTCTTGACTCCTGCGGCGCCGTTAAAACAATTGATTGCGATTGCGACAAGAATTGTGTGTTTGAATATCGCGAGATTCGATCAGCGATTGTCATTCCCCGGTATTAGGATCGCATTATTACAGGATAAATCGTTTTCAATAGAAAACCTGCGAGATTTGGAAATCCGAAGTTCGTTATAGTCGCCACAGAATTGAAACCACGTAGAAAAACGTGTTCTACAATTTCATTATTAATTGGCAATTATAGCGATATAATTCTAGTAGGTATATCTACGCGGCGGCGGTTCGCCTTCGCATTTTATCAAACCAAACTTCCGCAATTATAATAAACGTAGATGTATATGCGATATATACGCCTACTGAATATTATCAATTCAAAGATTGCTGGTGAGACGGTTAAGCTACGGTTTGGCACGTATTCGCGCCACGATGCTGCATCGCCGACTTCTCTCTGCCCACGCGTGTAATACATGTATTATTCAATTTTTATATATACTTTACGTGCTGCAGCGAACAGGTGACGCCATTCGTTTATAACCGAACGTTTTTTTTTTCCTCCACCGTTAATCGACGAGACGATAAAAACGAAGACCAATAAAATCTGCTGTCTTTTGTTTTTATTATTATTATTATTATTATTGCCGATTTATTGACAAACACTACGATCTCTGAGGGGAACAAAAAAAAATGGCGGGAAAATTTAGGGAACTTGTTTCCGCGACTAAAATATCGTAGATTGAAAATATGCACGGATTCTTGTCCGAAAAGTTTTTAGGCAGACTGTGACGCTTATAATTTCTATAAAACCGTATTCAAAATCAGAATCTGAATCGAAATAATAACGATAATACCAGTTATGATTAAACGGCTAAAAAATCTGGGCAATTTGTTTCCGTCTATCTCTAGCCTTTCACCTATCACATCGAATTAAGGTAGTAGCAAAAGGTATACAACATTCTATATATCTATACGTATTCTCGTAATTCAATATCTCCTTTAAACGGGTATTAGGTTACGCTTTTAATTCCATCGAATTATTCGGTCGGCTAAACGCGCCGGTTTCAACTCCGTTGACCAAACTAAACAGAAAACAGAAAATAAGCCGCTGGAACCCCGAAACTTTGACCGAATACATTCCATTTGGATATTAGAGCAACAAAACAAAAAAAAAAAAAAACGAATAAATATTGACTGCTTCTTCAGGTTTTTTTTTTTTTTTTTTTTTAATTGATTTTTGTAGATTTTATCCCTGCGTTTATTCATTTTCCTCATCCTTAATCAATTCACTTTTATATACTTGTAGAATCGGACTGAATTTAGATCACATATCGTCTCACGGTTCGACGCCATCAATTCCATTATGTGGACCGTAATTGGTCCACCAGTCGACGATGGATCCTGTTGCAGCAAAGTGCATTACAAAAAGGAGCGCAGCCGCTGCACTGCTGCACTGCTGCTGCTGCTGCTGTTTGCGGCAGGTTTTTTTGCCCGCGCTTTAAGGCTCCCGCAATGTCGTGCAAAAGAAGACTGCGTCCAAACCAGACCCAAAACTACGAATCTTCGAATGAAGATTACGTATATAAGATTCTCGAATATTATAATCGATTGTTCGCAAGCTAAGCGGCGAACGAAACTGTTAAACGAGACGTAGGTACAGCATGTCGTTGGAGGCGTAAAAATTGAATAAAACATGGCTAAATACATTTCATTCTATCGCATATATACGGAGAGAATTCCCCGGAAACCTTAGCCACGAATCAATCTGATTAAATCAGTAGATTAGGAGTCAGCGTTAAAGTTTTGCCTCGCAGTTGGTAGCCGCGCGTTGGGTCTGTGCGTCTTGTTGCCGGGCGGTCTTTATTGCCAGAAATCCAGTACATGTGATATACATCTATAGTATATATCTATATATATATAAAATCTGATAGACATATATTTCTCATGGATTGCGAGACCGGCAATCTCCTCGGGCAAGATTTCGTGCAATAATGAATTTTCGGGTTCTTGAAGAGACGAAAAAGTTACGGATATACATATCGTGTCTGGATGTGGGCCAGAGGCACTCACTGACCCGACTTGTGTATTATATCGTTATGTGGGCCTCCTAGAGGCTGGCTTGTTGCCATGCAATTATTATTAGAGTCTGTTTTAGTCCGGCCTGCCTGCCTCCTCCTCCTCCTCCTCATTCTCTCAGTCCACAATTGCAGAGGTCCGCGGCGCTGCTGGTGGTCAATCAAAGAATGAAAGTCTGCATTTCGTGTCACTGATCCGCTATCACGAGTCACGTTACGTTTGTGTTTATTTTGAGCTCGCACTTCGTCCTCGCGCGCAATGCTATATAATATGCAGCCCCTGATGCGATGATAGGTTAATTTTGGAGGTTATATACATTTTCGTACTACGTACAGTGGTCGTTTTTCTTCTATTTTAACACGTAACGGTTCCTCGACGTTCTCAATTATTTCTTACCACCTGTTGCTATGCAGACTATCATATGCATCGTATGGTCCTGAATTACCAACCAGAGATATTTCGGCTTCTTAATGTTGATCGTCGCCGGCTTTGACGTGATCGTTTATACGCGGCGGTTTGCACACCTTTGAATAATGCATTATATGTAATACCACGGGCCGAACAACTACAGGAATATTTATCGAGTTTATCAACACCTTCGAATTTTCATTCTCATGCGCATAACAAGCTGCACCTACGAGTTCATCTGTTTGCACGTATGCAAACGGTGGGCCACTTGAAAAGAAGAGAAATATATCGGTAGCCTTCGAAACTATCGACAAGATCCGAGAAGATGGTTTTGGAAAACTGTCTCAATCGTTCGTCCAGTTACTTATTGAAAATGAAACTTTCCGCCATCTTGGATTCATCAGTGACTTGAAAAACCATTGGAAACGAAATTTTCAAAATGGTCGGACTATTTTTTGATTTATCATCAGCGTCCGCCATTTCATGACTAAATTTCATATAGAAATCGACGGAATAGTTTCCGAAGTAGAAGGGGATGGCGCCATGAATAAAACGAATCAAAGTTCGAAAACCGTTAAACAAAAATACAAACGAAAAGAAGAAGTAGAATAAAACTGCACCGAATGACTGTCAATTTCTTTTCTTTTTTCTTTTTTGTCTCTGTTATTCCTTTCAGTGATTTATTTTTCGGTTCACTCTGTACATTGTAACCGTACAACCTGTACGTGCGCGTTTACATATGTATAGGTGTGATATACACATCAATAACAACGCGCATTGAAATATACTAACGTATGTGTACACATGTATATCGAGACGTCCTTGAGGAGGCGAGAAATGACGTCAGAGATGAATTTTGGTCAGGTTTTCGAGACCTTTCTAAGGGTTGGGTGAGGTTATGTTAAGTTGCGTTGCGTCATATCATGTCACGATATGTTATGTGGTAGTATACTAATGGGAGAGAGAATCTGCTACATATATAAATCCATCGAAGATATATTTCTCTAATCTCGAGTGTCAGTCAGTGTCAGTCAAGTGCCAACGACAGGTGGTTGGTTAGAGGCTGCAAGCAAGACGAAGAAGAAGAAGAAAAGAAAAAGGAAGATCGGTATACGAAGGAGCCGACAACGCAATCAAACACTCGTCATTTCAGTCAGATATAACCTCGCTGCAGTAGAGACTCAAGTCCTCTGCAGCAGTCAAAACAACGCTTCGCGGATAGCCGCTCATGCGCGGGGGAGACCACACCGCACCGTTCGAAAGTCCTTGATCGCGCAGGATTCCGCAAACCCCCTCCCGTCGCCACTGCATAAATATACATACGTAGAAAGTGTTTGCATATAACTTCTGTGTGTTTATACTATATCTATACGTGAGATTTAGCTCCTCGGAGTTTGCTTCTGTCTTCTTTTTCTTTTCTTGTTTTTCTTTCTTTGACTAGTGCAGTTTTCCGCCGCGCTACTTTTTTTTCCTCCTTCGAGCAACCAATCCCTTCGGTTCTTCGATCTTTCTTTCCTTCTCTCTTTTCGTTTCTATGCTTCTCTTTTCTTCTTCGTTATAATACCGATCTTCCGATAAAGATTATTATTATTATCGTTATTGTTTCCACACAATGCGAATACACATCTATTTTGACTTGTTTTTTTTTTTTTTTTTCTTTTTACGTCTTTTTTTCTTCTTTTTTCTCAATTCTCTCGTCGATAAACCGCTACCAACCGGTCTTTTCAGGGTAGGGTAATAACTGTGGCTATTTGTCGTCGTTTTATCGTCGCTTATATACTATATAAACTGTTCAGCTGCAGCGTAAGCACAGCAAGCCGGCAACGACTTTGAACTCGTTTCATCGCAGCGTCAATCAGCTCCTTTAATTTACGACCTTGATCGTTTTCCGGTCTCTCGCAGGCAAATTATTTGATTAGGGTATTAGACTACTCGTGCATATGATTACTCTGGCACCGTTTGGAGGTTAGGTTAGGGTTGAGTTAAGTTAGGTTAGGTATTCGAGTTCTTGAATCTTAAGAACACGTAAGATATAACCATTCCACGGTACTAATACGTATATCATTTTATCACTTCATTTAAGATGATTTTGCGTCATACTCGAGTGATTCAGAGCCTCAGAGTGGCCCCAGGATGCTGTCGAATATATTGATATTGTATGTGTGTGAGTATGTAGCGTACGTAGACATGGGTGTATAGTAGTAAGTATAAAATAAAACCGCAACGGCGAAATAAATATTGCGTGCGAAAGATTGCGGGATGAGAATTTATTTTTTTGCCAAAAGTTGCTTGATCCCTAATATACCCATGTGTAAGTGGTCTGGCTCGGAAGAGTTGGACAAAAGCAGCCGCAGAAAAAGGGAATTAGGAAATAAAAAGAAACGGCGAGTATATAAACGATCATCACAATTACGTACACGTATAATATTTATACATAGGATGTGTGCATATAACAAAGGGAATACAATGCAGCGACAGGTATTATACGTGTATAATGCACATAGCGTGCAGCGTGAAAATCAACGATTCAATATCGAACACAGGTGTAAGAAGAAAAAGAAGAAAAACGAATCGGTATTTTGAGGAAATTATCTAGAAAATCGGTTCAGTTCAACAGACCGTAACTTCTTCGGTAAATTTTTTTGTGGAATGAGTAAAATAGCATTCGAAAGCAGAAGTCTCAAGCTTTTCAAGGCTTGTTTCCCGATACTTCTGATATTTTTTGTCTCAGAGTTACACGAAGCTCAAAAAGCGGCTTGGTGAATGTGTGAAAATCGGTTCAGTCCTTCCACAGCTCATGATAGCCTGTCTTATATTAACAATATCCTCAGGACAAAGACTTCGTGCTTCTTTTGCGATATGGGTATTAGCATAGCGTCTATCTGTACATATCTTGACAGCACTACCCGATCATCGTAGATGTATATCCGAAAACCTCATCAAAAGAAGCCAGTCGCTCTTCTCTTTGTCGAAAATTAAGCGAACGCTGTCCACGAACAGGTACAAGAAATACGTATTGTTCCAGGTCGAAGAACAGGCTGCATTTTTCTTCCTTATCTACGGTTCCGTTTAAGCCCAAAGCCGATAAAGCCCAAAAAATCCGAGGATTAAGGTTTAGGCCTCGCTGAGCATACCTGAAGTTAGACCCGAAGCTATTGCAGTCCTATCTTCAAGGACTTAATTTTCCCTTATTTCCTTGTCTTCTTCTTCGACGTCTGCGCCTAATTTCACTATTCATTATTATCCTTGACCAAAACCAGGTACCTAAGACAACCCGGGTCTTAGGATTACAGACTTTAAATTTCCAGCTGACAGCGAATATCACTTCATGTGTCGAAAGGGACTAACAGTAATGCATGCAGTCTAACCTTCTTATATGGCCTTAGTTCCTTTTATTTTGGAAACTAACCGATCGATTCCTAGGGAATTTAGTCTCTCCAGGTCTTTGACGGTGTTCTATTTGAATTCGCGGTCAAAGTCGTGAAATTCAAAATGGCGAACGAAAATTATGGAATTTCAATTGGCTATTTCGGATTTTTCGGACTGGTAATTAGAGACTGAAAATCCCTAGGACCTGTCTTCTTGTGAAAGATACTCTGCCGGATTCTCGCTATCTAGAAGGAAGGGATAACGAATGAATGAATGAATGTTATCTCTTGCCGTATAACCCTGAGATTAGACTCGTCGTTTGGTCAATTCTTGGTGCAGGTCGGTCGCTATATAGACAACCTCACTAACCATCTAGAGACTTTTTCGTGAGCTTAATCAAAGGCGGGAAAAATGTCAATTTCGAAATCGATAAACTAAAGTATCATCGACATTCCAAAACATGATAGCGTATAATAAAACAGCGTTATGTGTATATCGTTCGAGTTTTTGGTCACACGTATACATAAACATGCATGCATGTGGCACAATTGCAACGCAGCTTTCTAAAACCCATTAATTTGACATTTTTGCGGTGAAGGTTTCGCGCAGAGCTAAACCAGGCGATGGGTACGTATTTCGTTTCAACCGCATACTGGAATTTTTTTACCGCCGTTGCACATTCACATAGGAGGTTGCAGCGGATTTTCGAAGCTTATATTTCATTACTTTTCTCTCGTTTTGAATTTATTTATTTTTTGGTTTTGTTTATAGCGCTTCTTTCGCGGTAGAAATTGAGCCGCGAGAGAATTTCAGCCAAGAAATGTTTTCCTCTCCCACGTAATGTGTCTCACTTGTCTGTTGAGAGAAGAGAAGAAAGAAGATCGTACGTTCGGAATAAAAAGAAGAAAAAAGAAATTCGGAATTTTGAGGAGGAGGAGCCAGGAATATCGATTTGCAGAGATAGATGTACAGACCTGGACACGTGATATATTTCATACCCACATATATTATATTTTGCGAGGTTAAACTAATAATAACGATGAACAAAAAAAATATCAAATTCTTAACGAGCGGTTATAACTTATCCTCCTATAAAAGAAAAACATTGCGTTTCGGCAAATCACGTACTGTTACACAAGTTGTATACAAGGATAATTATCACTATTAATCTTGTAAGGAGGCGGTCGGATATCGTCGACAAAAAAGAACAGAAACCAAAAAAAAAAAGAGAATAAAAAATTAAATTAAATTATAATCGTCCATATCGTGTGCAGCACGTATATTAAATAAAAAAAAAGAAAGAAAAAAAAAAAAAAAGTAAAGCTCTGCGAATTAAAAATCGTGCAAGAATCGCAAAGACGTTCGATAACGGTCGAACGAATCCCTCCACAGAGCAAAAGGGCCGGTTGCTAGGCGCGCGCGCGCGCGCGACGCGAACTGTTGTCGTTCGAAATTCGAATAAAGATTTACTATGGAGGCGTACGTACAGTTGCGCGCACGTTTGTTTGTTTCGGTTCCCGCCATCTTTTCCCGCGCACACACAGGATTTCTTCGGGTAGTAGGCTTGATGTCGTCGGGCTATATACGCTCTCGCTGTTTCGCAATATGAACTGTAAATTACCGCATATTACATACTATACCAAAGTTTTAAAACGACCTTTCCCAACGGGCATGATGTCAACGATCGCGATTCTACGGCTCAAATAATACAAATAAAAAGGAACGAAGGAAAGAGAGAGAGAGAGAGAGAGAGAGCGAGAGAAAAAAAAAGACAACTTGTAGTAGGTTATTGCGCGTAAAGTTAAAACTCGTTGGCGGAACTTCATTTGAATTCAAATAGAGACCAGATATGTGTATAGATACTGATACGTGAACCAACTATATGGAAATCATTTAAAAGCTCTAGAACAACGCCTTGAAATATAATTCAAAAATGAAAAAAAAAAAATAAAAAACAATCCTATTGAAATAAAACCCTGCTCCCCCTCCTCCCCCGTCTTGTTGCTAAGCGGGCGGACGCCCGGCGACCTAAGTAAATGGAATTTATCATGGTCGTCTAGACAAACTGCGAGGCTGCAGCACAATCGGCGATCCAATGTTATCCAGGTCGACAGTGAGAGAGAGAAAATGAGAGAGAGGGAGAGAAGAAAGAGACAGAGCGAGAGGAAAAAGGGGGGAGTGAAGGGAGGAGGAGAGAAAGAACGAAAAAGTTGAGCCTTTAGCGGCGGCGGCGGTGGCGGCGGCAGCAAGGAACGAACGCACTGCTTTCGGCTTGCGAATAATAATCATATACCTAGCAGCAGGATCGCGAACGACCTCTTGAGCCTCACTGCATAGCAACAGCACCGACGACGCTACGGCTACTCGACTCGGGCAACCCGAGAGGCTGGGCTGTGGGCATCACATTCGGGTACAGCGTGGCGCTGAGGAGAACCCGCTATAAAATGCGTAATATGTACGTACCTATACGTTCGAGGTTTCGACGTTCGTTGAACCGCCGCGAAATTGTCGAATAATTTGAATTCGAATCGTCTCTCTATACCTGCGCACGTATATAAAATGATGTATTCGAATTTTTATAAGACTCAAATGCACATCGAACGTTGCTTGTCAGTCCAGCCGATTTATTTTCTCTAACGTTCCTTGAATTTCAAATAAACCGATGATTCAAACGAACTAACGCTGCCGCCTCGCCTCGCGTCGCCTCGATCGCATAGCTTTGGCCTAGTTAGTTGGCGCTTCGGTCGGTCGGCCAGACTCGTGATCATTGCGGGAGTCCGCGGATGGAACGGAATGGGACCCTGGAATGAGATGCTACAGGGTGGGGAGGGATTCCTGAATAACGACAACATCTAACGCCGAGTAGGAACGTTTGCGTCACGTGATGTAAACAGCGTTATACCGGGGTCGAGTAGGGGCAATCCTGCCGGCGCGCGCGGGCAAACGCGAAAGTAAACAATGTCGATACACGTTATACCTGAATCCCGCGCGTTAATGCAACGATATTGAACTCGACGACTCGATTCGACTAGACTCTCTTAGAATAGTAACGACTTTTTTTTTATATAATATGAAAAAAAAAAGACAAAAAACAAAACAACTAAACTCGCTGCTAGTTACAGGTATATCAAATAAACTTAGTTGGCATTAAAAATGCTCAGTTTGTTTGTTATTATACAGAGTTCTGCGTTTGTTTTTGTACATTTTTTTTTCTTGCTTACTTCTTCCTTTTTCGACTAGTCTTTTCATCCATAACGTGACGTGTAGAAAGTACCGCGCGATGAATCGCCTTTTAATATCGTTGCTATGCGAATTCATTCGCCGGGCCAAGTAGTCGAGCTAAAAAAAACCGGTAAGCTTCCGGAAACGAGGCTCGTTTTTCGATAAATATCATCTCATACCACGATCGCATTACGTGCTGGATTCGATTGCGTGCCAAAATAACACAACACACATAACCTCCTTCCCACACACAAACGTGTCCGGTTCTGTCTATTAATTATACTACATAAGACGATTATCACTATATCATCACTTTATTATATGTGAGCATATATTGACGATTTAAAACACAGTCAAGGCTTTCCTATAACGGAATAATCTATAAATACTGAGACATCGACATCTGAATATTCGAAATTCCAATTTTTGAAATATTACACGCGTATTCCGAGGCGAAGAATTAGGAACTAGCAACTCGACCAGAACTCATTCTTTCCGCATGTTCCGTTGTTACACAAGCTGGTTTTTCGCAGCTAGTTACGAGCACCGGAATTGGCTGACTTTTATACCTGCCTCGTACCCGTGCAAAGTTTTATTGCGGTTTAGGATAAGACTCGAAAACTTTCAAGGAAGGACTAGTTTTTCGGGTCCTGTTCATTTACGAGGAACAGGTGAAGACGTGAGGTGACTTACCGATCGACCTCTTATTAACGGTGCCGGAAACAGGTAAAGAGGTAGCATTCAACATTCGCGTCCTGAATCATCGTTGATAGATCATATCTACGATGTTCACATTTAACTGTAGAAATGCTGTATCAACGGGAAGTAAGAGGAAGCCGATGTATGTATACGTGTACAGGTGAAATTCCTATCGGGATTCCTCATGCAGACAATAAAACGAACTACTCGTTTCAATATTATTCGAACGCGAGTTCCTCTCCTTCTCGGCCTTGGTCTCTATACGAAACGGGAATCAGCTGGTCTATCGGTGTCAGCTGTTCACTAGTTCATCTCTCTTTCTCTTCTTCCACAACGCTCTAGCTCTTTCTATCAATTTCTCTCTCTACAACATAGTAACGTATGACGTAGTATTTCTCTTCTTGTATTTTTTCGCTAATTTTTTTTTCTTTTTGTTGTTTTTTTTTTATAGATTATTTTCTCGTCTGTTGTCATCCGTTATTCGTAGGTCTGTCGATTATTATTCCATACCGTATGTATGCTGCTGCGGTATTTAAACACTGTTCTTCAACCTCAAGTAAGGAAGGTCATGTCTTCGATTCAGCCTCGACCAACCTTGCCGCGAGACGGAGAGAGGAAAGAGAAACAAAATACAAACAAAAATGAAAAGAAGATGAAAAAAGTATGAACCAACCAATCGACTGCTCTCTCGCACCTTACTTATGGAAGGTCACCATCCTCAACCGTTCGCGTAATAGGCGAAAGATGAGAAATCAATTTCAAACGGTCATTGACGAGTAGGAGACGGTTTTTTTATCCGGCCAAATTCTATGAGCTTTTTAATCTTAATTTTTTCTTTTTTAATTCCGTTTTTGGAAAAGATCATTTGCATATTTAACGGAGTACTTCCGGTATAAAAAGGAGAAGCGTTAAAACTTCTAAAAAAATTCATAACTTTCTCATTTCTCATGAAAACTGGATAAAACTTGTAACTCAACTTTCTGTTACCGAAACCCAATGGAAATTTGTTTTTTTTTCCGAATTTTCTAATCCCAAAATTCAAAATGGCAACACGAATTGCATATTTTTTTCTTTCGTTTTTTATTTAGCTCACGTTTATACATCAAACAATGATCGATTCGTGACAATGTGTAGAAAAATGTCCACGCTGATCGTTTCATCTCGAACAGAATGAGAAAATAATATAACTGCACCGCATCTCGCGGTGGTTTGAAAAACTAAAAATGTCTTAAGCTGCGCACAACCCGTCGCGTCGCGTCTGTTCTCGACTCGTCTTGTCTCGTCTCGTCTAAAGAACAGCTGCGTGCGTCCCTCTTTATCATTCTGTGCAGGGGAGGCTCCAGGCTCTACGGTTCTCGGTTAGAGTTAACCGCGGCGTTCTTTACCACGTTTCATTAATTCCTCCCCTCGTCTCGGCTCTTTATCTCTTTCTCTATTTTCTTCTTTCTCTAACCTCTATCTCTCGGCTCCCCCGACTTATGTATATGTATATTACGGAGCGACGAGCTTAGGCCGTCCTGCTGCACCTCCAGTCTCGGGTTACTTCACTATCTCCGCTAGGGATTGAAAAGCAAACCAACATAGGCCATAGCTAGACAGCTGTTCCATACACATTCCTCCGTACTCCGTCCTCACCTCCCCTTTCTGTCCATCTCTTCCCTTTACCGATCCCACGGCCAGTCAGTTAGGACCAAAGGACCGAAAGACAGAGAAAGAGATAGAGACAAACTAAAAGGAAAGGCGGGCGCACTGCGGCGCGCCGCTCAACCTGCAGGCAAGAAAACCGAGGAGCCAAAACTCGGAGAGGTTAGGAGCCTCCCTTATACCGCGCCGAGCATTACGCTTGTTTTCTGTTATACGGCGTCTCTTCCGTGGCACGAGAAGCGTGGACGTGAATCGTGGATGAAATGGAGATGAAATAAGAAAATGAAAATATATTCCTAGGCTTATTTTGTCGTGAAGAAAATAGAAAAGAAATGGTAAACAGGGGTAGAGTTTCTTAGAAGCAATAATATGAAAATTAAATCGTTGCGAAGAGAAGTGTTAAGTTCTTTTTATTATTTTTGCTATTCCTTTCTTTCAAAATCCGCGCGCTCAGGATTGAGCCTGTAATTTTAGTACGTATATTAATGCCACTTTGTTACTAAGCTTCAAAGTCGGCGATTGATATACGACCAACGCCCATTATTTAGTCCTAACTTCTTCTCGACGCGTTACACGTTTCGACACACCGCAGCACTGCGGTCTATAGGAAGAGAATATAAAATAAAGATTCAGGGAGGCTCTGAATTCTGTATTTTTCAAACGGGGAGTTTCTGACGTTGCGAAATAGACGCCTTTCGGGTTTTATGATCGCAGGTATCTCAAACTATAGTATAAAATATCGCGAGCTTGATAGTCAGCAAATATATACTCATGTACACAGAACTACGATACGGACGACAGACACTTGGCGGTTTTTAACGTCTGTTAAAAAGGCGCTAAGTCGTTAAGGCGCCGTGCCGCGTTGCGCAGCGGGGAGTCGCGACGCCCGCACGATAACCGAGAAACCGTGGGGGGATCGACGACTTCCGGTGCGCCGGGGAGACCAGGAATCGACTGATAGAGGAATCGAGTCTGCGCAGCCCCTAATCTCCTATGAGTATATCTATCTGTGCGTCTAAGGTACTGGCGTGGCAACTAATTAACTGACCGACAGATACGATGCGACAGATAGACGACGGTTCCCCGTATGATGCAGACTTTTTTTTATTCTATCTTCCCAACGCTTATGCTTACGTATGTGTCTTCGAAACTCTTTGATGTAAAGCAATCAGTTTTTGTCGGTATTTCTTTGAATCGATAAATTCTAAATATCGAATGAGTTATCGGAGGGATATTCTGAGTTATCTTCCGAGTTTTCAGAGCTCTTTTTTTTTTTTTTTTATAGAGTCGTGGTTGATATACGCAGTTCACATTTGTCAATCGGAAGTTGAGAACAAGAGAAAAAGAAGAGAAAGCTGAGTTTGAAGAGAGACAGAGCAAAGAAGAGAAGGATAAAAGTGGTTTTTAAAATTCAAACACGTTGTCAAACATTCATTAACATCAGACTGTCTCGGGACCAAGTCGGACGGTTTTCTAGGAAAATGGATGCAGAGGTTTGTTTGTCTCTTCGGTTTCGTTTTTTCTTTTTATTCATTTCCTTTGTTCATTTTTTTTTTTTTGTTTTTTTTTTTCTTGGTCGCTTTGCTGGGCTGAGAAAACTCTTTCGGTATTTTCCACCTCCGCCTGCAGTACTTCGGTGCGGCAAGAACGTAACACGGAAATTATACATATAGCTACTTCGCTGTAGGAGACAGCTCTCACTTACTGTGACAAGGAAATTACGTCACGTACGAAACGAAGTATAAGAGAAGAAAATAACTAAGGTGAATAAGTATTCGTGTAGGGATTCAATCCGAGCACGCGACTCTGTTGACGATTACCAAAATTTGAATCATCGATAATATTTCTGGAATGCTTCGTACTCGAAGAATTGAAACCAGGTAAGGCAGAGATGATGAAACTCTTCAAAATTTGAAACTCAAAGGCAAACTTACAGTGATAAGTACTGTTAAAAATGTTCATCCTTGGTTATAAAAACCATTTCATAGCCTCGCCATTTCCTAAACCGCAACTTTATATTTCCGTACGATATAAGATATGAGGATAAAATATTGGCTAACCGGCCGCAAGTATTGTCCGGTTCGTGGCTGCCATTTCCTGCGACAGTTGTACTTACACCGGCCACGGTTCTGTGGCCAGCAACGAACTAACCGAGTTGCACCGGTCACCAGAGAGCCATGCACCTGCTTCTCGGCCGTTATACGGTTAACGAAAAGGGTGAAGAACTAGGAGGCGAAGTATCAAGGCTCGCTCTTTTTGTAGTTTCCTTTTCCTTTTGGGAAAAGAAACTAACTAAGAAAGAGAAAGAAAGCGAGAGAGGAAGGACGCAGACGTCTTCCCTTTTCTTTTTAACGGACTTATGCCGGAAGATCCTTTACCTATTTATTACAATTAGTCACTGCCGTCGAGGAAGGAAGTCGAAGCCCGTTTCTCTTCTTCCTCTTTACAAGAATGATCACTTTGAAACGCCGTTGCGCCTCGAGGGACAGGAATAAAAAATGATCGCCATTGCACCTGGAGTTAAAAAAACAAACAGTGCGATAAAAGAATGTCCATAGAATCGTTGATTCAGTCGTTTTTGTTAGTCTGAAAGAACGGAGCGTGTATGGTCGTAGATATCTCATTCACTGTCGCATATACATATATGCATATATGCGTGTTCAATTATAACGATCTTTATCGTCACCGCATTATAACAACGATAGTAAGTCACAATTAGTAGCCGCAAGAAATTGCTACAGATGACGCGGTCTCATTGTTCGTTGGATCAGATTATGTATCAATTACCGTAAAACGTAGAAAAAGAGCCTGTGCATGGTTGGTTTTACATCTTATCTAACGATAAATTGTCCTTTCAGAGAAGAGGCGAGCAAAACTGCCGGTGCGTCAAAACTCGGGTCAAGTATCTGCGGTGTCCGGTAGCATTGTACCACGGTGCCTTTATACCCACTTGTAACATGTTTCACTTCACATTTCACCTCAGATATCAGGTGGATTTTTTAATGACCCGTGAGAAAGTCGAGAAACGTTTTCACAATTCAAGCTGTTTCTCGATGATCCGTTATCTTACAATTGTAATTAATAAAAGCGATCGTTGTTCTTTGATCAGGAATATTTCAGGGAATGCTTGTTACAGACTGAATTCAAATTCCTGAATTAGGTTATCTAGGAACTCGGTTTTCCCGCCTTTTTGCTTCTCGCTCTTCAAGCCCATGTATTTTAGTTTTCGGTCAGTCGAGCTGAAGGCTTTCGTGGGAAATCCTGATTTTCCTTGACTCATAAGTATCGTGTATGTGTATGTGTTTGTATACGTAGTACATTATACCCTTATGCCGAACCGAACACGCTGCGCACCTGTTGGAGTGGTTGTCCGGTTCATAAAAGTGGCCCAACCGCATTCTGACGTCGGTTTTTCGAGGGGCATAATGTTCTCTTTTTTAATATCAATGGGGAAAACAATGATTAAATTAATAAATGATGAATTTTCTGAAGAGAACAAAATCCGTTTCGTTACACTCAGAGTTGATAAACGACAATACTTGCAGCACGGCAAGATTACGTCTTTTTAATCTAGACTAAAACTCCGGGGTTCTCTCGTTTCGAATCTCCTTTCTATGTATGTTAATGTAGGTATGCAATACTGCTGTGCAGTTATCGTCGACATAGAGACGATAAAGCCAGGAGTTACAGACTGCAGGATATGGGATAGGTACAGGATATGGGAGCCACAGCGACAAGAGAGGAATGAAGCAGCTTGTGATTCTCCGAAAAATTCAATCTCTAGAGTAGCTGGACTCTATGAGAGTTTGATTTCTCGTCAAAGCTGACTCGCAGTTTTAATTAATATCAGTCATTTGAAGTTTCGCTGTTCCAAAGTCGAAGTTAATCGTTAACCTCCATACAACTCATCTCAGGACGTATATGTTAATGAATAGATATCGAACAGAGCGTTGGGTTTAACGGATTTCGCAACATCCGTTCATGCGGATTCGTCGCGGCACCAAACTGCGCGGAAGAATTGTTTAAAAATTGCACAACGTAGATAAATTTGTCAGAAATGTAGTAACAGAAAACGATGTCCTTGTACATTTGTGAACGGAAACGCGTACAAAAAATAAAAATTCTTCACCTTATACTAAAATTCTGGGAAATTGGGTCGGAGGTTTTTTTTCTTTTGCAAATAGAAATGGATGCAAAAGTATAAAGAGGGTAAAGAGGAGAAAGAAGACGTGAGTGGCGATAAAATCGCGGCAACACACGTAAGAGTTCATATAAAAGTGCTCGGCGGTGAGAAGGATGCGTGTTTCGCGGCAGCGGCGGATCAAATTATCGCGGGAAACACGTGTTGCCAGTTCTTCCCGCCCATGGAAGAGTTTCAGACTGTTAGACAAGTATGAGTGTGTGTGTGTATAACGTAGAAAGTCGGTGAGACGCGAGACGGAGAAGCGCGACGCGTCGCGACGTCCGGCTCCCCTAGACCCGCGGCCGTTCCTCTTCACTCGCTCAACTACTCGCAGCTCGCTAGGCTAATGTGAGCGTCGAGATGATCAACGAGGCGATGAGACACCAGCGCGTGTGACGTCAGGTGGTTAATTACTTCGCGTCCGACCGCGAGACGCGTTTAGTCCTTATTTTCTTCCTCTTGTTATTCAAACCTCTGCGACGAACACGAAAAACGAGAATACCATATCCTCACTGGAAAATTTCCCACCCAAAAATAAGAAGACTGACATTTCAAAGTGCAAAACTGAAGAACAAAGTTCCGATTCTTCCGCCATTTTGAATTTCGCAATTTCGAGGTCAGATTCGTAATCAGCGAGTTCGGAAACCTTGGTAAACTGATTTTTACCGAAATCGGAAGTTTTTTTTCATTTCATCCGCCATCTTGGATTCAGTATATTGAATTTCAGGATTGTCTTCCTAAATTTTCAATCGACAATCCAAAAAAGATCCGGAAAGCAGATTTCTTGACTTTAAGGTCGAACATGGATTCACTATTCAAAGATTGGTTTTTTGTTTCTTCGTATACCTAAGAGATTGTCTTTTTCGCAAAAGAGACTATCCGTTTTTTGAATCGCGTGCTTCACAGTTGAGCGATAGGTAGTAGTAGTAATTAGTAACGCGACGGGTTATGTTCTGCGCACAAGACAACAACCCGTAATTTAAAAATCCGAATTTCTCTATTCTTTCTGACAGGCGATTAAGATTGGCATTTCTTGGAAACACCTACCTGCTATAGGTCTTTGCGGTAATTTCCGTGAGGTTAAATAAAATTTAGCACCAAATCCTGTAGCGGTATTTTACCCAAATATTTTAACGACCATACGGCGCTAAATATTGTACACACAAAATATATAGAATTTACACAATTTCATTTCTTCTTATACTTTGGAAGATGGTCAAACTTGATTCATTGATAAGCGGAAGTTAGAAGAGACGTAATTTCGCGCTTTTTTTATTCAAATTAATTTGAATCGTATTCTGGAAACCACAGCGAGGTGGTTTTATTCTATTCTCCAATCTACCATGCCTCTATTATATTTTATTTTTCGCGGTCCACTGAATAATAAAATAACTGTGCTACAGGTTCCGTATTGAAAATATCGTGTTACAATTTAAAATAACCAAGTCCGATCTATGCACGTATGTATGGCATAGCATAGTATATAGTAATAGTAGAACAGCTCATTTATTATACTCGATTTAACGTAGACCTGACGAGCGATTATCTGCGGTCGTCATCCAAGGAACAGACAATCATTATCCAATTAAGTGAAATCCAATATTCGCGCACGCGATTTATAAAAATATATGTATAATACGTCCATATCCATGTTGCTATGGCACACATAGCTCCAGCATTCTGAAGCAATGAATTTTTGAGCCAAATTTTTCCGTTATTATAATTTCTTTAACTCTGGTCGTAGGTATAATTAAAATGATTGTATGACGTGCTAATGACGTGACATACTTATCGTCTAAAAGCTACTAAACAAAGGTAAACCCGTTGATTAGATCATATCAGATCAGATACCTTGAACCTGAATATTAGTAGCTCTACCTGCAGAGACAACAAACGAAAGCAGTCAAAGCCTGTGAATGATAAGAAGACAGGTTTGCTTGTGGCGTCATTTACACCTCGTTAATATTCTTTCTAGCTTAGAAAATGGTATATAAAAAAGAATGAATGACAGACACCTCTTTTGTTATGGCAATTTCTGTAAATACTTTCATAGGTTTATCCATATCATTTGATCCGACAATGAAAAGACGGGATCTTGTATAGGATTCAAGTTAATCAGATAAATTTATATCTATAAATTGTTGATTTTCATTCCCACCCAAATTCACATTTCAATTTTTAACAAAATTTCAGCTCGTTTGAAAGGGCAGTTTAAGTTTAGAAGACTCATGACATTCAAATAGATGCATAAATTTGTTGATAATTGAAAAATATTCTGCGGTAGAAAGCAACGGTGCTAATTCTTACCAATACACTCACAATGAATGTCTGTGTGTATAAGCGCTCAGGAGTATTTCATTAATATGGATACAAAAAGCATAAAAAACAAACAACAACAAGGAAAGAAATATTGTATATTAATATTAATAACTAAAAATGAAGGAATCGAGTCGCCTGGTTTGGAAACCACCTAAATCCCAAATGCAGAACCTTATTTTCTCTTCGTTTTTTTGGTTTATTCTCAAAATCTGGAGTTGATAATTCTTCCTTGCGATGAAAAATCATGATATTAACTGCTTCGCTGCGTTTGAACTTAGCTGTTTTCATTATTTTAGTCGACTCGATTGAGTGAACCAAGTTCTGTGGATAACTGACCTTAACAAATGAGTGGAACTTGACTTTACTAGGTGAAACCGGAGGGCTGCTAGGTGTGAGAGTGTTGGCCGGTGGTTGTATGAGGTTTTGAACTTCTACGAGGAACCCTTTCCTGGCATATCTGCTCTTCGGGCTGGCTAAAACATCTCCTTCAGCCTTAGCCTTGGCCTGAATGAGCTTGAGATTCTCCTTGATGTTCTGTCTCAGAATAACATAATTAAGCCTTCGCATATTGGCCCTTGAATCCCTGGCGCAGATTCTCCTCCAAGTCTTTGAGACCATGCTTATATTGCACAAGTCCTGAGGACTAAGGAGGGCCAGTATCTTGGAGAGAACTCTCCAATGGTCGCTTTCCTCCCCTAAAATACTCATAAAATCAACATTGGCCTTTCCTGATTGATCTGAGACGGCTCTACACCTCCTGAACCCGACGTATTTTGGTCTTTGACTAAAGTCAAGCCTCTTAGGCTTGATCTCAGACATAGTGAGGTCAGTCATCATCAGCTTACTCAACTTGCTATGACTTTCTATAGAGCTAAAAATCGGACTAGGCCTGCTTGTAGTCGGGGAGGATGTGTTGGCTGGCAAAAGACTTTGCGGAGTACTTTGGGGAACGATGACTAGCTTCATTTCTACGTCTTCTTCTATCGGTTCACTTGCCACGAAGGAGAGAGACGGTACAGCTGGCGAAGGTGGTGGCGATAGTAGCTGCAGCGTGGGTGCAGGGGTTTTTGGAACAGAAGTAAGTTGCTCATCGCCATTGTGGACTCTGAGTAACCCTTCGAGTTCTGAGCTCAAACTCTGACTCTTGTTGTTAATTTTTTGGTAATCACGCGCCTCATTGGTGCTAGTGTTTGTCGTAACCGAGGACGAGGGTAAATCGCCGACCTCGTTACTCTCAAAACGGTTATTAAGTTTCGACCTAAATCGAGACGCGCGTTCTGACTGCCAAGGCTCCGTCGTCCGCACCCTGGGGTAACGCCGTCTGCCAATTGACGCGGTGCCGTTCGAACACCCCGACAAACGCGGCCGGCAATTGGAATTCGTAATCGGCGTATAGGCCGCTGTTGAACTCGCAGAATTGGGGGTTTGCGTTATGTACCCGCTATCGCCGCTTTCGTAAGACGACCGCGTACTAACACCACGCTTTTTATGACACGGTACGTGCGGCGTCTCACCGATCTTTGCAGAGCTTGTATTATTCTCCATTTTATCTTCTTGTTTTTTCTTCGTTCTTCAGGGGTTTCAGTAACACATGTATTCACGGGAAACAGATCGACGATGGGGGACAGGAAAGAAATTTTTTGACAAAGGTGCAATACTGTATTTGTATTAATTGGTTAATCAGAGATAAGAAGAAAATATTCGGGGACAAGGATGATACATTAGTTTCTGATCATGGCGAGGTGGTGGTGGTGGTTCCTGTCAGCCTGACAAGAAAGATGCTTCATCGTCCCTGCGCCCCTGAAGAGAGAGATATTTCATATATCGTCGACGAGGCGAACAGGGATGCGGAGAATGAAGAGAAGTATAAACGTCGTAAACAAACACGAGCACCGGTTCTCCTTCTAGTCTCTTATATTTCTTCGTTTTTAAACTCTTCACGTACACACGCAGATCTTATCGAACCATTGGGATGATGTATTCACTCGAGAACAGCACGTGGGTGGAAAAAGCACGATCACTACCACATCAAACTCTAGATGTTGTTATCACGATTCTTCGACTATCAATGACAGAATATTATTCTCACAACACAACGTATAGTAGTTTAACTCAACTTCACTTTATAACGATAATAAATAAGCGGATATAATAGAATATAACGCCGATTAAATGACGCGCACGCCGCGGTTATACCGCGCTAAAAGTAGCGTGGTGCCTACTCCCTTGCGCAGAGGTAGACCACACACTGGCAACAGCTTACTTCTAACTTCACTTCGTTGTACGGAACAGTTTTCAAACGACGATGTTTATCCGTTGCCCTACCGAGGGCCGTTGCCAGGGAGATTGGCCAATGGGAAAGCCTGAATGAGGCAGCTGTTCTCCCGCGGCTGTTTCAAGCCCCAGCTCCCATTGGCGGAGGGATTTTCATCTCACCTTAACACTACCACCACGTTAAAATCTGACGAGTATTTACACTACAGGGGAATTTATTTATATGTATTGCATATACACGTACGACGCGAGGGATCTACTACGCGCGATTCGTCGTGACCGAGTCGACTGCTTGCTCTTATACGTGAGGATGAAATAGAAGGGGAAAATGTAAGGGGAACGGGGAAACCTGGCGAGCGGGAACAACGCTCGATGCGCAGTTCTTTATTCCCATCATCCCATGCGTCGCGCATGCGCACGGCGAGCGTTCAAAGCGCCATTCAACTCCGTCGGCTTCTCGAACTAACTTTTCATGTTATGTTAGGTTAGGCTCATGACTCTTTTTGACTTTTTAGACGGCATTAAACGCACGATCGTTTGATATTTGTCATTTGGTAATAATATGGACTCCAGCAAGGCGGAATCGGCGCCTAAACAAGCGATGGTCTACATCTGTGGCGGTAATTACGACCGTTTGATTATATTCTAGTCGAGAAGCTAGTTGCGATGTTTTGTTGGTCGGCTTAACCTCAAAATTTCAATCACGTTTCGATTTAGAAAATCGTAATAAATCTATCCTCGTCGATTTTTCTTTAAGAATGTCATCACGACAACGAGATACGTCCCAGAGATCCGATACGTTGCAGAGAGTGCGGATACAGGATCATGTATAAAAAGCGAACCAAACGACGTATCCTTTTTTCATGAAAAATCATCATTACTGTTAGTATCGTTGCTTTAATAGATAATTCAAGGCTCTTAAGCTTTTATTCAACTAATAAAACGCTATAATCGTCTTTTTCACTGCCTCTTTCTAAGCAATTTCAAACATCAGGACTTTAAAATCTTCCTATCTTTGTGTTTCTCTCATTTATCACCTCCTCAATGACTTTGAAATGAATTCTTGGATTCCTTAATCAAATAATTCACAGTTGTGGTCTTCGATGCTCGATAGATGGCCTCCAGCTCTAAATTCTGGATTTTGGACCTTTATACGGATGCTTGTTACATCGCAATATCATTATAATGTACAATGTTTAATTATTACTTGAAATAAACTATTTATAGCAGAATTTCAAGCCTATATAGTATTCCAATTCTTTACGCAACGTATCTGTAGCCGTAAGATAAAAAGAAACAAGTTACATTGCCTAGAAATCAAGATATTGCTGTATGGAATCTTCATATTATAGCAATAACTGGATTTTTTCAAGTGTTACTCTGCTCTTCTGATATAATTGAAGTATATGGAGTCTTTGGACGTCAATTATAGTAAAAGAACAGAATTCGATTCTTTTGAATTGAAGTATTGCTCTTCCGAGTCTCTAGATTTGAATTGCAGCGACAACTCGAGCTCAAGAAAAGATTACCTTGTGTTTTTTTACTATACAGCCTTGGCTATAATTTCGTTATCGAGTTATTAGGTGGGAATAAGTTTATTTGGCAATAAATTATAGGCAATATACTTTTTTATTTACAATAAATAAATTACACTTTTGTCAATAGTTCAACAGAGTTCTGAGAATAAGGAAGAGGAGGGGTTGTTGGTGGTAACAGGGCTTGCGAATGGTTTTGATTCTATACAATTGATAAAAGTTGATTCTAGCTAAATAGTTAATTTAAATATATACGTTTATAAAACCCTACTCCGGTCCCTCGATCTGATATCTATATGGCAAAAGCCATTGTATTTTGGTTCCAATTTATGTATGTAATGTGCTAGACTGTATCTTTTTCTTTTTTCTGGATAGTTAATATTTTATCTTAAACCCTAAAGCATTTCGATGATTAAATTTCATTCATTCAAATATTTATTCTATCTCAAAAGCGTTCAAATTCGATACGATACACTGTGCAAAGACAGATTTCTTTTCTTTACCTGTACGTATTACTTTTAATATGGCGTAATAAATTTTTATAAAATTCTATTTTTAATATATAATATAAACCGTCTGCATTTTTGTTTCTTTTCTTTTTTTTTCTACATCGGCTACATACAAAATACTATATCAACAACTATTTTCAAGCCCCGTTCATCACTTTATACATAGTATATAAAATTTAAATTATCCATAAAAATAGAGGAGTGGGTTTCTATTAATTCTCGATAAAACTAGCCGAGAGAAACAGATGATACAGGCGATAATCATTTATGTATACAAAATCTTTTTGTCAACAATTCTGACAATATAGTATTTATAAGGACTCTTTGTATCTTTTTTCTCTTTTTTTTTTCTTTATCCAGTCATCGAAGACATTTTTTCTAATACTGAATCTGCAGAAAGCAGCCAAGCCAATATTCTCAAAGATATGTGAATCTGTATTCGTTGTTCATTCGAAGATTTTCATCGCCCGATATCCATTCACTACGTCTAATCAAATCCAGACTCTTTCCTCTTCTCGGAACAATTTTTGCCAATATTCTGTGACGAAATTCAATAAATTTGTTCCATGCAAAGAGAAGAGTCGAGATCTTGCCGACCAGTGAATAAACTACCAGCGATGAAGGAGGAAATTATTATTTAAATAAAAAATTGGATATAGTATTGGTCTGCATTGGTCAATCAAGATTATCGATTGACTTCGAGTAATGATAGTACAACACAATTGGCTTGACGATACGGATAACATTATGGAAGCTCGTACATAGTTTTAACTTTAGGTCTGCCCAGTTAATGGGCTATAGTTTATACTATGCTAAATTGATTTACATAGTTTGGCAACAGTTTAATTACCTCGACCGGATATCGTTGTATAGAATATAGTTAGTTATCATATTGTAATTGTGCTGCGACGATAAGATCAAGTCCTAAAATATTATTCTGTTTAAAAGAATCTCTGCTCAAGCCGAAGTCTGTGGTTTAAAAAATTCTGATTGATAACGATTTTGTCGTAGTTTGGGAGTAGAGACCGCCAGCAATTAAGCCAGATTGTTAAAACTGTTTTCTCAAAGTCTTGCGCACAAGTATACAAAAATCAACGAATTTGATATAGCTGCAGTTGTGTATGAAAGGTATTCTATTACCTCATATCGTTTTATAAATCGTTCAATTATCAAATCCTAGTGGAGATCAGTTTGTTCCTATATTACGCTGTTCTGTAGACATATACATATATATATATCCAGGGAAAACTTGAACCGCCACATTTTAGACTGAATAGACCTTGCATATCTGTTTTGAGGGATAAAAAGAATCAGAATTTTGATTTCTTTGTACTAGAACAGTAGTCAAATTTCGACCGACATTTCTATTTCAGTTTCTGTAGCGTAGCGGAGTATCTGATCTCCACTTATGCTGTTGTATATGTATAATAAATGATTCACTTAAATCTACCACATATAATAACACTAACGTGATTTCATAATTATATACCTATATAAATATATACAAACGTATTTTTCTTAATTTTCATCTCGTATTAACAATGTTTCTTAGTAATAGGGGGGGGTTTGGGCTGGATGTCTGTTTGTATATGAGGCAGGGGGAATAGGTATGTAACTCGTCGTAGCCTTATTAATATCGTAAAAATTATAATACACTCATATACGTATGTGTATAATATATCATATGTGTTATATAGATGTGATTAGAGTATACATATGTAAATACATATACCAATTATATCGACACATATAATTATACAACAAAGTATGTGTGTATATGGGTATATAACTATATAATAATAATAATAATAATAATAATAATAATAATAATAATAATATGTATATAGTAATAGTAAATATAGATAATAATATTAATTCGTAAACCGTACAATGATAATAATAATAATATTAGAATACTCTTTAAGTTTGCACACAACATTTGCACTTTAAATACAGGATCACATACCAGTCCATTGCACCTTATGATCTAATAATTTTTTAATATACACAGTAATTGTTTATTCATATATATAAATATATATATGTATAAATATTATATTTCGTTACTGGGTAACAGTACTATAGAGTGTTTTTAATTTTTTTTTCTTTTTCATATTTTTAATTAAATTTATTTCTTTTTCATATTTCATTATCATTATGCTGGTATTCAAATATTAAAAGAATATAGAGTGAAAATATCTGTTGATTTTTAGAGAGAAACAAGAGAAAAAAAACACATTTAAAAAGATATTTAGCAATCACCAATAATTATTATTATTATTTATGATACGTTTCGCTCGTAAACAACATACATACATACATACGTACATACATACGCTTAGTAGACGATAAAAAATCTTTTTACCAAAATACCAAAATGACTTTTCTTACCCATTCATAGATAGCATAGATACATTTAGATAGATAGATAGATAGACAGATAGATAGATGGATATAGCTGCAACGATCAGGGCCTCGAAACTCTGGATTGCATAATACAGAATATAATTTAAAAAAAGTTTCATAAAAAGTCATCAGGTCTTTATTTCCTTCCTTCTTCTCCAATCATAATTGTCCGTTCCCGTAATCATCATATTTATACTTTGCATTCTCTCACGATGCAGACACAGCACGTTTCGAAAGAACAAAAAAAAAAAACAAATCCAACAATGATAACTCTGTTAACAGTTAGTTGAAAGTCGAAATATCGTATTTCATATACGTTCAATCATTTGGCACTATGTATCGTCGACTATCTTCTGTCTCTTAGCTTCCTCCCTTACTTCCATCTCGATTGGCCTTTTAAGACGATTCTCACTCTCTCTCCCTTCACTACTACTTCGATCAGTCCCGGAGAATGATTCCGCCTCAATATTGTGCTCCACAAAGCAATGGACTTGCAACTCATTCAGAGATCTAATAGACGCGGAGCAAATGCTGCATTTATACATCTGTCCGCTTTCTTCGACCCTCGTTTCATCGGACGTTTGATTTCGCGGTGTTCTATGCTGCCTTTCGCTTATTACAAAGTCCACATGCCTTTGCTGACTGAACTGAGGATTCGCATGTCGGATTTCATTCACTGGCTTCGATTCCTCGCTCACTAATATCGGCATGTGGTATCCCCGCGCCCCGTCGCTCTCTGATATGGATAACTGATTGTGCGGCGGATACTGGTGCATTGAATGCAACGGAATTGGCTCACCTTCGTCAGAAGATGTATCTCCTCCGCTGGCCCCCTGGTTTGGAATCATCTCCGCGTCCCACTGGCCCATCTTGCTAGGATCTTTCTCATAAAGCTTCTGCGCTAAGTTCTGTGAAAAATCAATAACACGGATTTTAATTTGGATGTTCGTTTATTTCAAGAATAGCTGGTTTATTCATTTCGAAAAGCTGGTCTTACCTGCAGACTAGTAAGACTATTATCACAGTCACTGGTGTCAATGTCGTTCAGATTAACTCCGGAACGTTCCATCTCTGCGTAAGTACCGAACGGCAGTTTACCCAGGCACTCCAACTTCATGATGTGCATTTTGCTGCGTAAGTGCTTAGCCAAATGGCCATGTATCCGGAACGCTATCTTGCAGTCTGTACATTTGAACGGTCTAGGGTTGCTAGTCGTTGCTGCTCCGAACGTCGACGTCATGCTTACCTAAATCGAAAGTTATTCATGTGAAAAAGGATATTAAAGATAGTTGTCATCGATTCAAGGATAATTTGGCTGTAAATAATAACACCTAAGCAGTTAAACTCACTTTATTGTGGTGGGAAACCGATCTTTCATGCTTGGTCAGATGGCCTTTAGTCCTGAAAGACACTGCGCAACTTTCGCATCTGAACGGTCGTTCGAAATAGTGAATGTTGATATGTAGCCTGAGCTGACTGGGCTTGCTGAACACCTTGTTGCATATTCCACAGACGCTTCGACCGTCCTCAGTCACACTGTAACTAAACTCCATGGAATCAGTCCCAAAGGCAGGGGCACACATAGTCTTACTTTATGAGAACCAATCATGACTTTTGGCGACAGTAAAGACTGAAGATCAATAAAAGCTAACTCACCTAACGTAGTTTGGAGCAGGGCCAGACAATGGCTGTAAAAATTCAGCCTGGGGTTTCCCACTGCCACCCGGTGGCGATGGAGATCTGAACCCGGGTCCTCCGACGACCATTTTCCTGGCTACAGAGTGTTTGATGCTTTCGGCCATGTTCTGTTTAGCGACGTCAATGTTCTGTTTACTTTCTACACGCTCAGAGTTTCTGGCATCGGCAATGTTCTGGGATTTCGTTGTCTCCTGAGAATTAGGTCTTGAAATTTCTTGTATAGCCGAAGATTTAGGATCGAAATTAGACCTGGGCATTTCTCTGCTAGGTGGCCTGACTTCCGAGCCAGTCTGGCGAGTTTCTGTATTAGAAGACGCGGCGGTCATTGAATCCTGGTTTTGAATTCTCGGCTCTTGATTAAGTGGCTTAAATTCTTGACTAGGAAGTCTAAGCTCTTGATTATGCAGCCTAAACTCTTGACTAGACCCAGCGAGACGCGAATCTTGATGAGATCTTGGGCTCTGAGTTTGAACCCTCGTCTCTCGGCTCGGGGGTGATATTACGTCTCGGTTCGGAGTATGGCTTTCCCTTGGCCTTTCAATCTCGCTCATCATTTTCATCGCATTGAACATCGAGCTCCTATCTATTTCACTTTTGATCTGCTGTGAGTGAGAAGAAGAGTTTCTGTTTATCATCTCCATGTTGAAATGCCTTGGCGACTGACGTTCTATGCTTGGAGTGCTTCTGCCGGGCAGGTCCAAAGCGAAATGGTTTCTTTCGTGGCCCACTCTGGACCCGGGACTCCCACGGCCTGCTCGGTGTTCGAAATTTTCGTTCTCCTTGTCTTTGTAAATAGATTCTATGTCGAAAGGCCTCCTATCGTTGCTCTGGTAAATCTTGTCTCTAATATCAATTTGTAAATCCTCCGGACTCTGCTTGGACACGTTCTTTATCCTCGACTCAAGATTAGTATGCTGCATCTTGCTAGGATCCGTGTAGGTCACAGTGGGCACTCCGTTCAGGTCTAAATTTCTGGATCTAATAGCGTCCTGCTGTTTTAGGTACTGCATTTCTGTATCAGCCGCGTTCTTGTCGAGCTTCGAAGCCCCCACGCGGTATTGAAGCTTCATTTTACTGTCCATAACATGCCTCTCGGTTAAATAAGCCTGTAGCATCTGACCCTGGGCCTCTGACTTCCACTCTCTGCCCTGAACCGGTAGTCTTTCCATGGTTTGAACGATTGTCTGCATCAGAACCGGCTCAGAAACTGGTGTGAGAATATCAGCAGCCTTTGGCCTCTGGGGAACGGGGGAGCTTATAGAACCCATTGTCTGTTTAGTCGTCAGATCGATAGGCTGGGAAGAATTTGACTGAGTATCAGCGACGTTGACTTCAACGTCAGTTTCAACTCCAGAGTCAGACATTTTGGAAGACTGAATAATAACGCTGGTCCTTGGCCCAGGTTTTTCTTGTACTGAACGATTTGACGGGAAATAATAACGGTGAGATAATTCGCTCTGTATCACAGCTGCAGCTTGGCTGCTCAAAGGAGCAGAGTTCGTCGTTGTCGTTGTGACGCTAGTACACATAGTGCTAGGCGACAAAGTTAAGGTATAAGGATAAGTCGTCGGTCTACCGGTGGGAAGGAGTCCAGGCAATCTGTTCGCACTTCGCTGAGACAGACTGAGCAGCCCTTGCGCAGCTTCGTGCTCTTCGCTCCCAGACTCCTCGCTCTCCTCTCCATCGGTATCTTCCTCCTCTTCTGAAGACTCTTCGGCGTTTCCCCCCCCTGCAGCCAAACGTGCGACCGCATCTTTGTCGATGTTCTCGTCGCAAACCAAAATTGGAACTGGGACAACTCCGAGTTCGACACACTTTTTGTAGTGCGCTTTAGACTTCATGTGCTTCGTGAGATTTCCCTTCGTTTTAAAACTGTAAATTGGGTCAAAGAATTATTGTTAACGTACCCAAGTGGGATTTATTCACACTGTGGGTGAATCAGATCAGGATCATTATTGCTCACCTGAAAGTGCAGTGCTTGCAGGTATATGGTCTCACATCCGTGTGCGTTCTGATATGTTTCTTTAGCATGGATGGCTTCTTACACCTGATGCCACACTCCTCGCAAACGTATCTTCCTCGACCTTGAATTGAATTTAATAAAAGGATGAGATGCGAGTAAAACATGATGTGCCGGATAGTGCATAGGTCCGAAAAGTGTATTGGGACATCCATGAGATGTCCTCTATGTCATCTTGTGTCTGTAAGTTGTCTTTCATCGTCAGACATGATCTAGATGCCAAAATTTGTGACACAGGACCTCCTACAGAGGCCTACTGACGTATTTTCGGAAACTGTGCTAGTAGGAGTACTTTAGTGAGAAAAAATGTCTCAATGCAACAAAAATGGTTTTGCAAAGTCGAATTTTTCATACTATGTTATACTCAATCTTCCACCTAATATATTCCATCAAGTTTCATTGCATAAGACATACTGGAAATATTTTACAGAGGATTTCTGGCCCTAGGTTTGTCTGGGAAGCTACTAGATTTTTTCAGGAAACCACGTTCCACGGTAAAGTAATTGACTGAAGAACAAAGAATCTCAGATATCTTGAATATAGTGTGAATCATCACTCACCTCTTCCCCTGACATAGGTGTAATCCTCATAGCTCTCGAATCCACCATCAAATATTTTCACTCTCTTAGTCTTCTCCTGGGTATCATTTTCCGGGTTGTTATCAGGACTAGCCGGGGTGGTAGGCCTCTGTGAGGAATGTGTTAAAATGTCTTCCGGCTTCTTGCAAGCTGTGGTATAGCTCGCTGGTCTATGCCTCGAGTCATAATGAGCCATGTCAAGATCTGGAGGAGCTTCTTTGCAGACTTTCCAGTTCGAATACATGGAGAGCCCATGCTGCTGGGTCACGTACATCGGCTGGGGTCTGTTCAATGTACAGTAAAACACCCGAGTCGAACATTTCAGGCCCAAATAGGTGTAGGCATGTCCGTTCAGGTACAATTGTCCATAAGATTTCCTGGGCCTTGGGGTCTCGGGACTTATAAGAGGAAGCGTATTCGCCGTTGGGGTAATTCCATGGTGACGTTTAGGAGTAAAGGTCCCAGGCTTCAAGGGCAGCGAGGTAGGCCTTAAGAACTTGGTGTTGCTTTCCTCGCTGGGATTATCATCGCTGATTCCATCCTTTGGCAAATTACTGATAAGCTCAAGCCTCTCGTTTTTATCTGCTGAATCGGCAGCACTACAGGAAATTTTATTTGGCACTTCTGTCGGATTGGAAGAATCTAGATTAACGGTAATGATCGGAGCAATTGACTCAGGCTTTAGCTTAGTCCCATTGATTACTCCGTAGCTTTCTATCGACTTGTTAACACTCTTTACATCTGAAAGATTCGCCGTCACACCTTTGATACGACCATTTTCGTGTGGAATGGGTTCGTACTTCAGGACTGGAGACACAACGGACGACCTATTCGAGTCCAATTCCGCATTAGGCCATCCACTGGGTCTCTTTCTGCTTTCAGACACGTGCTTAGGTGAGTATCTCAGCTTTCCATACGACGTCGTCACGTTGTTATCCGCGCCGTTTGGATAGGTAAACGTTTTATCAGTTTTCGGGCTTTTCTCGTAAGAGAACTTTCTCCTTTCCCTCGGGCTCTCGGCCCCCTTGTACTTCGCAGCAACGCTGTTTTTGATATGACGATCGTGATCGTTAGGGGTCTGAACCCTGGACCTGTACTTGTCAGCGTTAGATTCGACGACTTTAAGTTTAGGGCTGATCAAACCGCCCCTCAAATTCTCACTGCTAGGGGCTTTGAAACAGAGTTTAAACTCCTTCGCGGGACTTACGAGATCCAACGGCTGAGTCAACGACATTTGAAGATTCGAATGTGGTCCGGGAATCCCCGGAATATTTGGGGTCTGAATTTTAACCGGACTAGCGAGATCCAGAGGCTGCGGTAGCACGTGAAGTCCAGGGATCCCGGGAATTACCTTATACCCTGACTCCGGGTTAGGCATACTAACAGATATGTCGACCGTTGGGACTGCGGACAAAGTGTGAGGACCAGGCATTCCGGGAACATAAGGTATGACCTTTCCGGCGTGTAAAATGCCGGCTATGCCGGCCTGCGGTAAAGTGAGGGGATTGTAGGCAGTGATATTGGTTAAAGGGTTCAGATTTGGCTCTAAGTAACTGTAGCAAGATATAGTTGGCGCTATGTTAGGAGTTGATATGTTAGGTATGATAGGTGCCAACATCTTAGGTGTGTTTGGTAGCGAAATAGAACCACTTGGTGTGCTGGCCGGTGTACCGGGTGGTTTGTGGACCATAGTCCCTCCGGAATGAAGTCCCGATCTAACGACTATCGACGATGTCTCAGAGGTCGCGCATTTGTTATTGACATTGTGATCCCCGGGAGAATTGGTCTGGCGAGGTTCGATCCTCATGGTTTTAGTCTCTCCGGTATTGTCGAGTATCCTCACCTCCCCGCCGAACATTTGGAGGGAGTTTGGCCTCGGGTATTTGGACAGTTCTT
Source organism: Tenthredo amoena (assembly GCA_963966615.1). Taxonomy (NCBI): domain Eukaryota; kingdom Metazoa; phylum Arthropoda; class Insecta; order Hymenoptera; family Tenthredinidae; genus Tenthredo; species Tenthredo amoena. The sequence continues at coordinate 3,802,157 of OZ016496.1, read as the reverse complement.
CGAGTGACCTAAGCGTGGTTGGGGCCGATTCTGACCTCTGTTTAGTCGGGGGTACGTAGGCATCGACCAATCTCGTATTTCCGAGCAATGGTCCGGGGGATGGAAGGGGCTGTAGGGTGTTATAGTAGTCAGACTTAAGCTCAAATTCGGGCTCTCGTTTTTCAAGTTCAAGTTGAAACTCCGGTCGCCGTTGTCCCGGGGATCCATTGCAGTAGTACCGTCTATGTGCATCCAGGTTATCGGCGCTCGTGTAGGAGATTTTGCACGATGGACATTGGAAGCTTTCCCCGTTCAAGGCCTCGCCTTTGCTTTTCAAAAGCAGGAGATCCTTTATCATCAATCCTTCATTCTGCTGTGGGTGTTCTTTCGTGTTATCGTGAGCAAAGCTTTCGCTGTAGCACCGTTTTCTGTGGGAGTTTTCCTCGGCCGATGATAGATTGAGGGGTTGTTCAGAGTACTTTGGTTCAACGAGGGACTGTTGTCTCTGCATAAGTTTGTGGAGTCTCGGATCAACCGCTTCAACGATTGCCTGATTAGCCGTTATTATTTTGTCTATGTGCTCCTGAACCTGTTCAGCGTTCGGCTTTGAATTTGAACTCGAATTTGTCGACGAGTTCGAACACACGGAAGACACTTCCACATCTTGGTTGACGCTGTTCAAGGCCGTGTGGAACTTGGGCTTGTAGATCTTACCGGTCTTCACCGTCTTCAGACTAACCGCAGACATGGAACTTGACATCGACGAAACAGGCGGTGGTGGTGTGCCGGTCCCATTGCTTGCACTGTCTGACAGACTGATGTCCGAGTCTTCGGACACCTGAAAAGAAAAGAAAAAGGCAATGTCCACAATGAAACCGCTTCAAAATCGGACTCAGGGGTCTTCGAGAATCGGTTTATCGTTATACAAACCTTGCTAGAGTCTCCTCCCTCCATTTTAAGCGCATGTGCACGAGATCTGCAGTGTTTATATAGATTAGATCTAGTCTTGAACGCGAATCCGCACGGCACGCAAGGATAGGGTCTTTCATTAGTGTGTGCCCTGATGTGTTTCTGTAACACGCTGGGTTTGGCACAGGAGAGTTTACAGTACGGACAAACATATCCGCTCTTTCTTCCCTCGTTAGATTCTCCCTCAGGTTCGGGAGAGACCTCAGTCTTTGCCACTGCAGGTTCCTTGGCTCCAGAATCATGGCCAGCTTCCTCTTTCTCCTTACGATTTCCCGGCACGATCCGACTCTCAGGATTCGGAACTTCTGGCTTGTTAGACTCGATCGGAGCCGAGGCCTCCGTCGTAGCCGCCATCTTCTTGAACTTTTTGTGCAGATATTTTGGCTCCCCATCGTTATTGTTGTTGTTATTATTATTGTTCAACTGCGGGTCTGTCATTGCCACAGTATGAGTCTCTGCAAAATAAAAAAGACAACAAACGGGTTGGTAATCATATTTTTCAAACGGTTATTCGCTAAACAAGCGTCTCGAGTCATCATTGTAAACAGTACGTGTTCTCATATCTAATTCATTTACGTCTATATAAATATACGCAGTAATAGAATTAAGACCTATGACAATATTTGATGCTTGTGTACGGCATACGTCGCGAGGAGGCGGCGTAGTTCGAAGATATATGTATATGCGTTGTGGAATGATTTATGGTAGGGAAAACGATGACTTTGAATATTCATGGATTCAATTTACGTTTTGTAATATATAACGACGAGCTTTTTCCTTGTATAACATTATATATATACATGTATGTATATATATGTACCTGTATACAAACATAGCTAGCGATTGCAAATACGCTTAACATACATATACATGTCGGTTTGATTTTAATCTTACAAAAACCGTTATATACAGATGTATAATACAGTTATTAATCTGTAACTCGATTAAAAAACTGATCTCAAATATCTGTTATCAACATTTGTGTAACAGTGGGTATTCATAGTGGTCTTATACGAACGTTTCTAATTTTGAATTTCAAATACCAAAACCGTTGGGTATCGCCAACTGTCGTAGAGCCTCGGACGGAGGTAGGTGAAAAATGCGAGGATCGCGCGGCGTTGAATTGGGCGGGAAAAACGACCGCCGAACGGAAACTAGAAACGTCGCGGATTCTATCATTCAAATTAGTTTGTCAACGGTCGAAATACTCGACTATGGTGTGGGTTAGAGCGCGGTTAGATCCGAGCCTCCTCTAGCCCACTGAGCGGACCTAAAACTCGTTGGGCAATTTTGCCAATTTTTATAAATAGCTTGTACTATAAATAGCGAGGGTTTTGGCGGCGCCGCGACTGGTGACTGGCGACAGTCGCCAACGGCCCAGGGCGAGCCCGACCCGACGCTGCAGCCGCTACACGGCTTCCGAGGAGATTCGTGGATCGCACACGAGGAGAAAGAAGAGACGGAGAAGCGGAGAAGCGGAGAAGCGGAGAAGCGAAAGAGAAGGAGGAGGGGGCGCGAGCCACGAGGTGACAACCGAGAACCGACTCTACGTCGCCCACGTCACGAACGCGAGTTGGCTGTTTACGATCCGTTGAAGGCTGATTTATTCCGAATTCAAATAGCTCGCATTCTTCACACCCGATACCAGCGATTCGCGATGATTCCATTTTCTCTCTATTATACTCACGCGCTATGATACCGCGACTCGATTTAATACGTTAAGTTATGCATTAGCCTCTCAAAGGCGCCATATGGCGTCAGCCCCTTTTATTTTCGTAACTATTTCACACCGATTAATACGAAACTCGGTTTCCACGAGTCTTTGGTGTTCCAATTTTCGAATCCGAGCTCAAAATCACGAAATTCAAAATGGCGAACAAACAGACTCGCTAAAAGTTCAAAAATCGCTTGATTTCCATAAAAAATTGGCTTCCAAAGATTTTCCTAAACTTCAAGTATATTCGTTTGTTCGACGCAAAAATATTCAACAGTCTGCCGTACACAGAGGTTAATTTTCTTAACGGTTTAGAAACTTTTCTGTTACGTTTATATTATCGCGTTATCGTTGATTGTTTTATTCATATATATTTTTTTTTTTCAATCCCAGATTTGAAGTGCAAATCGAATAAAAATCACCTTCATCATCAATCAAACAATAGTACAGCTCAGTATTTTCAATCGATATAGGTATTGATTAATATCAAATACGTATATCGGCGTGATCTAGATGTGATCACTACGTCAGAGTTGTGATCACGATATCTCGGTGACTACAAGATACTCTATTATTTACAATTGGAAGTGCTATTCAACGTGGTGTAATTGACCAAATGCAAATATACTATTAAAGTTGTAATAGATATAAGCTATCTAAGTATATTTATATTTGTACTCGTGCTCGCCTCCCCCCCCCCTCCCCCTCTCTTTCTTTCTTTTTCTCTTCTCCTCTCTGTTCCACAATACACGTTTATAGAAAATCCAAAACATGCGATCAACCGTTTTTTATTGACCAAATGAAATTACGGATGATCTATATACGTGCCAGTTGTAATAATGTCATCAAATATATTAGTAATAACAATATGCGTCATCGGAGATATACACTATACCCCCCCCCCCCCCCCCCCCCCCGGCATAATTATCATCGCATTAATATACGTGTCCCTTAAATGAGTCGATTTTTTTTATGATTTTCTCTTATAACTCAAGCGTTGTTTCTCTCGAGTATGAACCCCTTGGCCCCCGCCTTTCGCTTCTTCTTCTTCTTCTTCTTCTTCTTCTTCCCTCTTTATTTCCCCCGCCTGGCTGCCCGCCTCCTCAATCCTCAACAACCACCAACTCAACTCAACTCTACTCAACGGCCAACCTTCGCAGCCGCTCACAACTCTCGGCTCTTTCAACTCCTATACAAGCTACACCTCTGCCATCTGTGTGGTGTAGAGATATGTGTATTCCAGCTCGCAGCTCGCGGTGTTGCGCAAAGAGCCAAGAGTCTGTGTGGGTAGTGTAGTGCGCGGTGATACCGCGCCGAGGCGTAGCTGAGTTCGTAACTTCGAGCCTGTGTGCGCGCTCGCGTGTTTGTGACCGTACACCGTAATCTCTCGCGTATAGATACGTCTCTACGTACAGAAATTTTTCAAACTTGTGTTCGTTAATACGCCGGCGCGGACCGCATACCGCACGGACACAAGCGAACGATCAACCCGCCTGAGCGCCGCCACCACGTCACGTCGCCTTTGCCCCACGCCCCTCGGCGGTGGCCCTCTTTGTCAAATGGCCTCAAATCGAAGCATGCGGCGGTCTTCGCGTTGCAGTAATTAAAAATCTCTCCCCACGGAGACCGATTGCATCAGATAATGGTCCGGGGTCTCAGGCTTGCGGTAGCACGAAACTTGCTTTAAGTGCGATAACGTCGATCGCGGGGTTATCGATGCTTTTATTTTCCCATTTTTCGTAGTACTCTTTTTCGCTTCTTTGACTTTTCTCTTTATTCATTGATATTATTCATCAATTCGTTATAACTACTAATTTCGTAATATGTAGATCGTTTATTTCTGTAAATTTTCACCTCGTCATGTGTATCCTCTCATTTTATAAACCTATACGTACACATTGCGCATAGATACTGTGCAAAGCTGTAATTCCCGACAAACTACTAATACTCCTCCTCCTCCTCCTCGTCATCTCCGATGGTTAGGGAATCGCTGCAGCCACCGCAGTCGTAGCAACTCAAAGATGTGTTATACGACCACTATAGTATACATGGTTTTGCGTAACCACGCCGGATTCAACTGGTTTAGAAAACTCCACCGAATACGCGTACGTAGTAGTTTCGAAAAACGAACTCACCGATACACGGACGAATGTTTGTTATTATACTTTGCAGATATTGCCAAAGTGAAGGTTGTCGAAATTATAATTAGACATAGACTTGTACTACCTATGATCATGTCGATTTTTACCCACGCCCAGTTTCTTACAATTTATCTCTTTATTCCATCATTTCCGCATTCGTCCAGCTGCTCTATCGATTCTGGTTAATAAAGTTGAAAATGATCTATTCCTGAAACGACTGTGAGCAGATTTATGCGTATTATGTACTACGTTCATACATCGCTGGAGAATCCCGGACCGTGACGTATGAGTCACCCACCTTGTGTGCCGGAGTAGAGTTATATCCTCTCATGTCGGTGGATGGTATTGTGGGTAAGGAAATACGTGACGTGTACGGATATGATCGAGTTGCCTGTTATACATGTATACGTATACGTATATCGAAAGGGAATTTATATTCCAGATATATATGAATGAATGAAGAATGAATGTATATATCTACGTACTACCATTTCGCATGGTTCGAATCTCTTCGGACTTATTTAGTTTGTTACGTTGTCAGTTTGAAGAAAACCGTGCGATAGAGAAATAATACAAAGCTGTCTCCCTCCTTCCTAAGCTCTCGTTACACTTGACCGTCACGACTTGACTTCCTCTTCATTTTTTGTTCCCGCTTAGATATGCATCCGTTGCATCGAGTCACAGTGTCTAACGTAAGTATAAACTCCCAAGACAGCACCAAAACAGAAGCAAACTTTTTTTTCTGTAGTAAAAGATTTTCAAAGGTTTGAAGACGTCCTTTGCAAGAAAAAAAGCCTTCTTCAGGGTGTCTTTTACGACTTTAGAATTTTTCACGCTGAACTTTCAACTATAAGACGTCTTTTGAACGCATTTCGTCTTCTCGACGTCTTATTTCACGTGCATATCGTGTTTAAGTCGTCTTTTCGACGAATCTCCAAAGGAGGAGACGTCTTTTGAAGGCGATTCGTACTTCAGACGACTTTCAGACGTATCAAGTCTTCGAAGTCTTATTTGTATTCAGGACGTATTTTGCACGCATTTCGACGATAAGATGTCTTCACACGCTCTTCGAATTCAAGACGTCTTCCGCAAGGATTTTTTGCTCAAGGCGACTACCTTAGACACATTTTGTACCTCTTAAATACGCTTCTAAAAACTTCATTTATAAAAACCCTCTCAATCCATAGACGCTTTTAAGACTGCTTTCGGCTTTATGAGTCTCATAATCTTTACCCTAAGTTGTACATCTTTCCTTTTACTCTAAAGTTATTACGATAAATCGCTATAGAAGCTTATTAGATTATCTCGTTAACTAAGTTATTTTTCTCTCCTTCCTTCTCACCATCGTCGTCGTAGTCGTGGGCATCTATACCTATATATATATAGAGCAACGAATGGAAAAACAAATACTCAACAACCTGTCGCTCTATTTCGTAGAATTGTTTTCAAATATGTAGTTATGTATAGTACCTATTACCTCCTCCGCCTACAGTTCCCTAATTAATATTGGCACCTCGATAATATAAACAGATCTAACATATCGTATATTCGTATACCTATCGCAGTTGGGTATCACATCAAGTTATCAATCGTACGATGATAACAACCCCTTTTTTTAAATCTTTTTCTTTATTTTCTTTTTTCTTCTATTTTCCTAAATCTTTCACCGCCGAATTACATAATACCGAAATATATGAATAAGTATTAAGGCTAACGCATCGAAACGCCTTTCAATCAGATTATATCATCAAGAGATCTCGATCTGTTATTTTGCCAGTGGTGAAATCACGGCGTGGGTTGCCTGATCGTAGGGCGTAAAAGTAATTTTGGAGCTCGGGTACTAAAACGCGCCCGACAACGTCCGGAGTGCTAGCTAGCTGCAGCCCCTTTACTCTGCCAACCAGATGTCAGGCGATCTGATGCTCTCGTTCTTCTCGCTACGTAATAAAAGACAATGGATCGTGTCTGCCGCAGTAATTTATACGTATAGTAAGCGATCTAGTATACGGACTGATGGTCTGCTATACAAGGAGATCTAAAATCTTGCCGATCGTATATTATGATTCACGATACATTTTATACGTTGGTTTCTTCTCTTTTCATCGTCACTATATTATTCCGAGAGATTATTGTTTTCCATTTACTATTAAATACACATTTATACACACTTCGATTATTGTGTTCGACTTCTGATTCATATAAACTACCGTGAAACTCGCCTCCGGTACCTGGAATGCTAACTTCTTACTCGGTACAGCGCAGCGCGGTATGGTGCGGTAAGCGTGCTAAACAACGGTGTATGTATCACCCATCGCGCCAACCCAAGTAGTAGTGGCACCGAACCGCATGAGCGAGAGAGAGAAAGAGAAAGAGAGTTTGAGTTTGATCGTGGCACAGTACGCTTTGAGGGAGTGGGAGTGGGGGAGGGGGGGGGGGGACGAGTGAAAAGGGAGTATTAGTTCACCTGTCGTCATGGCAACGCCGCCTCGCCGCCGCTCACTTGTTACTCCATCGGCATAGCTCGGTCCTGGGGTTCGTCTCGCACTCGCACTCGCACTCGCAGCAGCCACAGCCTCCTTCGTAAGAATTCGAATACCATTTATTCATTGCAGTGCAGCGCCTTTTTTCACCAGTATAATAACTCAACTGTATCCTCGTCTCCTTATTCGAGACTATGTAATCGCTTTTCTTTATCTTCGCACTATGATCATTATTATTATTAGTCACCGTATACGATCACAATAATCATCGTTATAATAATAATGATCGTCGCATAATATAGTGTGGCACTTGGAGTAATCGATTTTCTATACGAATTCCCTTCTTTCTTCTTTATTTCTCTTTATTTTCGATTCTATATCACACTCACTTCACCCACTCACCGACTTTCAACGAGAACCACGTTTGGTCATTTGTTGAATGACAGAACCATCAGGGGATTCCTTCTCCTCTCTTGACACTGGTATACGAAGACCGCATTTCACTTCTTAACTCACTTAACACCGCCCCGCGCTCTATTTCGAGACCCTGCAGGAGAGCAGCCGCGTCTTCCTGAACCTGAACGAGGGATACGACTCCCGTGAAACGTTGACAGGCCCTGCCGCACTTCACTCCTCCTCCTCCTCCTTCTCCTGCTGTTCCTCCTTCTCTACTCCTTTAACGGCCTATCCAACGTTCGTACGCGAGTCTGAATGGTATGGATGGATGAGGAATAGAGGTACCGGGGTTGCACGCAGGCACCAGTCAGTCAGTCAGTCAGTCAGTCGAGAGCACTAACTCTTCTCTTGTTATCCACTTGAGAGCGCGTCAATCTGTTTGCTATGCAAATCCGTCCTATGGACGACCAGTGTGCTGACGTATACCCGTAGCCTGTTAGACGGTGGTAGAGTCGCTCTCCGCGACGAGCAACAGACGGAGAACAGAAATAGAGAGAGAGACGAAGCGATAGAGAACCAGCACAAACGCGCGCGATTCACGACGCTACGACACGATATCTACCACACAACACACACGTATCTAACACTCAGTCGGTTAGTCATTGCCCGCACAACGACACATGTTGGTATAGTATAGTGTAGTATATACGTACCACGATGAATAACGACGCTCTCGCGTCGACCCCCCCACCCACCCACCCCCCGCCCCGCCCCTCCGAGCCCCCGACGCCTTCCCTCACACCACACTCAGGCACAAATTCTTCTTCTGACTTTACTGCCAATCGTGTAGGTCTACTCTATTGCCTACCGACTGATTTCTGACGTCATTTGTGCCTAATTGCTGCACGCCACATATACACACAATGATCAATGGATCGACGTAATCTGGGTAGGTAGGTAGGTAGCTATGTGTGTTATTACGCACTTTTTTTTTTTATAGAATTATTATTCAATAATTCAGTAGTGTGACTCGGTGTAGAATGCAACTAGTGATTGAAATAAAGAAACTGCACCGTCATTTACACACATTTGTTTTCATTCTACTTTTTCTCCTTCTTCTCTTTTCTTTTATCTTATTTTTGACACAAATCACTGAATTCTCAGGTATTTTCGGAGCTCCGGAACTCCCGCACTGACGTCACTAACTCTGTAGCCAGCAGACGATTCCCCAATTCACGGAGTGTTTACGTTCGCGTTATGTATATCCGGAGGGGGGAGAGGATCGGAAGGGAGGGGGTAGAGGTTGAGCTCTGCCTCTTGGGTAGGGGGAGTTTAAACGATAGCTGACGCAGAGTTGTATGTAATATCCTCAGCTGAACTGAACAGGAAATAAATATACACCTTATTGTTTTTCTATTCCCGGAGTTTCTTCGCCTTATTATTGTTGTTATTATTATTATTATTATTATTATTTTTATTATTTATCAACAGTTCCGCAATTTTTTTCTATACGTCCTACGGCCGACGATCCTGTCCCCCTGGTACCTTGTGTTCGTATAACGACGTCGTCGTCGTTGTGTCTTGGTCGTACCGTATGCGCGGAGGGGAAAATAACCTGGCAGGGAAGTAAGAGGGAACCCTGGAGCGGGGGAAACCCGCTGCACTGCACACCGTCTACGTCACGCGCCGCGTAACGTCAGTCAGCGCCGTAAATCCTCTTCTTCCTTTGTAGCAAGGAACGGAGAGGAGTCTCTTTCTCGCAGACGATACAACGCGAGGCTCCTACTATGTTTGCCTTTGGATCGTTGCAGTTTCTCTTCCTTCTCTGACTCTCTTACTTCCTTTTCTTTTTCTTCTTCTTATTCTCATTCGTTTTTCCCTACTACTTCTCTCCTCGTTACGTAACTGATCATCGGCTCCTCGGTCTCTGTTATTTCCAACTCATTTATTTATCTGTTTGTTCCGACGATCCCGACCGCGTAGACTGTTGTACTACCTGATCTTCCGTCCCCTCTTCTTACCCTTGACAGGGGTATACGCGAGCGAGGCTACACTACACGACACACTACACGGCCGTGGGTGATCTTTGACAATGAGAGAGAGAGACTCGAGTGTGCGCCGTCTGGGTTGGCTGGCGACAGTCTGTTTCGTTCCAAGAACCACGAGGCGATTCCGTGTATCGAGCTACGCGCGGCTGGATGGATGAGGGAGGGAGGGCGATCCAAGACCGTGGCAAAGCCGGAGGGCGGAGGGCGCCGGGGGACACCAGAGAACTCCAGCCCGCAGTAGGCCCGACTGACGACTCGGGCCAGCCAACACAACGAGGAACCAGCTCAGCCATGGCGCGACGCACCACGAACGCGGCGACGTCAGGGCTGCTCACTTCAGGGGCCCTTCTATCACTTTTCGACTTGTTCGTTCGTTCGTTCGATAGTTATTGACGGATTTTATTCGCGAAAATTAATCTTCCAGAAGTTATTCCTTCTTTTCATTTCTCGTGACCAAAAAAGAATGTAGAACATTTGGCATTTGCTAATATGTCGTTGCAAAAAATTTGCAAAAATATTTCCGAGGGTGTACTCTTCCTTCCTTAGAAATAAAAAAAAAACAAATATAACAAACAGACGATTTTTCTCTACCGCTGAGAAAAAAAAAGATCCAAAAGTTTCCAGATATTATTTTTAAATCTTTTTCACGGCCCTGGAACGGTCAAACTGCCGAGCGAGCGCCGTAGCGTGTATACACCGACACACACACACGCGTTCATGTGTATATATAAATCTCACACAGTCAAACATACACATCTACATCGCGCGTGCGCTAGAAGTGCAGGTTCAACCAGCGTTGGGGATTTTGAGGGGTATTGAGGGGCTAGGGGAGTGTAGGTTGGCGTGGCATCGTTGGAGGGGGGTTTCGTGGAATGTCCCGTCGGGTCGGGCGAACAACACCGCGCGCGGCTACCCAGGAACTCCCACTAGCCTTGCCCGAAGTCCTGCCTCGGGGCACCTCGGGGTACACGTACACGTAGTTCGCCTGGCGTCGGCCTTTACGATCATCAACAGCCGAGTGCCGAAGCCTTTTCGCCGTGGCCCCCCTAGTTCCCCCCATTTTTACCTCCCCCCCTCCCGCGGCCCATCTCGGTCAGACTCTTGGCACCAGTCAGTCGCCACGCGTGCAACGCGCCAGCGTCTGACTGGTAGTGGGTTGTTGTGTATACATGCAAACGTATATACGCATACTACACCTATAGATGTATAGATATGTATATACAACGTAGAAACGCCGCTAAGACGCGCCGTCGCGTCTGCAGCACGCTACGCACGCGGTACTGGCAACGAGTATTTTTCGCTCTCTCTCTCTCTCTCTCTCACCTCTTTCTCGCTCTCGCTCACGCAAGCTCACTTAGTTATCCCCTCCAAACGAATTGCTGCGGTACCTGTTGGGCTCGGATATACTATAGTAGTATAGTACGTAGTTATAGCGTTGGGAATTGGTAGTTTGAAAGCTATTTTTGACAAGAATTCAGTTATTTTTATTCCGCTATATTATATGTATATCTACTTTCGTTTTTGAAGCTCATAGAAATTCTTCCTAATTCGAACCATCATTCAATTCCAATGAGTAAAACTGGCTCAATTTTTCTTTTCTCTCCCAATTAATCTGTCGATTAACAAAGCGACTTAAAAAATGTAAAATATATGGAAATTCGTACCTATATATCGTTTTGTTTACTCCGTTTCCTAGAGAAGAAAGTTTTCGCTTAGGCTGACTTGAGTTGAAATGATTCGTACTTTTACGGTTTTATCAATCCCTCGCCTTAATTATCTCAGAGTCGTAGGCGTCGTGGCGCCGCAGGTCGCGACACTCGCTTATAATCTCTGCCTGTTATATACATTATAGATATATTATACGTATACGCAGATATAAGCAATAATATACATATATATTGTAAGGCTTAGACTCATATAATTATCGGTTGGAATTAGCAGGGTTTAGATTTACTTACCGACTAACAATAATAATAATACCATATCTACAAGAGACACCGCAGGGCTAATTTCTAACCAAACCGCGCTTATATGTGTATATAAATCGTAATTAACGATTCTACGCTATGTGGTTTCCTTTGTCGATCAACGGTCCAAAATCCTCGACCAAAATTGCAAGAACCATAGTCCTTTGATGCTTCGTGTTTACCTTCCTCGTATTACCCCCTCCCATAATAATTCAAGGACCTGTATTACACGTATATATATACAACGCAAATAATTATAACCCGTCCCCTTCTCTTACCAACGAATCAGCGTCAGCACACACACAATACCATACAGTCTACATGCGTACGAAGCGCGCGCGGAGGCGCGTGAATAAACTTTCTGGCGTTCGGAGATTCGGAGATTCTCTACGTCGGTCCCTGTCTTAGTTTTCTCTTTCTCTTTCTCCTTCTCTCTCGGCGAGTCCTGGCGTCCTCGAGCAAGACGGCAGGGTGAGATGGGGCGGGTGAGGCGGGTGAGGCGGGAGTGGAGTTTCCTAGAAACGGACGGCTGCCGGGAGAACGAGCGCAAGAGCTCGCATCGGGAACCTACCGGCGATGACGCAGTACCTACTCTCTTACATATACTCTGATGCAGCTCACCGTCAGAGCTCGTTCTCTCTACGAGGTATACTCATACTCGTATCTGTTCACCGACGTTCAACCGTAACCCACTCAAACTCTGCGTCTCATACCTCTCTCTCGCCACGCTCTTTCCATCTGCGTGCGTCACCCTCGCCTCGTCGCGGCGTCAGCGACGGGGCTACGTCTGCCAAGCTCTGCAGGGCACCGTACACTATACATATTACATATAGGTAGATATTTAGGTATAGTTAGGACCGCGTTCATGTCCACAGGACCGAGAGGAGAGCAGAGCAGGAGGGACGTAGAATAAGGAAAGAGAAGGGCGCAGGGTTCAGATTACTTGTCGCCGGCTAGGCTGTTCGTTCCTTGCAAAACCGTCGAATAACCTTTCCGTATTCCCACGCGAGTTTGAGCTCGAGCATACCCCTACCACTTTTCTTTCTCTAATTCTCTAGAGGGATGGGATCATGAATTAACATCTTTGGCCGAAGTTTGCCTCGTTTTTTTTCATTTCGCTATTATTCATTTCCGCCTTTTACAGGATCCAGCTGCCTCGGAGCGGAATGATCCTTCAGCCTGGATTCGGATTCGGATTAGGCCAAGTCATATCTATACATATACAGTACATTATTGATCTAACGAAAGGATTCCACCCTAAAGCTCATAAAAAAAAATCTCGTGTTAACGAAACGATACTTCAACTTTTTACCTCAATAATTATTTCAATTGCCAGGGATTGTGTTGTTTTTATTTTTTGCAAACTGAGGCGCGCGAAGAGAGTTTCTTCGAATATTTAGGGGCTTTTTCTACCCCTGTCGAGGTACGATTGGTGAGTTTCACTCGGACGCCACCGCCCCTAGGGGATAATATCGGCGTTCTGGTTTCCTGCGTTAATTTACGGTTCTTTTGTCTTTAGGGACCTTTCCCCGCCCCGGTACCCTATAAGGATAAAGCGACCTAGGGAAGCGCCACGGCTATTGTCCTTATAGAGACGATCCGGAGGAGGGGAGAGACGGGGTACTTTTCAACCTATTATATAGGTATACCAGACTCGTACTTCTTCGTCCGTCCATATGCCCATATCTTGATCGCTGAACCAGGAGGAACTCGAAGGATCTTCCGGATCCTGCTACGCGATATACATGTTATGTAATCGATGTGTTTTTTTTTCTTTCTTTTTTTGAAATGATTCAGTTTAGAGGGAATCTGCGAGGGATGGACGAAAGAAATGTATACAATGTAATAAAAAGGCAACATTTTTTTCCCCCAATGTGACTTCCTCTTCCCGCGCGAGATTCAATTAGCCACTTGTTGGCTTTGAGAAAGGGAGAAAGAGAGAGAGGGCGAGAGCGAATGGGGAAGAGGGGGATTTAGCTTGGCAACGGCTTGGCGATCGTTAATCTTCACTGAGGAAAGAAACTTCCTAAAATCGCTCATATCGTCCTTATCGAGAAACATATAATCCATATCTAGATATTACAGCTGATATAACCCGACGTTGGGAGAGATCTCAAGATATAGAGCCAAGTCACGTGTGCTGTAGATATTAATTTCTATTATCACTCACATGGTGGAAATATACCCTCTCTTCAAACTTATTGAAAAAATGGAAAACGATCTTTTTTTTACTTTTCAGATACATATAAAAAAACGACAAAAAATGTTGAAAATGAATTTTTAGATCCTCCGATCAGATTTTGTCTAAAAAAGTTCGGGAATATTAGAATTTTGGGAAAAAATCGTTGAACTGTTTATCGAATATCTCAACAACCTAGCGGTCGCTGGAGGACTACCCTTCAAGCTTTTCATAGTAGTAAAGTCAATAAATAAAATCAATTGAAAGTGAGGTTATAATTTGATTTTCTATTTGTAATCGAATATCAAGAATTCGATCAGAATGTAAGAATTTTGCGTCCGAATTTTTCGTTCAAAAATTTCTGGTCCAAAATATAAGTATATATTTGAACCACGCGTCTCTACGAATCTCCCTCTACCAGCGGCCGACGATCTTTTTGCCAAGGAAGGATTTGCCGGCGACTCCCGGCATTCCCCACGGTCTCGCCTCTCGGATGAGCTGGTCGTGAGTTTTCGTCCAAAACCGGCGCGCGGCGCATTCAGCGCTCAACAGGTTTGTGACGGGGCTCGTGCGCGAAGGTATAGTATCTACACATAACCACACAAAGACACATCATACATTCATAGTTGTAGATATAGCCACATACACAACGCAGCCGATTTCGCCTGAGTCCCGAGACCCGGAGACCCGGTCCAGCGAGCTGGCCGCAGTGACAAGGACGCCTAGCGTAGAGGGAGCCGAAAGGGGCTGAGAATAATGACGGCGGGAGACAAGGACGCCGATAAACGCGCGGCGCCGCTCTGGCGTCCCATTCATGCTTTTTACTCGTTAAGAGAGTTGAGTTGAGTTGAGTTGAGTTGCGCTGAGCCGAGCCGAGCTCAGCAAGCTGGGCTGAGACCAGGACTCGACGCACCCGGCCTTATCTGACAATGAGCTGCCACCGCGACGATACAACGGACCTGTTAAGGATCGCTACGAGCCCCAAGACACGTAGGTGTCCGATCCTGTAGCAGTACATAATTCACATCAAAGAATCCGGCGCAGCGTATTTTTTAACTAACTGCAGCTGTCTCGTTGCCTGTTGCTCTTTTTTATGGAAATACAATTTTTTGACACTCACAGAGTCGATGATCTCGAATATGACCTGACAATCCAAGATGGCGGACAGAAACTGAGAACAAAATTTTGCCATTTTTCAGCCAGATTCGTAATCAGCGACCCTAAAAACTTAAGGAAACCGTATAATTTTTTAAATTCTTATTTGCGATCTTGAATTTCGCAATTCAAATTCGTAATCAGTGAGTGAGAAAACAGCTACAAATCACTTTTCACGAGAATCGAGTGACTCTTTCGTTTTCGGTCCATTTGTTTGTCTGCCATATTGAATCAGCCATTTCGGACTGAGCAATTCTAACCTCTAATTGAAAAAGTGTACATCTGAAAACACCCAAAGACCAAAGCTCATAAAAAACGATGAAATATTTTCCAAAATTCGAAAGGCCTGAAGAAATGTTGCCCAATTGGTAATGGTTCATAGATTATTAAGAGCCTTCAAGTAGAGATGGTGAAAAACTTGAATTGGTAAGCGCGTTTTGGTTCACTGACTCATTTCCTTTTATCACGAACCATCTATTTTCAATCACCTAAATTGATTGAGCTCCCTAGGTATACATATATCGTGTGGAGTGTAGTCAGTCGGCTCTTTGCTTCGTCGATGTTCGGTATTCCTGTATAAATAAAAAACGTTAAAAAATAGAACAAAAGAAGAACAGAATCGCGGGCGTTTCCATTCAGAAGCTTCGTACGCCGCTGTGCCGCGCTGGTTTGCTGGACTGCTATCGGGTACTTGATTGATATTCCGAACCCGTGTAACCCGTCGACCGTCGACTGTCGACTTCCACTCCGTTTATACCCGGTATATATAGGACTATGGCATGGCCCCCGCCCAGCGGCCCCAGGGCCCATGGGCTTGTCGTGAACCGTAAAAGGCCTGGTGGCAGAAACTCACGGCGCTTCGATCACAGATTCGCGTCCCTCGCGGATATGGCAGCGAGGTTTCTCGCAGACGAAACATAGCGAGGGTCCCACTATATCATCAAACGAATTGGACTAAGAGCAGCAGCGGTAGGAACGAGAAACAAACTACAACGACTGCTATACGAAGGCAAAAAGCATACTGCAGAGCTTCACAATTGAGACAGAAAGCAGAATTTATATATTACAGCTCGACGATCATTTTTGTAAATAAAAAAATGTTTACCTAACACAATATTCTGCGGTTATCACGTGACGTGATTATGGCATGTTTTTCAGTCGTTGAAATTTGCTGGATTCGAAACAAAATTGAAATATTTATCTACGTCAAATGACATGGCTGCTATCATGGTTCTCGAAATAGAAAATAGCTGCGAAGACTGAAGAGGCAGGCGACAGCGACATCGTATAGTTGGCGGTTGGCTGTCGTCTGTCGGTTGATGACTATACTACTGCAGTGATCGTAGGCGTGGGTGGATTCGGACGCATCGTGTTTCTCCGTTTTTGTATATGATTCTGCTCATTCTGTAATTTCGTCGTTTCTCGTTCTCCGGTTCCGCTCTGGTGTTGAATGAAGTCGAATTAAGTGAACTAACGAAGTGATTAAACTACAAAAATAACCGCGAATAGAATAATGACCGAGGCAAAACGAATTTAGCAAATGAATGAATGAATAACTATCGGGGAACCGAACTGTGAGGCTCGAGATCGCGAATGGAGATTATCAGATTATTTTATTAAAATTTATAGCATATTACACCTGGAATTAATGAACTGGGAATAATTTCGAAAGGTTTCGAACCGTAACAACGATTTCATAACATTAAAATCACAATAGAAATGAAAAGGAGGCAACGACAAAACGAAAAGAAAGACAAATCCATGAAATATACTGAATCGTAATTGATTAAAGGCGAATAAAAATAACCTGCAACGGTTATTAATATTCTATGAAATATTGTTTTTATTACGACAAAAGATCTTCAGAGTCGTAACAATAATAATAATATCAATAGTTATAGCGAGGGTATATGACTAAGGGAATTTTTTCGTAATAGGTGCATATATCATCGCTTTAAGCTTAAAATTACGTAACCGTTCGAACGACTATGTATAATACAGTCGTAACTAGGTATACGTAGATATAGTACACAGCGACACTGCAGGTCATCAACTATTTCCTTGACTAGCTGATTTAGGTCACACCGTTTCGTATCTATTAATTCTTTAACACTGACTCGAGAACTGAAGCTCGTTGTTAAATTTTCTCGGAGAATAATTTTCGGCTTCTAAATTTCAGGTTTTCTACGTGCAAATATTCGCGTCTTTCTCATAATAGGTATAATGGCGATCGACTGCGTCAAATTTTACGTCGATTTTTTTTCCTATCCTCGTGCTTACTCCTCTCGTGACAACAATGACTCGATCAACAAATACTTGGAACAAGATTAATGCCGTTCTCGGAATAGCAAATGCACTTTTAATGCGCCGACCACGATGACAGCTGCTGCCCCTCCCCGGCTACACTAAGCAATTATTATACCAACCGAATAAGCGATGATGAAAAATATCTAAACCGTTACAACAAACAATTTCCAAGAAATACCTGTACAGTAATGATCACCGTTTCTGTCGGCCCTAAAATCTGCAACCGAGGATACGTATGCTCTTTTTAAGTTGGCAATACCCTAGGCAACAATAATTAATGATTGCCGCTCACCGTCGCGAGGGCACTCAAGTCAGCTACTGCCAGGTTTTGCCAACTTAAAAAGAGCATGTATCCTCGGTTGCAGATTTTAGGGCCGACAGAAACTGTGATCATTACATATTTAATTATTATACTAATGGTAAACGATTATATTCTATCATTAGGTCCGAGGTATTGTATCATCGACAAACATGCATCGAAACCTGATAGATCTTGTTTCGCGTGTTCTTGGGTCAATTTTCAAAATCTCAATTGAAATTTCTTCTATTCGTATAAGACATAGACATAACCCCATAATTTCAAAGTCATGTTATACTAGTTAGGGTATTGCGGTTGAAAATCGTTTAATAGCCACATGTGAATTTCCGCACATCCTTGATCTATTAATATCGATTATCTTTGGTTGAAGAGCGTTCGTCAACGATCAGTTTCCACGTCCGGATATGCCACGTGCAGTAGAAGTATAACCAACGTATACCTATATATATATACACGTTATACACACGTTGAAAGAGAACTTTGAACGAGGAGCGCAAATACATTATGTATGCACAATCGGGCACAGGTTTCATCAGTGACATATGACGGCTAGGAATGTATAGCCATATATGCATACGACTATATCTATACATCTATTAAGTATACATATGTATGTATGCGTATGTACATAGAGAATACATAACGTCGATGTATACATAGGTGATTTATCCCCCTCTCAACGATCACAACCAATGTCCATTATCGTATTAATGTATAGTTCGATGTATGACTACAATAAGTCTGTTCCAGAAAAAAACCGTTAGTTAGTCAGAATGGTTGGTAAGCTGTCATGTTACCTTCGTAATAACCGATGACGTCGATTAAAGTGGCTTCGGGTAACACGGCCTGTGCCAGTAGGAGTATAATACCCATATACCTGCTATGTAAATAAATAAAGATTATGTTATTTGCGGTTTGGTTTCTTTGGCTTATTCTTTGTCCTTTCCATCGTGTCATTCACTCCCTCGTTGATAATTGCTAAGCTACATCAGGGCTATGCTAATACTGTGTAAGCAATCACATGAAACCGATTGGAAAAGTTCTAAGGCCAGGAAAAGTTTGCTTCAACTTTCAACGAACTTGACTAACGACTTGTATATATACGTATATGCAATAATGGGGTCAGCTAGACCACGAGGACAATGTATTTTTGTTACCACACCGGATCGGGGAACAAGATAAACATTTCATAGGTTAGGTATGGCGAGAGAAAACAGCGATATGTTGTATTACTCATTATTATGCACTGTCACGGGTCAGGTGCTAAAGGAAAACGATAAAACTACGTTGTCCCGTCCGTCAGCAATGTCTGTGACTACTCATGGCTCAATAGACGCGATGATTGTATTCCGGGGTCCACAAAAGTGGCTGCAAAAAAGTTTTCGTCATAACCTATAACGCCATATCGTGAAGTTATGTATCTTGTGCGAGGGTATTGATCACCGGGCGTTCCTCATCCTCTCGCAATTAGATATGAGAGAGAGGAGACGAGAGCGAGTGGTGTAATACGCGGGAATGGGGTGAGAGCAGGAAATTGGAGGTTAGAAAGGGATGCGAAGCCGAAGTGCGGGAGTGTGCAGGGGGCGCCCATTGTAACAGGGAAAGGTTAGCTTCGAGAAAACATCGGGGTTCCTGGTAGCGCCGTCCGCCTGATCCAACCTTTATAAATCTATCTCTCACGTTGTTCGTCAAGTTATTCTACGAAATCCTTATAATAGCGACGAGAGGCTGGAGGGACGCAGGGAAGGCGAAAAGAGAAGATCCGGGAGAACCAGGGCAGAGAGGGGGAGGACCCTCGACCACAGAGGGCAACACACCCACACGCATCGATAAATAACAAATTCAACTCATTTTGTCAGCTGTCGAAAGAATAGAGACTGACTTACAGAGTTCTCCTACCTGTATGTCGATCAAAAGATTTCGGGACGAAATCAATTACCGTTTTTATCCCTTCTTATACTTAATCGTTACCTTCATAATTCACTGATCAAAATTAATTCGTTGATTAATTGATCAATTCCATCGAAGAGTCAGGTTTTCATAGAAGGCTGTATTCCTACTCGGTGGGGATACGTTGATGAGTCTCCTAGACCGCTGCCACTTCCGATTTCAAAATGGCGAGCGTCTGAACTTCCAAGACCCATAACTTTCGCAATTCTTATGATAACTGAATGAAATTTGGAGTCCAGTCTTCTATCATCGAAACGAGTTCTTAGATTTTTTTTCAGAATTTTATGAACTCAAAATTCCTAAATTTTTTTCGACAAAAAATCGCTTCAACTTTTCAGCGTTCGGTTATTCCCGGTTCATATAATTGAAAAACACGATCTTTCAATTGTTTTAATTGTCAATCGACATTTTTCATCATATCCCAGCTATGCACATGCATTAAAACCTTCATCTAGGCAAAATAAGAAGGTAAAGAGATTAAAGAAAGGAAATGCGATCGTGGAATGTAACGCGGTAGATTTTTACCGCGAAATAAGTGTATTTCGATATCAAATTTGGCAAAGCTCCAGTCTCCGAGACGTGGCTATTGCTTTCGGTCGGTCTGATCATAAGCTGCAGTAACACTATACGGTCCACCTCCCACCTCCGGAAATTCCAAGGCTTCCCTCGCGGTTTTCGTGACTAGTTACAAATATATTTCGAAGAAATTTTTGTATCCCCCTTCAGAAAAAAAAAAGAAAAAATGCATTCGATAAACGGCGTTAATTCACCTGGCGATGATGACGCCGATTTCTGGGATCCTGCGCTTTGAATCCTGGGACTGGGACATAAGGTATAAGAAATTCGCCATTCATATACATATATGTAGATACGTAAGCGATTTATTAACCAAACATTCTTGCGGTAACTCAAGGCTAACGAGTAGTCAGTCCCGTGGATGACGACGACGATATTTAAATCGTTTAGTGCAACGCAGTCAGCAGTCCACTCCGAGTATATCCGCTTGGTAATAATCCGTTTCGAAGAATTCTCGAGGGAAAAAGCGAGAAAAAAAAAGAAAGAAAAAACAAATTAAAGAAATAGAGAGAGAAAAAAAAAAACAATTCACGTGTGTTACAGTAAGACATACCATACCTACACTTATGCATGTGTATATATGTATACGAAGGCCTGAAACGCTCGCTTAGTCACTGGTTTGAATTTTATTAACTTATTTATATATATATATATATATATTAGCCTCGCAAAAGTATAGAATTAAACTAGAATAATAATGAGACGATACGAAAAGACCGTTGAGAAAAATAGAAAAAAAATAAAAAAAAGTCCAGTTTTTGAAGCACTCGATAGTTTTTCTTCATTTTTGAAATTTTTGTACAAATTTCAACGGTTTTGAGTCTGAAATAAATGAATGATCGAATTTCTATCTTCGCACACCTGGCCGGTTTTTGACTGTGGGAACCGTGCTGCATAAGGTCCCTTATGGTAATTTATTAGTAGTATAGTTGTTGTTCTTGTTATATTTAGACGCGGTTGACTGATCGAAACGACTTTCTAACTTTCGGAGACATGGGTTATAGAATCACACACGAGTTTGTGACGTGAAATAAAAATTTTTTGTGTATATGAAATGGACTTATCCGAATGAATAAATTTTTGTTTTTTCTTATATTTTTCCGGACCCGACGTCTCTTCCCAACTTCCGGTTCACAGCTCACTTAACAATCAACGAGCAGGAAATAATTCTAGGAAAAAAATGACTGGCGACGCGAAATTCCCTTATTAAACGACATCATCCTATAAAACTTCGTGCGTCAATAGTTCTTATCGGATAATGAACTGCAATTATGTGTGCAGATGTGACCATGTCGAATTGGCAGATTGAGTGCTACCAAGTATTTTATTCAGACTCTTCCCTTGCAGTCATTCAGGTAAAGTCATATAAATTCAGGGAAGAATCTAGTGAGAATTTCCTGTGTTAAGGTGAACACTTTAAGTCTGATAGTTGGCTCGGAAATTCCAAGGTATTAAAAATCATAAGAATCTCAGAATTGAAAAGTGAGGAAAGAATCTCATCGGTCAGTCGACGACTCGTCGAGTCATCTGAAATCTCGGAAGTCATTTCGATCGGTTTTAAATAGTCAAAAGAATCGTTTCGCGTTTCTAGAAGTCACTGGGCTTCGTTAAAACCTTTCGAAATCATCCATTATGGCAAATAACGTAATTTGATCGAGTATGAAAAATCGACTGGGTTGAAAACGACGAAAATGATCTGAAATCGTACGATTTGGACACGTGGCAAATCCAATTTTCATGAAAATCGATGGACTCTTTGATTTCTGGTCTATCTGTTCATCCGCCATTTGAAATTTCATAATTTTCAACTGATGTGAGATTGACAAAGAGAAGCACTCCGACCTCTCAGAAACGGAATTTCATAAAACTATGGCGATTACTTAAAAAAAAGGTACATTGGCCGGAAAAGTGGCACGAATGAAATGGAAGGGGGGAAAAAACCAGATTCAACAAGTGACCGCATGTTCTGTTGGATCAATTTTTACGGCATCTAAGGAACTCCTGAACCGGGTATCGGCCACTTGGACTCATCTTTGTTCCTCAAAGTGGAAATATTCTTTTAATGCTGCTGTCTTTGGCCGCTATTATGGGTCATAACCGTAGGCGTATAGATGCTGTACCACAGGTTCTGGCTCGCCTACTATACGGTTGGTGCAGTATAAACTTTAGTATTACCCGCATTACTGGGGTAATTAAACACGTTTGTATGCGGCATTAAAATATCTCTTCCTATTTCCCTCCCGTGCCACTAGGTCCTCTTTCCCTTCTCTTCTTTCTTCATTTTGCCTTTCGTGTTTCACCCATCTCCAGCAACACTAAAAGGGCTCGTAACGCAAGTTACTGCCTCAATATGCAGTAAAACCACGATAACACCTCACTCCTTGCTCCGCGATCCCCTTTCTCTTCCTCTTCCGCCTATCCACAAACAAGCCAACATCATTTTACCCGAGTGTCATGGCCGTTAATGCGCAGCGGGGTTATGATGTACGGCCTATTCAAACTACGATATAAGGACACAGTATTTTTTAATCGAGGAAAGTCGATTTCGAATTCGAACAAAATGAACGAAAATTTACACCTTTGAGATGTTATTATGCTTTATTAATTAGGAAATGTTCATTCGACCCGAGTATTTTCTTTGAAGGTTATACGTCTTGCTTAAAACAACGGTATACTTAATTTCCATGCGATATAGTATAGTCTGACAATAAGATAACTTCGATAACATGTAAGATACGTGTAACACCTTGGTCCGATGTTATTCATTGATATAATAAATATATTAGATATCTGATCGTCGTTTAACCTAACCTAACTTAACTCTATGCTATATAATAGATAATACAGAAATATGCGCAGCTGTCAAACAGCAGCCGGTACTTTACGATCGTATCTACAATAGCCGGTTCTTGGATTCGTCAGCGATTCTTAAAACTCTTGATAACTATCTCGAATCCCTCGCCCCTGTTAAAGATAATCTCGATTTTTCAAACTTCAATGAACTCGGGGACGGAGAGCGGAAGCCAGGTTTTGAAGTACTTTATTTTGTAAAAATCACGTCAAATCTTGTTCTAGTAAGTTGAATCTGAAGATTTTGGGCTCGCTATACTCGTACTCGGGTGGAATCGCGCAGCACAAGCCAAAACTATTAAATTCAATAATCTCTTGGCGAGGGCGGCGCTGCGGTAGTTTTTCTTAGAACGGTCAACCGGGGAACCTGTAGACATAAAATACTAAAATGGGCGCACCCAGAAAGCTGGGTAACAGTACCTGAGCCCTAAAACCTTCCAAGAATAATTCGTAAACAGAGGATGGGGCGTCTGCCGTATAAGCTTTGAGATCAGGAGTCACTTTGTGAGTCCTGTGAGCCCTGAAGGAAAGAAAATCCGAAATATAAGGACGCTACCCGCACCGAGGCCGGAGGATCATCTCTTCTCTAGCTAGACCCGAAGTCCTGACCGTTTCGTGATTTAGGATGTAAGGTCACCGACGCCCAGGTAAACTCCTGCAACTTAAAGGATCGTGCCTCTGCCTAGATTAGGCCCCCGACTAAACCCCCTCGGCCAAGGACCAGGGGCCAGGTTGCAGTATTTATTTCTAGATTTATGTTCGTACTAGGGGGAATCCCCTGTTTTCTGGAAGAGTAGATACGTTTTCTAGAACCTCTATGCATCGCTGCTGCAGTGGCGCCAACTATCTCCTGTAAATTTATGTGTCTACTGTTTTCGGGGTGTCGAAGAGACGACAAGAAGAGGTTGGAGATGATGAATAATAAAGTTTTTTTATTTTTCGAATACCTCGATATTTTGTATTGCATATTCGGTCTCATAACGTTGGCTCAGTACCGCGATTTTCTATCTAATCAATGAATTCTAATCTATATCTTGATCAACGTATAGGAGGTAGTTAGGTGTTTCTCTCAAAGGCTTTTTCCTCGTCGTATATAATACCCTGGAGATACGCACGTGAAGTTTACAAATGCGATGATCCCGGTGATCGAGATAACGAAATACGGGGGATTTTCGATCGAAAAAAATTATCGTCAAAAATAGGAAGCGAAACATGTTCGTTCTTATATTGTTAACCGAAAAAACCAGTTATTCGGTTCGAAAATTACATTCGGATTTTAAATACCTCCGGGAAAACTTGTTCCTTGATTTTCGAAGCCCGAAAGATGCAGGTGTAAAGTCTCCCTGTCATTGTAAATGGAAGCCCTCTTCATAATGAATGAAACTTACCTACTAGTAACTAGAATATTCAGCCGTTGAATAATTCCAGGGATATATTTAAAATTTGAACAATGGATATTTCCCCGGAAGAAAAACAGTCGCAGAAGATCTAGCTTATTGGTTTAGCCTCTAGGCTTACTGTTAGGTTCTATGACAATAAGTATTCACCGATCAGGTGTTCGAGACCTACTTGTTTCGGGAAATAAACCATACCTGCCCAAAGTGGACGTATACATAGACAATTAGAAAGCAGAACAGGTGACCTTGTACAACGAATCGTTGAATCTTTGGTTTAAATTGATTTGCAAGAATTATGAATGAATCTGAAAAACTGTTGTTTTATTCGAACGGTTCGATACAGAATAACTGAATGATCGAGTTTATTCAAATTCGGATATGGTCTATTTATCTGGTTATGTATAGTTCGCATTTCTGTTTGCCGCGCTATCCGATCTTGTTACAATTATAAATAGCAAAAGAGACACGCGCCAATGATCCGCAATGTCTGCTAGCGAGGTCATCGAATGGTTAGGAATTATACCTGCGCTAGCAGTTCGAAAACACCGATTGCCAATTAGTTAATCTCGGTTGTCGGACTCAGACCGAAAACAAAAACAAAATAAAAACAGAAGATTTATGATTTCTTGGAAAGAATCTATAAATCGGATGCAGATCGGTGATAGTAGTATTCCGAAAATGACTGTCGAACGCCAATTTTGACTCTCATTTCTCTACAAATCGTGAATCGCAGGTCACTCGAAGCGTGGCGGGTACTCTGAACTTATCTCATCAACGCATAGCTCGTATCTGGAGTTTATTTGCCGATAACGATTATCGATCGATCGAAGCTGAACCGCAGTGAGTCACATTGACTGCGTACAGCCGATCAGAATTGAGTCACGTGGATCGTATATTACAACGGGTGTAGCTGTATTATAATAAAATTGATGGCAACGTCTGCTGTGATAACTATTTATATGCTGTTTGCATGTATAGGTGTAGAAACTTAATGAATGATCGTTTTATGATTAAAATCATGTTAAGATTATAGCTATTCGAAAGAGTCTTCAATCGTTCGAACGGATGATTCTATGTCTGCGAACAATTTCAGAATAAAGATTTGAAACGAAACTTTATATTTCGAAATTCGATGCTTTGGAATAGATGAACGTTGGAACTATTCATTCTGGAAAAAAAGCAATCAATTTCCTAACTGAATCCATAGAGCATCAACTACATGACTGCTTCGTTCCTTGTTGCGTAACTCAATGAACTAATGAACTTGAAAGTTGTCAGTCATCGTATCGTACAGTGATATCACTATATTTTATAGTCTGCTTTTTGCTCGCGCAAATACCAAGCCTGGCGTAGGTAAGTTTTATGCAGATACCAACATAACAAAAGTGTTATATTGGCTCACGAAGCTCGGTTATACATATAACAAGAGCGTAGGAAGCGGAGGTGGACAAGTGTGGGATAGCCATTCTATTTTAGCCGCGCGTCCCACACAGTTGCATTCCGCGCAACGCCTCTCTATCTTTAAATTCTCTATCCTCTTTCTACTAATTCCCCTTTACTTATTTCACCCTCCTCGTCTCCCCGCTCAAACTCTCCTATATAGTCGATATATTAAACTCGGATTTAAGCTTATTATAAAGCCAAGGCACCCGTCGCGGACGGTCCACAGTCCGCACTAGTCATCGCTGTGGTATTTCGCCCGAGGAGTTTCCTATCCCAGAAATTAAACGCAAAAGTCCTGCGCCTAGTCCCCCCGCAATGGCGCTGCTGGCGTCCCACTGAGACGGCGACGGCGGTCGAGTTGACCTACGATAACCCGGTTTTATTTCGTAAGAAAGAATCACGAGTTATTAATTCACCGCGATATCAGACTCTGCGGTTTTAAATGACCAATTATTCAATCCCTGTAATCTTCTCTGATTTTGTGAATAGTTCAATCCGATCTGTAAAGATCTGATAAAAAAAAGGTAGAAAATCTTTGTTTTCTTCTAGCCAAAAATCGGGTAGCTTTATACCAGAGTATTTCCTGGCTAATTGTACAAGCAGCTAGCCGGAGACTCGAGCCAGAGCCGCCCAGGCACCTTTCTAACTTCGTCAGTTATTCTGCAGGCGGTTGGTTCTCGTTTGCGAGAGAACGAGCAGGCGCATAGTAGGAGTTGTGTACCGGTTACGTAGCGCGGTCGTTCCCTCTCCACCGCTTAGCTGTTAGTGCGTCGCTTCTTTCCCAATCGCCTACTACCTCTCTCTCTCTCTCTCTCCGGTTTCCCACTCACCGCGAGATGTAGCTATGGTATAAGGTGTTCCCCGATAGTGCGGTTCGAGACGTGACGCTGCTGAATAACTTGCGAGCGATGAATAATAATGAAAAACTATTCGCCGGGCGGTATGACACTGCCACGTTACACGACGCGGAGAGATATACATCTATACATGTGTCTTATTCATTGGTATTTATATATATATATATATATATGTATATGTGATAATTAGAATAGTAGCTGTATGAGTAGACTAGGTTGCTCACCTTGCGCGACCTCGCTACGTCATCAGAGAGGCGAGAGATCTTGTCATCCTGCAGATTTAACGACATATTATTCATACCTGTACATGTATATGTGCGTATACACATAGTATAATGCGTAGAAACGATTCTAGGAAATGGAATTTAAATTTCGATACGTGTGGCTAATCGCAGGGAATAGATGTCGATGAGCAAATACGCATATATCTATGTGAAGATGAAAGTCATATCGACCCGGAAACGTGCGAATATATATATTTGTACATACGTTATATACACTCCCGTCAAAAAGTTTATAAAACGAGCTGATTGTGAGATCACCCCGGAGTAAATCGCTCGATATGTATACTTCTTAGACGCAATCGTTCGGACCATTTTATTTTCGGAACTGTCTCATCGAATTCAATGAAATTTCGATTCTAATTTCTAAATTTCGAGTCCGAAATGAAGGGAAAATAATTGAACAAAAATAATTCGATTTCCGTAAATATTGATCTTCAAAGTTTTTGGGATCGCTTATGACGAATTTGACCTAAAAATGCCGAGTTTCGAGAGGAATGAGTCTCTCGACGTAGTCTCAGCACTTCAATCAGATCATGTCCCTCTGCACTTGCTGATGCCTTCAACGAACCTTCGCCGGGCTTTGGTTGAAAGACATACCCATGATATACATGTATGTATATCCCTCAAAGCTAGACGCACACATTACATATGTACACAAACCCCTCGTGGCTCGGTACTTTGAAGTCGATGTCCCGGAGCGGAACCCTTCCAGATCTGCTCATTGTCGATGATGGGGAAGGAACCCCAATCACTTAGCTTCTCTTCCCTCGCCTTATTCTCTTCTTTTCCATCTCTTAAAACCTCAGTCGGTTTTAATTAATCGAACCTCACCATAATAATGATTATATCAATTATAGATTTCTGTTCAATTATTACAAGAACAAGAATACATCAATTAAAACGACGAGGGTTAATTTCCGGAAATTTTAAACACGAATTCCACCCCTGAATTTCTCCAAAAAAATTCTTACGAGTAAAGAAACGGATAAAGCTAAATCGATAAGTCTCACAATTCAGTTAGACAAATTTTTGTAAGTGTTATTCGTACTAAGACGATAATTATCTCTGACATAAACTTTCCTTTCTTATATAACGTCCGAAACTGTTTAAGCATATACCTTTGATCGAGGGCCCCGCGTTTCGCTGGCCGTCTTTCCGATCCGAACTTTCGCGATACGATTTTATCGAACGGTATTTTTTCCCGCCCGTTTTTACCCCACAGGGTAAACCCCTTCGTCTGTTATTCATCGAATTATTATACCGGGGTAGTTTCCCGAGGGAGACTAACCCCAGACGTAGCCACCCGATGCACCAGGAATTTCGGTTACTTTAGAGGTCGTCTTTCGCACGTAGGGCGGGAAAATTGACCAGCGTTCGAAAACTCGCGGAAAATGTTACCAGGATCGTATAGGGATGAACGAATCGCGGTAATTTTCCCACGGGAATAAAAATAACAGAACGTATAACGATTCGTTCGAAAACAAATCGAAATCCTTTCTCCCTTCCAGCTGGGGTCGAAACGATATATGCATAAATAATCGGCATAAATTTAGCGCGGGGAAATCGCAGTTCCTCTGTCTTTTTCTCATTTCATTTCTCTGATAAAAAATGAAAAAAAAAAATTTGCAGAGATCGAATTATTCTCACCCTCGTGATAACGTGCATCTAGCTATACGAGGTTTCCGCGAAACGGTTAAATTTTCTCGGAAAATCTCGGCTCGATTATCAGGAGAATAAGAATCCCGGGCGAGAGTGTTGTTTTCCGAAAATTCAGACCACAAAACATTCGGTTTATCCCAAAATTTCGACCCCGGTTAGCAGGCGGACAGGAATGAGTACGCGGCTGCAGGCTTCCTCCCGCGGGAATAAACGCCTCCTCTCGTCCTCTGACCCCGCGTAAACGAGGAGGAACGTTTTGCGTCAGGGTTTGCAGAGCGTAAAGAGTTCTTTTCCCTTTCGCTATTTCCGGGCTGACAATAAATCGCAAAGAATATCATCAACGCGCGAATTATTCGACAAAACGCGTCACACCCCTAACTCATCCTTCTGACAAGATCAGAGCGGGTAACGAATTTCCCTAACTACCAGGAAGGAATAACCTGACGAAAGTTTAAAGAGATGGTTTTCCTCCCGTGGGATGACGTTGCGGAAAGCCCCGGGATCCAGGAACGATGCTGTGCTGTTCCCACTTTTTTACAATCTTGTGGATCCCGGATGAATTTTCATCTGTGATTTTTTGCGGATTTTTTGCGGAATTTTCGAGCCACCTCAACGGCGGGAAAGTCCATTTAGAATAGCCAAAGTCAGACTGAAGAGTTCAACGAAATGTATAAATGGCTCGGAATCGGTTGTACATTTCTATTGCCAATTTTAGAAAATTGTATTCGCGACGGCGAGGAGGGTTGGGGATTATTTCGCGAATCTGGTTCCGCCCGACTCTCCCCTGAGTTCATTTTTCATGAAATCCTGATGTCAGTTCGAGTCTCTACCCCTGCGCAAAACCCTAGACCTTATCGCGATACGTTTCCCGCTCGTTTCCCGCTTACCTTCCATTCCCCGACTGCCTAATTGATTTCTGTGACCCGGAAAATCCCTCGGGAATTTTTACCTCCGCTGAAATTTCCACTCCCTGAACCTCATGCGGTCCTAGGTTCGAGGTTTTCAAATTTTCTCACAATTCCGTGCCTTTCGCGGATATTTATACCTCCGAATATTCGGCTCACTCAAATCCAATGATCCCTCATCATTCGATCCTTACGTCTCCCATTTATTCCCGTCTCAATCCCATTTTTTTTTTCATCTCTCTACTACCCCTCATTTTTCTTCTTCTTCCGATTTTTTTTTCGTCCTCTTTATATTCATCCCTTTCCGCATAATGTCAAGCAGCATCTCCACCGCGGAACGGAGCTTCGTTTACTCCTGAAATCCTATTTCCCGAGAAATCGTTTATTCTTCTCCCATTTTGGCTTTTGGTTACAGACGAAGCCTGCGTTTCGCGTTATAAATAAAATCAAACAAGGACGAGCCTTGGCCCACCCCGCAGAAGAATTCGAATCGTCGAAAAAAGCTCAGGAGGAATCATTCCCCAGCTTCAAAGCCTAAAAAACGTACCGGAATCTTTTCCAGCCGCAATTTTTACGCCAAGCTACAAACCGGGAACAAAATTCCCGGGTTTATCCCTGGCGTCCCGGAGGACCGGGAGTCAAAATCCGAAGTTGAAGAAGAGCGGGGCGAGAGGGGGAGGGAAAAAAATGTCAATTTGCCCGAAAATCCGGGACTTTTGAATCAGGGTGGTATGAGACCGGGATAGTCGTTCCCGGGAATTTGCGACTGCGAGAGTTCGGGATACGGCGTTTGGTCGGGAGGAGCTCCTCAAGGATTTAGGGGTTGACGTTGCGTTTTGCGGGAGCCGCAGGGAAAGCGCGGGTTAATAACAGGCGAACAAAATCGCGGAGGTTTCTCGCTGTCCTCAGATTCTGCCAAAGGACTGCAGGGGGTCGGTGAAATGGGGTTGAGGAAGGTCGCCGGCAAGTTTCTCTAGGGGTTGAAATCACCGGGAAACCGAGAAACGCGCGGTTTTATAACAGGGGTTTATGAGCTAGGAGGTCGTTCGCGCGTAGGCGGGTAGGGATACTCGCCGAGCGAATTTCTGCGCAAACTCAATCCGGCCAAGCTACCCTCTCCAGTTATTGGGGTCGTGACGTTGAGGCGGAGTAGATTAACGATCAGGGATATGAGACAGAAGACTTTTCCCAGGGATGAATGGGTGGAAAGTTGTCTCCAACGGACTGTGGAAAAAAAAAGCCCAAGCGGTGTTGGCTAGGGGTCGTTATAGCGAAAAGAGCAAAGATTTAAGGGTGAGAGAGGTCAATCACTGATATAATATGACTTTTCCAACGTCAATTATGAAAGATATCGAAACGAATGATTGAAAATTGGGTTTAATTACTCGATAGGGAAATTTTTGGAAATTTCTCGAATCTCGAATGGGTTGGGCTGAGGCGTGGAATTCTTTTGCAAGATTTCCGAAAGCTTGGTGAATTGTTGCGAATATTTTCAAATCAATCGATTTTAGTGAATTTTATACAAGATTTTTGGAAAATCGACTTCGGAACGATTTCGAGAAATTCTATGGAACTTTCAGCGATTAAAAATCATTTCCAATGCTCACGGATCATTTCTCAAGGTTCTGAACGGTTGGAAGAATCAAAATAATCGCGAAGCGATTTTTCAAATGATTTGAAATAAGATTCGACGAGTATGAAAACCACTTTTCCACGTTCTTTTTTTAAAGATTCATAGAAAACTGTGCTTCCAATCTCCAATCAACCCGAAACCCGTAGTTTTACAAATCGCAATTCTAATCGAGTCCAATTTCGATTTTTCTGTACGTGGGAATGCGATTATGAATAGAATACGCGAGGAAGGACACGAAGCTAAACCTCGCGGTAATCTTGACGCAGGTCGATATAAACTTTGAAGTTTAATGCCCAATGTAAATCGCATGGTATGGCGTAATACGTATAATACATCGGATATCCTGGGGTCGAAGTGCAGCAGCAGCAGCAGCAGCAGCAGCAGCAGCAGCCGTGCCGCGTAGTTCTTCGGCGTCCATAAAGGGCGCTAACGCCGCAGCTGGATGGGTTTACGAGGGCATAACGTATCGCGTAATATCGCGGACGTAAACGCGAACGTATAATATAAAGCGGAACGAGAAGCGGCCCCCGGTAGGTAAACGCGGTAACTTTGCCTCGAGCTCATACTCCCGCCGCTGGCGATGCACGGGGATTGTCGTAAAACCTAGGAACCTGGTGAGCCCCCGGTGCACCGACCTCCAACGTAGCTGTACCTATGTTGTACCTCGCACCCGGGTCACCCGGGACCTCCGGGTCCAAGTCTTGTGAAAGCCGCGCCCCGTTTATCACCGTGAAGAACAAATTAAGGAAATAAAAACCGAGGGCGAACACGTTCACTTTGTTTTCTGTCAGTTGTAACAAGAATTCATCTTGCCAAGACGATGTAGAGACCCTCTCGACTCCCGGATGACTTGCACGAGGCTCACAACTTCGTCCAAATGATAGAAACAGCTTTTTTCTTCAGTTTGTGAGAATAACTTACACTCAAAGTTCGTAATAATCACAATTAGGCGAGTAGTTCCACGACGACCGCTAGGCGGCGCTTTATTCTCACAGGCAAAGCCCGCCGGGCGCCAAATTTGAACCGCGAAATGTAATGCTCAGCGATTTTCGAAGACGAGTCTAAAGACAACCGGCTCAACGAACTCCTGACGATTATTCCTTCAATTCTTCGGTCTTTTTCATTGTTTTTATTAAAAGAATGGTCAAAAACAATGACGCGCATTGGATTCTTTTCTCAAACTATATCCAAAACGTTTTTAGTGACTCGTAGAACGGGTCTTCAGCGTTCCATTGTTTTTTTTTTTTTTACCGTCTATCGTTTTATATGGCTTTTCGAAGTCATTACGCCAGCGTAAGTGCGGAGAAAGAAGACCAGAATTGAGACACGTGAAATATGTGAAGGAAAATTTGAAGGCCGTGTCCACGAATTTAGGACTCGAAGCTAAAAAGCAAACAAAAAATAGAATATAAAGAAAAGAAGGAGGGTGAAGTTGACTCGGGTTCCTGGAACGTAGGAGTTGGATCGTTGGATGGATCAAAGCTCTCGAGACCGCCGCCAGTTCGCAGAGAGGGTCTTCCTGGAGTTGAAAACCCGTCGCGTCCGTACGAGGGAATCGGACCTATATAAAGGGAGTGAAAGAGGATGGGGGCTGGAGGGGAGAAGGAACGAAATAAAGTTCGGCCAAAAAAAAACGTACAGGACATCCACTAAAGTGGAAAATTTTCTCTCAGAATGAAAAAAAGAAGAAAATTAACGGGAGAATTGTTTATTTCACCGTTCAAAGGATTCTGACTGTATACGATTCGCGTTGGATAAAATCTTTCAATTATTTATCTACTTTCTGTAGTTTACTGCTCCTCGGTGCGAACTTGTGGCAGATTAAACCGCGTCGCGATTCTCGGTATTCGGAACATCGGTGGAAGTCAAAGTTCCCGAATTGCGGTTGAAACTTTACTTAGTTTCTATTTTATCGCATGGACGTCAGTCATGGATAAACCTCGGTATCTCTCTGACCCACACACGCACAATAAATCACGATGCGTAAATATAGAATAAATAATTTTCCACAGAGGCGGAAACAGTCCATGTGTCTCGATAAATTCTTGTTGTATGGAGCGATAGCGTTCGCTGCCGAGTCATGTTCTTCTTTTCCTTTTTTTTCATTGCGATTGTGGTTTTCATTACGATAATCCCACACATCTGATTACAGCCTCCCCTTCGGTTTTTTCCTCGACCGAATTGAGAAAACTATATTAAATACAACCGGTGAAATTTATTCCGTCGAGCACAACGAGACCCATTTCTTTTTGACTCGAGCAGCAATCGAGTACCGCAAGGCTTATAACTGCTCGACTCACTTCTCTAGCGAGAGAGAAGATTCTAGTGCTGCCACTCCGCGGCCGTGAGAAAGAAGCCACAGTCCATCTCATCGATGCGGAAAAACGAACACGGTTTTACGCGACAGATTGTAAAATGGTTTCCTTGCGTTTTATCATATTTTCATGTTTTTTTTACTCAATATAAAGTTTGCACATCGAGGAGAGCTATAAAGAAAATTCTAAGCTGTTAAGTTTCTGCAAGGTAGTCGTATACAACTACATAATGGATAATGGATACACGAATGTGTGTGTGTGTGCGTATGTACGTGTGTATAGGTACACAAGAAACGTATACCATACGGATAACCGCGGAAGCACGATGTTGTTGATCATAAAATAGAAAAAGAGCGAGCTGTGGAGAACGGCGAGAAACAAAGGCTGCAAAACCTGCTGGCTCACCGAGAAATAAAAGCGAACCAAAGAGCGAGAGCTACAAGGAAGAGCAAAAAGTACGTCCAACCCCGGCAGGAAACAATGTGCGCGATTCCCCTGGGAGTATTCCTGCCTCCCAGGCATACTTGATCAACCTCTCTAAACTCCACATCTACGTGGGTGGGGATGTGTGTGTTACGAGTGCGAGGGAAGTACAAGGACGGACCGGGAAAACCCCCGCATTAATTTTCTCGTAGATTATTATTCCTCTTTCTACTTAGCCTATCGCAACGATGTCGTTATTATTATTATATTTTAATCTATTAAGTATAAAAATCATCGATTGCTCATTTATCGACTATAATTATGTATCAGCTCTTCTATTTCTTCGTACGTTGATTTATCTCTTTTGAAATTATCCGATTCCCGGTATCATGAATGCGGAATATCCATGCAGTCTCCACGGTCGATTATCTTTCAAATATCGTCCAGATTCACCGCAGTTGCTGCAGGCGGAAGCTGGGATCACAACTCGTGGGAGAGTCCGATCCCGAATCTGGTATCCTGCATGTATGCATTAGCGCATACACGCTACACATCCATATATATATATATATATATATATACAAACGCCTACCAGTGTCTGCAGCCTCTCAAATGTTGTTCTCTCTTTTCTCCCTTTTTCTCTTTCTTCCCTTCTCTTCCTCTTCCGATATAACTATATCTGTCTTTCTCCGCTGCCCCCGCTCCGCCGTACCGTACATACATATACACGACCGGAACACTGCAGCGACGGACGCGATTCGTGAGAACTAAAATCTTCGGACCTTATTCGCCTTTGTTCGTATACTCGAGGCCCACCTGCCACTACGGCCACCAACCTGTACGCCGTCGATCTTTGGCCCCTGCACGTAGTATATCTATTATGTATGGGATGTTTACATAATATTGTTACGTCTGGGAACTTCGACGAATTATGACAACTTTTACGCCTCCACTACGTATCCGAGATCTTCTTTATCAACTTAACGAGTTATTATGGTGAACATGGAGCCGAGTGTGTCTAAATTATTCTCATTTCACCGTTTTTGGTCTCACAATACGACTTTGTTTCAGCTTAGACCGTTTCGAATGTAGATGGCGTTATCAGCAGTTTCCGAATCGCGTTGAATGCTAATTTCT
This sequence comes from Tenthredo amoena, assembly GCA_963966615.1. NCBI lineage: Eukaryota > Metazoa > Arthropoda > Insecta > Hymenoptera > Tenthredinidae > Tenthredo > Tenthredo amoena. Next base: position 3,767,074 of record OZ016496.1, on the reverse strand, counting down.
TCTACTTCTTTACTCCCAGCTGAATTATCTTCAGCGGCGTTGAGACGAAGAAAGATGCGGGTTCGGTATACGTATCAACTACACCAAGGTGCGGGGACCTTGGTCGCAGGACAAGACGGCGAGCAGACATCTGCCCACCATCTGCCACACTTCGAGCAAGGTGCGTTTCGAAGACCGAAACCTTTCTCTATAGGTATACCTCGTCCAGACATCTCTAGGACCCGGTATGTTCATAGTAATTTACTAAAAGTGATCGGGTTTAGAGCCGCAAAGTTTGGACTTTGTATCTGATCGTCAGGTTGTAATATCTATCTCAAAAAATTAGATTCATATCTGCAAAAAGTCCCATGGATATGATAACTTAGAAACCATTTGATCTATGAACTTGGAATTCATGGAAAAGTTCTACAACATTCTTATCTTCGACTTGACCTACAGTCATCACCTTCTTACACTCGGTTCACAGACTAGAGAACAGATGCGATAAGAAGATGTGTGAAATGGAAATAGAAATTGGTTCCTCTCCGTATTTTTATTACTACTATACTGAATGTAGTCCAAACACAAGATAAGGGTGTTTATAAACTGGCCTATGAAGTTAAAATCAATAGATGCAATGGTTCTTTGATAATCATGTCCACCACGGAGAGCTACGTTTCTTTGCAGCATACATTTGAATAGATGATGTGTATGTTTACGTGCGTTCGTATAGTAGGTACGCAGTTGGTCCCACTGCCGATGTGAACGTCGGGATGGCGCCGAGACTTTGGCAGGAAGGTTTCCCCGCGGTATTAAGCCGCGCTCGTGACCCGATCTCAATGTGCCAGCCATTATACAAAAAAAAATAAAAGAAGAATAACTTTTCCCGTCATTGTCATGACACATTCACAACACTGGTACATTTTAGGGTTCATATCGGTCCAATATGATTCAACTATCGATCGATTCGAACCTGTGTGTTATATCCAACGATTTTTGTTTCAAACGATGTCTGGATGTTAGAATCGTGCTTCCTAATGCTCATAAAAATATGCATGCATCTTGGCCCTAAATATTCACTCTCGAGTCATAACCGCGCCTTAAATCTACAAGTAGAGTCGAAAGGTCGCCTCACGGCCTCTACTCCACACACACATAGAAATGTCATCGTCGCAGTGACTCCTTCGGATAAAAACATTGCCTTACACAATTATCTCTGTTAGGATTTGTATGCACAGCGACATTATACATGCACGCGTACGTATCAGTAGATATGAATGTATAAACGAGCCTAATATACATCATACGTTACAGGTTACAGGTTTCAAAAAATCTATACATGTGTAGTAGATGCCGGCAGGCGTTAGAGCGAGAGAACGAGAAGAGGCTATTCCTGGTTCCCGGGATAGCCGCGAAAAGCGCCCACCTCCAATTCCAATGCGAAGAGGGCTTCCCCAGTCACGTCCCGCGGACCCCGCGCACTGTAGCGCGTCAAGTTGCCGGGGGAACAGGCGGGAAAGCGGCGTGCGATTCCCCGTAAATCTATTTCAGGCTTTTCTAACCTCTAAGTCAACATTGTTGTCAGCGATACTGCGATTGCCACTGGCGGGAGGGGGTATTTGAAGACAAACATATGGCGAATTTAAGAGATAAGAGATAAACAAGGATTGTAGTCAAATATCGTTGCATAAAATAACCTAAAAAAAAAAATAAATAAATGACGGAAACGTTGAAACTTTCTCATTTTGTAGGCGTTTTTTCTAATCTAAGAAACCGTTCGGTTATTTCGTATCAGTTGCTGTTTTCGAAGTAGATTTAATGGTATGTCTGCGAGTGTTACATAACGCGATGTTATTTTCGTAGAATTAGTGTATAACCCTATAGTGTCAGGCTGAAACGCTGAAGGAATCAGATACGCGTACAGCCTGTTTGGCGTCTGAAGTACAGTGCGGCGGTTCTTCCGTATTCACGGAAGCCAACTAGCCGGCTGGCTATAGCCGCGGCGATATGACGCGGGCGAATTAGCAATCCGTAAACAAATGATATACTGTATAATTCATTGCTAATCACACACGTACGATATGTATAGAATAGAACGAACAATAACAGCTGTTCATACGCAATTTAGTTCAAGCGGTACGAAAATAAATGAGAAAATAAAAACGTAGGAATAAATTTGCGAAAATGCGAAAATTTTCACCCGTCAGCATTAAGCTCGAAAATTTCAATCTAGTTTTTCGTCGTCTTTTGGAAAATTCTAAGAATCCTATGCCCGGAAAATCGCGGATACTTATCATTCGCATCGAATGCAATAATTGCGATTTTTTTTTATACAAGGGTCGTCAAGCTGATAATATATTCGCACGCGCGTGAAAGTCGTGCTTGATGACGGTTGCGGTGCGTCGTTTGCCTGCTAAAAGGAGCTGAGATTTGGCGGGGTTGGGCGAGGGGAAAATGTGGCGTCCGGCTGTCGGCTCTCCCCGTGACCTCCCCCGCCCCTCTTTCGTCTTTTTCCTATCTTTTCTCTCGCTTTCGCTCTCTAGAATTTCCAATTTTTTCTCCTTTTCTCCGATCTTCCTTTCTGCTTTTATCCTGTACTCTTCTCCGCACGTTATGCGAGATTATACGTAATATAAACGCGGGTATTCCCCCTTTTATTATTCTTCTTTTTTTTTCACATGGTTTCAGGGTTCTCTTGAAAGATAAAACAATAGACGAGCCTCTAATATTCTGAAATTTCAAAGATATGATACCCGATTGTAAAACGAGTTCATTTATCATCGACAAAAAAAAAAAAAAAGAATCAAAAAACTGTTGATATTTTATTTGAAATATTTTTATGCCAATAAAATCGATCATAAAATCGACTCCTTCGTTTTTTCATTTCTTTTTATCTCCCTTACACAACCGTGCGCTGGACATGTTTCCGGGATTCTCCGAAACCGAGAGAAAAATTATTAGGGAAAATATTTTGCGGTCTATATATACGGTAGAGACCAAGAGCTTCAAGAGTTGAGCGAGATAGAACGAGTTCTTGGAAAATCGTCGATAATAATATACGAGGAAAAGTCTTTTCGCACATATGCGTAGGGCTAGATTTCCCACTCATATTTGTCGAACGACGTCACTTCTGGTATAATAAGTTCCTTGTGGTTGCTCGCTTACGACGTTTGCATCAATTAGTCAAAGCGCAGGATTGAATAATTTCATCATAAATGTAAAATCGCATGAAACAATCAACGCATTCCAACCTATACTAGCCCTCCATTCATTATATGCGAGAATATAAAACCGTAGATCTGAATCATTTCCTCAATGAAAAGAATAAACAAATTCTCAAAATACTTCAAACCTTCGCGCCTGACGATATGCAACCGCATCGACACTGCAACCTGCGCGCGTCGATTTCAAAAGTTTGAATGATTCGTAGCTATCGTTTTATTAGTTTATCGACGCACTACGCCTGTTAGAAATTTTTTTAGCATTCGACTAGATGCTCCCAGCAATAAAAATGACGAGAATATTAAAAAATACAGTTTTTTCGTATCACAGGCTGCGGTCTTCGGTGGGTATCTCTTTTCTTCGTTGATATACATACAGTTCGAAGTAAAGGTCCTAACGATAAATGAACTGAAACGGGGTCACCGAGTCTGTGCATGTGTTCTATGTGTGTAATATAAACGTAAACGTTTCACAGTTAGAGGCTGTTTCCTGTAACGCCCACTGATCCTCTAGTTAGCGCATTTATTCTTACCAAAGTGGTAATCGTCGATTACGAGAAGAATTTTGGCTGCGAATTGAGCTGATTTATACAGCGAATAAAATTCGTCAGATGTCTCAAGATTGGCGTCGAAATTTAATAGTTTTTAATGGAAAATGATCATTGTGCCATTCGGAACAGTTTTCGAGTCATGATTATAAGTAGTGAAAAAGAATTCGTTCATTTTAGATCAATTTTAAACTCTAGTACGCACCAATACTAGAAAATGTTGCTTTGAGAAGATTTTACACAGGTATGTGTTTACTGTGTTGGATACTGCACGCACGTGCCGATGATTGCGTAGAGAGGCGAGGGATTTTCGATGTTTTTTTCCCTAAGAAGTATAAGATTTGATACCCATCTGTCGGGGTTTCTTGGAATGAACATAACAGTAGCTTCGGGTCTCTCCTAATTGTACCTGGAATCGCTTCTTTAACTATTCAGGGAGCCAAATCACCTGGCTTTTTATTTTCCGTACGTCTATAACGCGCCACGCCTCCTAAGACGATCGAGGCTCTCGGAACAAGAAAAATAAAAAAATAAAAAACTAAAAACTAAAAACTAAAAACTAAAAACTGAAAACTAGAATGATGATAATAATAACGAATCGGTGGAATATAGTTTATCCACCGTCGAATTACGTGCCACAGCTCCTCTTTTGTCACTATAAATTATCGCTGGCTAGCAGTAAACAACAAACGATCATATATCTGACGCACGCAATTATCAGCGATTAAATTCTAACAGTTTATAAAGAGTTTATGTTTATGTAAATATATGTATGTATCCACATAGAATTTTTCAGACCAAAGATCAAGGTTCGCATTACTCTATTTTTCATCATAAATCAAAATGATTAAAGAAAGGAAAAAGTATTATGAAGTAAGGAAAAAAAAAAGCAACTCGTTTGACTATTTTCTTAATCTCACGTTCTGGAAATTTTAGAATTTCCACTTAACTAAAGGAAAATTTGATTCCGAAGGAACGAAAACTTCCAAATAGCCAACAGTTGATATCGGAACGAAATCACCGTCATGTGAAGCCGTGGTGCTGGCTTCGACGTGTGATCACGCATGAAGTCTTGTCAGTTTAAACGCCTCGACTATATAGGTACCGATAAAATCGCCGCATGAATTATTCAGCATATGTACCTATAAGTATGCAACCTGCAGCACAGTGAATGTGCGCTGATGCAGTAGCTCGAAGTTTATAAATAAACTGCAAGTTCCCGCCATTTTTTTTCTCTCTTTTTGCAGTCCAATGTCCAGATTCTGACGGGAAAACGGAAGACGGAAACAGCCACCGCCTCTATAGTAATAATAATAACAATAAGTAGATTTTCAGCTAACGATGCATTATACCGGGTCTTTTCGTGGATGGGCCCCCTAGGGACCCCAGATTATAGGCAACTCATGGCACAAATATATTCCGTGCCGAAGTCTCAGCTGTCTACCGATTAGGCGTTATAATTGTGCAAGACGAAATCCGGCAAACTATAATCGGCACGGGGTGTACTTGTGCCTTGATTTGCCTCTAATTTGGGATCCATATGGGGCTGATCCACGGAAAGACCCGGTATGGTCAATTTCGCACTATCTGAACCCGAATACTTCGAGTTCTTAAAATTCGGGGAATCCCATTGTAACAGCTGCTCCATCGCATATGCGTCGACAGACAGAGAGACGTGTAAGAGTAGAGAAAGAGCAAGGCATGGAAAAAGAGTGACGTGAGAGAGCGAGGGAGAGGGAGAGAAAGAGAGTGAGATAATAAATAAGTTTAACGTAGGGCCGCAAAGTGGTTGGGAGTTGAAACGCTTCTCTCTACCAGTTCTCTGATCTTACTTTGCCTCCCTGTACCTTCTATCTCTTGCTCTCTAGCTTGAACATGTGTATCACCTTCCTTCTTTTCTCCTCTTTACTCTACTGCTGGCAGCTCGGTCTTTCGCTCATTTCTCGCCGCTCCCTTCTTCTACCTTTGCCGATTCTAAGAACACATCAAAGATTGTGACCAACAAAAGAACGTCGCTATATATGTATGAAGCTGCTGAATGCTCCACGTGAATCTACTAAAGATTAGAAGACTAAAAACTTCGACAAGTTCCTCGGTGCCTATCAGAATCTGGCTATAATTCCTCTATACTTACTTCAACTCTATATCTTTCTTAGTCTGTCGTAATAATTGATACAATTACATTTAGCCGCAGTTCGACCTGCAGCAGATCAGTATTTCTGGGCACGAGAGCATGTGGAGAGTATCGTTAGATCGTGTGACTTTACATGCGAGAAAGTCGGACATCTAGCGGCCGCCACTTCGTAATTAGGTATAGCTAACGATAAGGAAGATATCCTGTGCTCGCTGGATCAGACTACACCCAAGATACCGTAAGCTGTTCATTGTGGCAAACGTAGTTGGAAAAATAACCAACCTGATGGGAGGAGGTCGCTACTTCCTGGCCCAATCGTTGGGACTATCTTACTGAATACTATGGAACTATGTTATGGATTTGTAATATTTTCGTGATGTCCGACAGGCTGCAGATTATCAGGCGAATTGCAGCGTCGCGTTTCATTTGAAAAAGGGCGGCGAATGAACGACAAACGTAGATAAACAAAACGAACAATAGCAGTTTTGTTTACTGCCGAAATCAAATTAGTTATGGACTTCGAAACAGACTTATCAATGTTTTAGGTCGAAGTACACGCATCAGATAAGATATTCATGTGGCTTGTTATTCAATGCAAGAATTATACTCATACTCATAGCTCGATCTCAATATAAGCCAGTCTCTGCGGTCGAATAGCTCTCTCGATGCAGAGATCGACGACTCTTACTTGAACAAATTTCTACGAAGGAAATGGCACTCCATAAAATCACACCTCTGGTCGGAGAGCTAGCAGATCTCTTGATTCAAACCTCGGCTAACTACCGTGCCACTGGTTACGTGAGCGTGGATGGATGGGTCTTGCCGAAGCAATACGAACAGTTTTCCGATGCTATTGAGAACTTCGAAGTTCGTGACGATGACATTTGGATCTGCGGCTTTCCAAAGACAGGTGATAAATTCTAGATTTTTACACAACATTTACAAATATTCTTAAAAATAATGATCATTCACCTCGACGACGGATGACCCTTGTGCGAAGCAACAACCAGTATCTGCTTCTGTATCCTTCAGGTACGACATGGACGCAGGAGATGGTATGGAGTATCGTTAATGACCTGGACTTTGAGAGAGGAAAAGTTCCGATAGAGGAAAGAACTCCCTTCTTTGAGTGAGTCTCGATATGATAATTCAAATTTCTTTCTCAGTTTCTCTCTATTTTATTGCTTTAGTTTAAAAAAGTATATAATTGAACATCTCAGGACCCGTTGGTCCGCAGTGAATGAATCGACATGTTCCGATCGCCCAGCTTTCGGCAGGATCAGGATCTGGTTAATTTTGTACGTTTATTTGTTCAAATAGGCTTACGATCTTTGATAAGACGACATCGTCAGAGAGCAGTACCACAGAAATTAAGCACGCCTATTTTCTGCACGTCAATTTCAATTACATAGCAAACATGCCCAGTCCTCGAGTCATCAAGACACATCTTCCGACTGATCTACTTCCACGTCAGCTGCGAAGTGGCGAGAAAAAGGCAAAAATCGTGTATGTTTGTCGCAACGCGAAGGATACTTGCATTTCCCTTCATCATTTCAGTAAACTCATAGGAGTCCGAAGAAGTTTTGAAGATGATTGTGCACTTTTCCTCGGCGATACAGGTTTGTGTCAATCGTTAATTTTGAATACACGGGTATCCACTGAGACTTCGTTAATACATCTAATTATTGATAACATTCACCTGGATTAGACTTTTCGGATATTGATTATCCGACAGCCTTCTTCGACTGTGATTAATAAGCTGAACGTACTTTCAGTCTGCTTTGCGCCATTCTGGAAGGTCGTCCTGGGCTACTGGGATAAAAGAAATGACCCTAACGTGCTCTTCCTCAAGTATGAGGATATGAAAGAGGTGAGCCACGACCATCGATGAAACACTCGATAATATCATCAAGATATGACTTTTTTTCGAATGATTCCACATCGGTGGGTTTTTAGAACCTGAATACCTACTATTGACTTTCTTTGAAAACTTTAATTGGATTTCGTAGGATTTGCCATCAGTGGTGAAAAAAACCGCGACATTCCTAGGCAAGAATTTGACGAACGATCAAGTCTCCTTGCTCACTGAACACTTGAGTTTCTCGAGCATGAAAGCCAATCCGTCGGTCAACAAAGAAGCACTTGTATCCCACGCTAAAAAAATGCAACAAAATGATTCAGATCAGGTAGCATTCATACGGAGCGGAACGACTGGACAGTGGAAGACTGTCATGCCTCCTGAAATTATCAAGCAATTCGACGATTGGACTCATGAGCATTTGAAGGGTACTGGACTCTCGTTCTGAACACCTGCTTTACTCGATATCAATGTAGAATCTCCTTTTTATTCTATATATGTCATTTTTTGCAATGTAATAAATGCATAGGAGTGTGTGCATGAAATCATGATATAAAAAGGTCTGAATTCAAATTTCTCTTTATTTCTACGACCATATTCCTATTCCCATATCATCCCGATCATCGATAAATTACCAGCTTATTTCCATCCTCTCGTATGTTACTCACAATATCCACGCGGTAACTGATAATTTTAACAGAGTGTTTGTTACTCAATATCGTGTTCATCAAAATCGTATACGATAGCAAATTGTTTTTATGTGCCTCATAAAAATGAGACAGCAACGTGATATCGGTATAATCATCACGTCTAGGTCTCATCCAAGAAAGCAGACGCGCAATTCGCCTGCTCATATGCAACCCGCAAATAAGAAGAAATCTATCATCTAGTTGCAGCACATTCTGTCGTACGGTGCCACTAGTCGGCCAAGCAGGTAGCGACTGAAATTATCTACAGTGGTTATTTCCAGAACTAGATTCCCTGCAATAAACAAGCTACTCGAGTAGTGCGATCTGTAGAAATATTTGAAAACTAATTTTCGGTTAAAATCAGTCCTGGCAACTTGAATAATAGAAATGCGTGATCCGCCATTCCATTTTCCAGTCTAGCCACTACTAAATGCATTGTCATCGGGTTTATCTTCCACGGACGATTGTGCTGTCAGCGTCTAGATTCTAGATTTACAAAAATAATATCACATTGAATAAAGTTCAGATCTTATTACTCGAAAACAACCAACGTCGTTACAATGAGCGGTGCGTTATTCGGCAACAACGCTACTCGCGGTGCGAGTAAAAATCTCGTTGAATTTAAAGCCGGGAAAATGACCGTAAAAGGGAAAATGGTATATCCAGACACTCGCAAAGGGTTACTATACGTTTTTCAATCCGATGATTCCCTGATGCATTTCTGCTGGAAGGACAGGACTTCAGGCGTAGTTGAGGACGTAAGTATATTTATTCAACACTCCTATCAACCGTCTTATCATTTATCGTACCCATTTCAATACGCCACATCAGGAATCGTCCCAACGTCACTATCTTGCTACCAGATACGCTGTAACGAGTACGATACGTTCAAGTTCTTCGATATCTTACTTAGGAAAGAAAAGAGAAATAAGACGGTCATTCTAATCGCCATTTTCTTATTTCTAATCATCGAAACTCTCACACTTTTTCATACTTTGTTGTCTACTTAACTAGAGAGACACTTCAAAGTTGGCTCTGTTACAAGGAGCATGACAAGACCGTATTCTCAAGGTTCTTTTACCCCCGAATCAAGCCCTGTTTCGTTTTATACAATTTCGACACTCTTTTGTTATTCATAATCGTAATTCGAGCTCAATTTTAGACCTTTTGTGTTTCAGGACCTAATCATTTTCCCTGATGACTGCGAATTCAAACATGTACCTCAGTGTAAAACTGGCAGGGTGTATCATCTGCGGTTCAAGTCTTCTAGCCGAAAATTTCTCTTCTGGCTTCAGGTGAACAGATTTACTTTGTCTTATTACATTTTTTTATTTCAGAAATACACAGGTTTTAAAAAACGCCGTAATACCAAGGCTTTATAACACCAATCTTTGGGATAAGACATAACGCATCTGCTAAGTTCTTTCTTCCAGCTTCTATCAGTCATTCAGATTTTAGAACACTGTTTTTTACCCTTTATTATTTTTTTAAATTTTGTTCTTGTCGCTCAGATGCTACGATGGCGATTAAAAACACAATTATTTATAGATTAAGACGGTCATTAGGAATCGCAGACTTCTGAACAGATGTTTTGCACAGAACAAACATTTAAAACAAGTTTAGTCAGCATATATCATAGTTTTGTTCCATTTAAAATATATATATCAATAAATCGCGATGAAAATTTAGGTTCTCAGACTCCTAAACAGATATTTTGTACAAAAAAAGCATCGAAAACAAGTTTCAGCTATGAATTCTTGACTTGTATTACATTCAAACCATACATATCGATAAATTCAGATGAAAATGCGTTTTTTGGACCTCTAAAAAGCTTTTTTGTGCCAAAAAATCATGAGAAACTTCATTGTACCGTCTTTCTACCACTGAGAAGTGGCCTTCTCGCATATTTCATACAATAGAACTGATCTTTGTCGCCAAAATCTGCATCAAATTATGCATATCGACGTGATAATCGATAGAATGATTCCTAACTTGTTAAAAACGATTGAAAAGGACCTGAAAACGGACAAAGATGAGGAATACTCGAGAAAGATAAACGAGGTATTGAACAACCCTCCAACTCCGCCAACCCCGCGTATCGGAGGAGGTACTCCGGACGGAGATCTGCAGAACCTTTTGAATAACATGTCTCAGCAACAATTGATGCAGCTATTTGGTGGTGTTGGACAAATCGGAGGGCTAAGCAGTCTCCTTGGAACAATGAGCAGGCCTTCAACAGGCCAGAGTACTAGAGCCTCGATATCTTCAGCCTCTACTCCGGTGACTACAACAGCGGCCAGACCACCCGCAGCTCAAACTCCAGCGCCTGCTGCTGTCACAGAAACTCCCAGATCCTCGAGTAAGCAAAGATTCAGAGTTTAGACGAGCAAAAGAACCCGAAGAATCTAAAATGATTAACTATTTCACTGAAAGAGAAGCTAATATGTTGAAAACTTAGTTTTCCTTCGCTATAAACCACTTTTCTTTCACTATTTCCAAAGCGACTACAAGATCTTCGGCGAGAACAGCAGCTCCAGCTACCCCTGCAGTAGGCACGACACCAAACAACCCAATCCAGCTTAGCGATTTGCAGAGTTTTCTTTCCGGTATACCAGCACCAGCGGGTAGCGAACCTCCAGTTCAGGTGAGATACCATTCTATTAATTAAAAATTTTCATACCTTAATCGAAGAGATTTTTATTGAAAGAATATGTAAATATATGTGACTGATTGATTCATGGAAATACTGTGAAGATGTGATAAAAATTGAAGAGAAAAAACTGGGTGTTAGCTATGCTATCTCTTCTCTTGTTATGAGGAAATGTCGATATTGAGCTCCATTGAGCAACAAGGTTTCCTTTTACCGGTAGATAATGTGTATGTATGCGATACGTGTGTACTGAGAATTCTCAGCGTGTAACACATTGGATTACAAAGATAGGATATCTCATTCACGGCTGCAAAGCAATCACAGAACACGCACTGGGAAAAATAAAAAAATAAAATAAAATAAAAAGACATGCCACTTATTATATTCCGCAATAAAGACTCGCTTAAAGTTTTACACTGACAAGATACTCGGAACGACGGAATAGTACTGTGTCTTTACACTTTAGAACCATAGTAGATAATTTGCAACTTGCTTCTTGTGCTTTATGTGGTTTTTTGAATGAAACATCGATACCATTTTGTATTGTATTATTATTTGATATCTTATGGAGCTTGAACTTACAAAAATCGATTGCATGAGAGAAAAAAAATTGAACTGGGTACAGGTTTGACTTCCAAAAATATGTACAGGCTCAAAAACTCAATTTTTTCCTGTGTGTATTCTAATTCCTAAGAAATAATCCGTGATTTGTTGTTAATGTGCTTCTCGCATGTAGATACAACATGCTATTTACACCGATGCCACTGTAAGGTTTTAAAAATCCATAATCTATCTATTACACGAATAATATTGTTTCTTTCACTGTCAGAAACACAAACGGTTGTTTTGGACAGTGGCTAGACCGAAATCTAACTCATTCCATTAATTAAAAAGTACAAAAAGCAAGTTACGGGGGTATACCTCCATCGAAACTCAGTAGAAAGTGCCATATTTCCAGAAGAGCTAGTGCGACAAGTAATCAATTAACAAGAACAGTTATCTCTGGTGTAATTTATCGCTCGTTTTATCTGCAGTTGAAATAAAAGACTAGATAAATAGAATAGTCCCGTTTCTAACTCTTCTGAAAAAGCCCAGAGCTCCTCGAGTTTCTAGTCTGGCCTACCCCCAGCTTGATTGAAAAACTATTGAAAAGAAGTGGTGAAATAGATACAAAAAAAAGAAGGTGGCATGTTTTTCTGGCTCTTTGGGAAGTCTCTGCGCTTGAACGCGGCTTGGCTGACTGACGCACTATATCTGGTCAGCAGTTGGGTTGGCGAACAAGGGTTTATTTGTTGTTCTCGGTCAGCTACAGCGCAGCTTATTGTCCGGCAGAGGGGCGTAGCGACCGAGCTGACCAGTGCCATCCCGTCTGCGATCAGTCCAACAGAAATAATGGAGAATTTGATGAGCGCGCACTTGCCGGTCGGGGACAACCTGTGCACGACGTTATCGTCCCCTCAGTTCTCCCAGGCGCTATCAATGTTCTGGTCTGCTTTGCAGTCAGGCCAGGCCGGCCCTGTCGTCCGTCAATTTGGTCTGGGGAGCGAGGCGGTCACCGCTGCAGCCACGGGAAACCTGGAAGAATTTGTCACCGCTCTTGAGTCAGAAGCCAAAACTAGCGTCAGCACGACCACCGGCCAGGATGACAAGAGCAAAAAACAGCCACCTCAAGGCGGAGGAAATACTTCGGACAAGAAGGATGACGACGACGAAGGAATGGCGCTAGACTAGGACTAGGAATGCTTGTTAATTAATAATTCTTCAAGATTTCGTTTAGTTTCGTTTTGTTTCATTTGAAGACGAATTACTCGGATCTAAAAATGTTTGTTTTTCTTTTACAGCGTTTATTGTGTATAAAAAAAAAAACGCTGACTCAATATCGTCCACCTTTTTTTTGTTAGGAAGCCTAGTTTCAAATTGGAAATATTTTATTTTCTACATTCTGTTCTCAGCATTTCTTCAGTTTCGAAACTGTACGTTTAATGGTATCAAATCGTCCACCCAATCTCTCTCCCCCCCGCCCCTCCCCCCCTGCTCGCTAATGTCGCATTTTAATGATGATTTATTATCCCCGATTTTTCATCGATGATATGTATCTACTGGTTTTTTATAAAAAGACAAAGTTAGATGCAATTTATTCCCTCAGAAAATTGGCCGATCTATATCATAGTTATGAAGTGAGTATGGCGAATTGTAAACTCCATAGATCACAGAGAAATGAAATAATAAATGATAAAATTATTGTAATTTAATATAAAAGATTGATTTTATTCGCTTTTCTTTTTTATTTTTCTACTTTGCGCGATCAAAATTACAGTTTCTTACAATTTACTCATTCAATGACCAAGCGTAATTGCAGGTAAGTATCTGAATATGTTCTTCATCATTTTTTTCATATTTTTGTTCTAAATATACCCTATTTTATCTCTTAATAATATACTTTTTTTGAATCTTCGAATTCAAAACTCGTTCCAATTTATTCATATCAATGTTTTGTTTCGTAGTTCGAAGTTGCGCGAAATCGTAAACGGTTTGGATTTCGATCAACGTTCGATCCTAGTTCCATATCCCTCTTGACCAATTCGAAAACCGTTAATTTTAGTACGCAACGCGTAATAACAATGCAAGAATCTATGGCGGGAAACTTTCAGCCAATGAAGAAGCGTTCTTTGCGGCGCATTAGTATCTGATAGGACGCGGCGATAATCGATATAACACGTTGCTGGCGCTCTAGAGTGAAAGTAGTAGCGTATTTAAGTTTCCCTCGTAATTTTTATTTTCTCCTGAACAATTAAATGTACATAATTTTTTTATTCAAATAAATGAACAAAAAAAAACTCTATGCATGATGTACTACACTATAGTAGCGTACTTGCGTACCGCAGTGCACAATTTAACGGGAATGACAGATAACCGTCACTGGAATTTTGCAGGAGGGGAAGAACGGACCGAATGGTGTCAGGTGTTTGCCTGGTTAATTTGCACCCGGATCCCATTGGCTTGGGAGATCATTACGTCACTCAGGAACGAGTGAAGATCGGGTATTTTGGCATATTTTGATAGAAATGAAATGTAATGACTGTTATAAAACAAGACATGAGCGATATACCAGTTTGAATAACCCGCTACGCCATGCTGAAGAATGTCAGTCTCCTCTTATTTTTTAGTTGAGAAATTTTTTTTGCGCGGGAAGGAGAAGAATTCGTTGCAATCTCAAACGGATGAGAGGCGACAGCGTCTTTAGCTGAGAATTTGTTCCCAATATATGATCCCAAGAGCAGTATAAAATGGAAAAAGACGCAAAGAATCAATGTGAGATATATCCCAGAGTAACAATCTAGTGAAACGAAGACGCCGTTTATTTACGTCCCTGATAATGGCGGCGACGGTCATGCGCAATGAGTAGAGAATCGAACAAGTAGTGGGGATTAAGCTGACCGCTGAATGCTTTGCGAATATCGCGAAACTGAAAATTGTTCCGGAGGTATTGGCCGGTGATTAAACAACATAATTGGCAGATCGAGGAGGATACATTAATAAATAAAAGGACTGTTTATAATGCCCGAAGTAAAGTACGTGTCATTGTTTACCGAGTGCGGCTCCAGGGGATATTCGTAATATCATTGTTTGACAGCAATGTGAGTGTTAGTAAAATGGCAACCTTGACACTTGGTTATCGTTTTGGCCGCTTATGGTGGGGACCTTTCATAATAACATCCCAATACCAAATACCCCCCTAAATCCTACACTATGGAAATAGTCAGAAAAGAGTGCTATTCAGGATATCTCAAAACTATTACTAGCATCCTGCACACACACACACATACATACGGCAGCTAAATGAGCCCAGTTTTTTGCTATGCGTACATATTTCGTCCCGGCAACAGGACAATAATACGTTTGTTTATTACTACAGGGATATTTAACTGTCGAAAAAAAATCTGTCCTTTCATCAACATCGTCAATTCTCGTTCTTTTTTTAGTATAAACTTTCTAAAGCAATCGTTTTTATATTTATTTGAAAACCAAGTGCTGATGTGCCTTCCTCAACATCAAACATTTGTTTGACCTTGAGATTGAGAGAATTTGAGAATCGTAGAGCGACTATATCAGTGATGTTTAGTATCCTGGGAACTGAATTTCCCAATTGATGAACGGCAATAATCGTCTCGAAAAATCTAACGTCCCTGCATGAACAGAAAGAAAATCCCGCCATTTGTAGCAATTCAAATACTATGAATCAGAATGAATCTTTGATATCTGACACAGCTGTGTGTATACATCACAGCTCATTGATCGTTTCCCGGCCTCCAATTCCATTTAAGTTGCTAGTGACGCTAAGTTCACATAGTCAATAATAAATGTAACAAAGAAACTAGCTGACGATAATTATTCGCTTTTTATTTCTCATTATTTATTGTTGCGATCAACGTGCATGAACATAGTATACCTATGTATATGCAACGGTGAGCTCAACTTTCGCCAAATCGGTCCGATAGATGTCGTTACAAGTTTATGCATGCAGCCAGGCACAGAGAGAGAGAGAGAGAGAGAGAGTTGCGGGCCGGAGATCAGCAGAACCATGAGCCATAGCATGATATCCAGCGCTCGTTTCCGACTATACCACGATCCGCGCGCTAGCGTGTCTGTATACAAACAATACAAACTAAATGACCACACATGTGACAACATGTACGTACACATCGCGTTAGTATTGCCAATTTGCACTCAGACACGCGCGTAAAACACAAGGGGAGCTCCTGGTGGTCACCTCGCGGGTTTTAGCAAAAGATTGTATACTTAATACTACCGAGCAATTCGAGCTGTTAAACTCGGGAAGTTTTATATATATTGTAATAAAGTCGTTTCTAGTTTGTTTGGAACGGTCTGGGACGCGAGTTTGATAATTATTGAACTCGACCCAAGATCTTGATCGTCGATTATATTTTCTTATTGTTTATAGTGGAGTGTTTACCTGAAAATCCGCCATGTAGTGATGAATATATATAATATCGATTATTATCAACGACGACGCGGTGCGGTTGCAGCAGAAGTTCAACGAGATAATTAAAACTAACTAACTAATGATAATAATAACAATAATAATATTTCAAGAAGCAGGACATTATTCTGTATAATCCTAAAGGAAAATTAATATACATATAATAACTAATCGACGCGGATATTAGAGTGCAAGATATACAATCTTATAATTTTATTATATAATTATTTGGCAGGAGCCTATATCGTACTCCGAGTATCATGACTAACTCGGCTGAAAAATAATATAAAGATAAAAAAAAAAAAAATATTTTTCAAACTTTATAAACAAAGGGTGAGTAAGCTCTTCTATATATATTATAGAATAATATATTACTAAAAACTTATGAGCAACTACGCACACACACACACACACACACACACAAAATGATTACTAACACCATTATTATTGTTATTATTTTATGTTATTATTGTAGTTCCTAAACGGCTGAAGCAAGATAACAGAGAGAAAAAAAAAAAAAAAATTACTAATATAATGAAATAAATTGTTATTGTTGTTTATTATGTACATTTTTTTTTCGTTTTCATCGTTATATTCCATCTCATTTACATATTTATATTTATATAAATTGAGAAATTATTTTACACCTGCAAGAAGCATTCCGCGATATATTATCGATCGAATCAAAAAGAATAATTGATACAACATTGACGATATCGATGGATGACGTAATTGCGCCGTTGATGAATTCCTGGGAACGTTTTTTTTGCCCACGTCGTTAGGCGCAATAATATAGTTATTGGCAATGTAATGCAGTTTTTCAACACAGCATTCGGCATACGTCGGGTTCAGGGAAGAGCCCGAAAATATGATGAAATCGAAATTCATGGGTATAGACATACATTCTTCGAGGTTTGAGTCATTTTTGAATTTCCAAAGCCTGCGCGCTACATCGACCAGTGTCGGAATCACAAATACCTATGTGCATACGTACGAACGCCTCCTTTGATACTAACGTCGTCCTAATCGGCCTATTCCGGTCTCGACCGCAAGGCTTACGTACATACATGTATACGTTGGTAATACGATTAGGCGCGAAAGTTGGATTTTGATATCGTTATCCATCCTCGATATAAAAGAATATAACATCGCGGTCAAGCCGGCGGTAAAATGAGCTGTGAATTTTCATAAACACATACGGATCAAGATGTCATAAGTACGCGAGTGCAGACATGTATTATTATATCGCGCGCGGTTTTGCGCGGAGTCTTAATACGTTGGAAAGACGTTGGGGAAAACTCGCTCCTAGTTGACGCGTGCTCGCGTGACCGGCCGGCGCTCTTTTTCTCTTTCTCTTTCTCTCCGTGTTTATCTCTCTTGATCTCCCTCTACTTTATGCGCGAATTCTTTTCGCTGCGCGCTGCGCTGCGCGTCGCGTCGTCCTAGTACTGGAGTTCCATTTCGATTCCCGCGTCGCGTTTGCTGCGCGGGACTCGCGCAACTGGCACTCACTACTATTCTCATTGTTCGAAAAAACAATTCTCCACGAAGTTATATACACACATGAATATTTATATATATACAACAAAATGGCCTTCCGGCTCACGCCCTCGTGCGGTCAGTTAACTGATAGTTACGCACAATAATTAAATATATACCTGCGCAAGTTCAAACTCGTCTCGATACTTTAATCCTAACCGGCACATAGGCTCCACCTCAAGGTTGGGCGGACTTATATATTCTGAATTTGAATATGTGAGTTCGGTTCAATGAATGAACAGTTCTTCGATCGTTGGAACCATTTTCAAAAACATTGATACGCAATAATCAGTTTTTCAAACTGGAATATTTTTTGCGAAAGTTTTGTCAATTCTGTGAGAAGAAGTTGTGAATTTTCTAAAAATTTCGCTTCGCCTCAATTACCTATGTAGACCGTGTAAAAACACACGGTCGGTGTTTGATTGTTGAAACGTGTTTTCCAAACAACTTTAGATAAGACGATAATTATTTTTTCGAATGGTCTGAGTCGGTATAGGTACGATACCTACCATACGCGTCGCAGGTCGTTGAACGCAATTGGATGCAGCGATCATTTTATTTCCTCCCTTTGTCCCGAACGCCGAGTTATCGAGGTCAGTTCAAGTATTCAGTACCCGTATTCAAGTACACGTCGTCTGTGTTACAAGTATGGGTACTACATACTGAAGGAGATCTGAATATCTGTTCAGTACAGTCTGCTTATAGGTAGTCAGTCGGAGTCGTCTCTCCCTTACGTTGTTAAACGTTTATTTCGGGAGGTCACGTGACCCCCCTTCGCTCCATTGGGGAATTGCACTCTTTCTGCAATTATTTTCACGTGTGCTTTTTATCGTACACGAATTTTCTCCCCCTAAAATTCCAATGTTATGTATGCATAGGGTTCCAGATAATTATTTCATAAACACCTCATTGTAGTGCGCTCATCTATATCTACCAGATTTTCATCTTTATCTACAGGATTACCGCGACTACTTCAGATCCATCTTCATCTTCATCTTCATCTTCATCTGGGAGATTATCATCTTCATCTTGAACATCATCAAACAACTTATAAATACAATAATCAAAGTTATTGTATATTAATGTCGAAGCTTGCCTACTGACTGTAACAATTAATGCAGCGACAAGCTCTGTTCCTTGTGAATAATAAAATTCTGCAGAATTTTATTACCGGAGGAAGTCGTGGTTCGCCACAGACATTCTATTCTAAGTTATGATCATTTCTCATTTCTTATGAATAAGTTTTGTCACGAGCCTACAGAGCTTGTACAGGATTGCTCAGACCATATAGTGTCGATCAGATCCATGGTTATTATAGACTGGAATCGGTTCCAATTACACATACACATAAAAATGCACCGTGGAATTCATTCAAGTCATATTATCCCTTCCCATATAGACATTTTTCAATACTGCAAGCACCAAAAAAGCGGGTTCGGTCCAGTTACAGGCGATAGAGGCTCAATATGGCGGCCATGACTCAATCTACAGTTTCTGGTGCTTGCATGGTTGGCAAACGTCGATATTTTCTATTATGAAAATAACACGAGATAACGCCATGACTGTGTGTGATGAAGTATTAGTTTTCATGAATTCGTAGCTCGCTATTAGTATATTTACGAACATGAGGGTCTTTCTCAGGTGATGATCAATAAAATGTTTTTTATTAGCAAGTCTATACAATTGGTCGAATAGAGCTATAGATATTGAGGAGAGGGTACGAGGAATTGAAATAAGGAAAACACAGTATGTGGTGGTAAACATTTATTAAATAGACAAGAAAAGCCTCGCAATTCTTCACTGATCAGTACATACAATTAATACCTATGATCAGTTGTAAAAGTAAAGAAATGATATCGCTAGAATATTTTCGCCTGTTTAAACAACGAATAAATTAGATCAGAGTGCGAAATTATCAGACTATATTCTACCACTGGACACATTGATTAAATTCGAAAGCTAATCCAGATGCTGTAATAGCTAAGGAGACTAGAATGTTTGAGAATCATCAGCCAAACACGAAACGAAGCTGATTAATACACATAAATACGTGGAAAAGTCGTGCGAATAAATTTGAGATGATTATTGCTCTTACTACCAAGCTTTACTCGACTGGTTTCAGAGTTATAAATCTTGACAAAATAAATGCAATGACTAGGGTCCCGGTGACGAAACAACATACGAATATGTACCATGTTTCCTCATCAAAAACGTCAGTGAATGCTGGCACCTGGTTGTACAATGTATCAATCAGCTTCATGTTGTAGTCTTTGTTCTTACTGCTGCCACCCGCCATTTTGAAACTTGCTTTTACTTGTATTCAATAAAAAAGGATAAAGATTCTAGTAGAGCAATAGAAATGCTGAAATTGTTATATCGACGACTTGTATTTATCGTGTAAATTGACAATGTAGGTTTGCTCCTTCAAGTTTTTGAAATTAGGTACTCAAAATTACTCTAAAGAAATTTCACACTTCTTTTCTCTAATGGAAAATAATCTATGATCGAATATCTAGCGCATTATCATCTGTCTAATAAATCTCTTTCCACTTTAACAACTTAAATTATGTACTTTCTATGGTTCTATATTAAACGTCAATCGTCTATCGTCTCTTGCCCCCTCCTTTTTTTCCTGATTTCGTTTGCACCTCAACAACTGGTGCTTCAACTGGTGCCAGAACACTCACGTGTTTATTGAAGAGTTGGAGTAGCTCCAAGGCGGTCAGATTGAAGCTTTTGAAAATTATCTTCTCTCCACTTGCTAGAAAAATATTATTTGAGTTTCCTACAGAACCCAAATCACCTGGGATTCAATATTGGTCAAAAGACCAAGCAAATAATTACATCAGAAGAGAAACAAACACATTACTCACCTAGATCAAAGCTGATTACTGGCTCTGAGCGATCACATAATATCTCAGTTTTGATTCCGCAGCTTGGATTTGTTTTTGTGACTTTAGGTGCCGTTATATAGAAAAGGAAATCTCTGTGGGAATAAAGAAACACTTTAGAATTATGAACCAGGCTAAGGTTTGCGGCTCAAATAATCTAATCCAGTTCAAATTCAGTTAGTCAAGTTGATATCAACTGCTACCAGTTGTTGTTTTGGTTCTTCTTTGAGTTCATGACTGTAGAGCAACCAAAATCTCTGCTTCAGAAACTATAAGTAATCAAAGATCATGAGACCAGCCTCTGCTGAACCTGTTTCTTATCAAGATATCCAATTATTCAAACTCGAATGAGCTGCAATTTAAGTATCGGACTCAGCAGGGTGTCTAAAGACTTGTTTCATATCCTTTTGTGGTTTTTGCATATTAAATTAGCCTCTGTGCTAAGGGGGAGTCGTTGTTACTACCATATTAGGGTACTAATACCATGTTATTCTGTGTAAAGAGTCTCTATGCTAGTTTTCAAGTTTAAATTTTCATTTTGATCTGTTAATGAAGTCATGAAATACTATATTTCCGGATATATTACAGAACAACACATGTAGAACATAATCAGCACCAATCTCAGAGTGTCTCCCTTCCCAAGTCTGGATTAGATAAACAAATCAATAGCTAGGGGACCTAATACTAAAAGTATCTACCAATCGGACCTCAGTAAATCAAAATTTAGACCATTTCTTGCTTTTCAAGATTCTCAAAAATTGTTCAGGTCAATATCGGTCCTGGAATTGTTTAAATATACACAGTTTGAACGAAACGGTTGAAGTTTTGGTCCTTTTCTAGATAATTCTGCCCTATACTTTGTCCCGATTTAGAATAATGTTCAAGCTAGATTATTACCTTTATTTGATTTTCGTTCTTATACATATGTTACAGATACAATGGCGCAAATGGAACAGCAGCTACCAATACCGGTGCCGGATTTGAGCACCCTGCGTATCACAACGGCAGTTTCGATGCTTGGGAAAGCTTACGGGTGTGGACAATGCAGCGGTGAGCGAAATAAAAGAACAAAGAAATTGACAAATTCTTTATCTCATTATTAAATCTAAAAATTCATTCGAACCGTCCGAATTTCCGTTACAAATATCGATTAAATTTTGTTGATTCTTGTTTTATGCTTTTGACGGAAATTCGAATGATCAGAAAATCTCGAACAGAGATTGGAGAGTAAGAAATTTCGAAAGGCTTACTATTATAGCGATTTGAGGGAGGTAACTTGTCATTAGAATTAGCGAATTTGAAGCGTTAGTCGTTTGAGGTGGATAAAAGGGGGAATACCTTAATTTTCTATAGAAACTCGAGCCCCCGGTTCGCAGAGAAGGGTATTGGACAGTATTCGAATATTAGAATACTTATGACCGTTATAATATCGTGGAATTAGCTCTTGATTTTTCTCCTAAAAATACCGCCTGCACCACTCAAGAATTCTATTTATATCTTATGTGTACTGTGAATTGGTCTATCGTCTGCTACAACTACGTCAGTAATCGCCTTTACTGCGCGTGCGCGAATAAAATGGCCGCGAAGTTATTGACGTCATGTTCAATACGCATGCCCAGTGCGTGCAGAAGCCTTTCATCCCCTCCTCATCATCGAAACTAACCTTGTCGGTGTAACGTTTTCGGCGAAAGGGTCAAACTTCACCAATACTTTATTGACAGGCTTCAAATTTACGCTCTTCAATTGTTTCCCTATCGCACTCACAACACCCCCTGAACGCTTGAACGTACCGCTAAACGGGATTGACATTTCTCAATGATCTTTTGTCGCCAACAATAAATATTCACAACTTGATTCCCACGGCTGCAGGGAACGACTATTGCGTGAATTGCGTCAGTCTTACCAATTATAACGATGAAAATATTCCCGGAGGAAATTTTGAATGGCTCGTAGATTTGGGAAAACGTTCGAAAAACTGGCTACGGAATTATTCGCGATCTGAATGAACGGAAAACGGATATTATGTTCGTTGAAATCCAGTAGAAAAATTGGCGTTTTTCATACTATTTCTTCGATCGTCTAGTGTCTCGACGCTGTTGGATGCTCGAATTTATCTCGAATCTGTATTACCGACAAAGTCCGACAACCAACATTTCGAGCATTCCCGATTATTGGCAGCACTTTCGGCAATTTTCCACGCAATACAAATCAGGGCTACCAATTTTTGGCACATGAATCACTAGACTTTTCTTAATATACATACATGTAACATGAATAAATATTTTTGCTAATTATTTGCATACTCGTTTGTTTGTCGATGTTAGTTACAAAGCTTAGGTTATTAATTGGCGCGTAAATCGTGAATTCGGTATAACCGAGCGATATGATTCATTCCATGAATCCAATGAATGAAAGAGCTAAAGCAAAAACAAAAGAATAAAGGAAGAAGAAAAACTATATTATGAGTTCGAAAATCCGTACGTTCGATGACCACTCTATTTTGTATCAAAATTACCATAAGATGTAGTCTTTCCCATGAGACACTAATTGCAATAAATATTTATGATGTTTTTGTATATGATTGTACAAAGGCCGTAGTAGTATTCGTATTTAGTAAGCGCATGTTGGTTGACTACCTGCGAGCCAATTCCTAGAATTCTGACCAATGAGAAGCCAGCTGGTGTCAGCCATTGCAAAAGGGAATCTCGCAGTGTGTGTTGTGGGGAAGTGTGTTGTGTGGCCAGTGGGTTTTGTGTTAAATTTTTTACTTATTTATTAGTGGTAATCGTAATTTTGCATTTCCAACCGCCAAAATGTACCCCGTAGGCCAGCGTGAGTATAAAGTTTCATTTGTTTCTATTTAATGTATTAATCCGCGGTATTAAAGAAACAAAAAAAGATCGCGATCAGTGATCATCGCTTGCCTAGAGAGCGACCGAGCCTAGAAACTCGTTGTTCGAGTGGTTTCAGGGTCTTTGTTCTTTGTTGCTTACTCAAACTGTTATATCGATTAACCGAGCGAAATCTAGGCCGCCAAAACTGCTATTTTACGTTATCAAAATACGAAATATATCGAATGACCTCAAATGAACCCTCCAACTCACTCTTCAACACGCGTGATATGTATATCGTCATTTGTCTCAACTCTATCCGTCATATTGGGAGTCTAGGGAAACACCTAGACCCCATTACATATCCTATTATAAACCGTTATGGCCTTTTTCCTAAACGAATCAACAATGCCAAATGCTCACCGTATTTATCAACGTTTACACATTATTACCGAGCGACTTACCTCTCGATAAATATACATGTTATATATACGCTTTACGATCCGTTTTTTCTTATTCTCTCGCGTCTAGAAATGGGAATCAATAATTTTCCCATAAAATACTTCAACAATTTACTCCTAACTCTCATTAACAATGTAACAATACCATATTATTGTATATAGATAGTCTTGTTTCAAGAAATATATGTTTTACCATCTCCCTGTCTAACCCATCTTATTATTAACTCCTATAACAATTATTATTCACATCAAATAAACTGGAAAGAATAAAATTCACAGAGGTCTTACCCAGATTAAGGGACCTCAAGGCACATTACGAAAATATCTACTTGAAATTAACAAGTTGGATGGAAGTTTTGAAAGCAAGGCAGAAATGACATTCGATGTCAGTTCAATTAATTTCTGCACCTTTTGAGAAGGCCCAACTTTTCTTGATCATCTTGCAATGAAATTCTCAGCTCCGCCACCTGGGCCAACCACCAGCACCCCTGTTGGAGCTGCTGGGGCTACAGGGAGCAGCGTCGTGGCTCCTAGCTCCTTGGGTTTAGTTCCTGCACAACAGACACACACACCTCCTCAGCCCCCTGAGCTACCCAGTAAGTATATTCAACAGTTGAAAAAAGGTCGAGGCCTCCCAATGATGTAGTTGTAGGAATTTTCTTCTGAGCCTTTGCCTGTGTGAAGGGAAACTGATAAGAGCACTCTTAATTCTATGATCCAGATAATCGAGAGGTCTTGAAAAAGTCTTAAGACATTTTCAAAGACTTTTACAGATCAAAAGACGTCTTTTATACATGTTTAATACATCCTAAGAACGTTTTTTGGTCTGTTCGGCAGATTTAAGAGAGTTCAGGACTTCCCAAAGCACAAATTATAGCAATTTCTTGAAAAAGCTTGGTGTAGACAGAAGACAACTGATAAAAACACTTCGAAATCTACAATCCAGACAGTAGAACACTCTCAAAGAAGTCTGCAGACATTTTTAATACATTTAAAGCTCAGAAGACGTCTTTGGACATGTTTGAGGGTTGAAAAAACCGATTAAGGCTATTTAAGGACGTCTTTTAGTTCATTCGGCATTTTTAAAAGGGTTCAGGCCTCCCAAAGTGAGATTCTATCATCTCAGATTTGTGTCCAACATATTTAATGGTGTGCACATCTGCAAAGTGCATAAACCTTTGGAGTAACGAAGCTGAAAGTTCCAGACACTAATGTTCTGATAAAAACATCGATATTCAACCCAGAGGAAAACTTAGACTCATTACTCCAAGGATCTGATGTGCCTTTGATTGATAAACTGTTTTATTAAACTGAGACAAATCTGTGATTGAAAGTAATAGGACTTTGGAAATGGTAGAAAAGACTAGATATAAACAAAGTTCATTATTGAAATACACCAACAGAAGAGAAAGACGATTCTGACGAGCAACCCATTGCAGTGTTTTCATGCCCACGACGACCGAACATTGGACGAGAAGGGAGGCCGATCAGCCTGAGGGCAAACCACTTCCAAATAACAATGCCCAGAGGTTTTGTCCACCACTACGATATAAACATACAGCCAGACAAATGCCCGCGGAAAGTGAACCGGGAAATAATTGAGACGATGGTTCACGCTTACAGCAAGATATTCGGTACTCTGAAGCCCGTATTTGATGGCAGAAATAATCTCTACACCAGAGATCCTCTGCCCATAGGAAACGACAGAATAGAGCTCGAGGTAAGGCCACTGGAGAAGATTCATCTGTGAAACTTCATCTGATGCTTTTATCTTCAATTTACAGGTCACACTCCCTGGCGAAGGAAAAGACAGAGTTTTTCGAGTAGTTATAAAGTGGGTGGCTCAGGTTTCTCTATTTGCTTTGGAGGAGGCTCTCGAAGGAAGGACCAGGCAGATTCCCTATGATGCAATTCTTGCCCTGGATGTAGTTATGCGCCATTTACCATCCATGACTTACACTCCCGTTGGTAGATCCTTCTTCAGTAGCCCAGATGGCTATTATCATCCTCTCGGAGGTGGCAGAGAAGTATGGTTTGGATTTCATCAGTCAGTCAGGCCTTCCCAGTGGAAAATGATGCTGAATATCGACGGTAAGACCTAGGATCTCTCTCTGCTCCAAGATCTAGAAGTTTTTTTGGTCAAACTTAAATCTTTTCAGCTACATTTGACTAAGGAATTGATAGTTTACTGTTTTTCACAGTGTCTGCGACCGCTTTCTACAAGGCACAGCCAGTCATCGAATTCATGTGCGAGGTACTAGACATTCGAGACATCAATGAGCAGCGTAAACCGCTCACAGATTCCCAGAGAGTGAAGTTCACTAAAGAAATAAAGGGCCTTAAAATTGAAATAACACACTGCGGTACCATGCGACGGAAATACAGAGTCTGCAACGTCACTAGAAAGCCTGCTCAAATGCAATCGTGAGTAAATGTGTAAAATGAAAGATCCTCGAGTTTATATCATTGAGATTTTACTGTTTTTATTTAACTCTGTCTTTTATCGTACAGGTTTCCACTACAGTTGGAAAACGGACAGACGGTGGAATGCACAGTTGCCAAATACTTCTTAGACAAATATAAAATGAAATTAAGGTATCCCCATCTTCCGTGCCTTCAGGTCGGCCAGGAACACAAACACACTTACTTGCCGCTTGAGGTGAGCAAAGAATCCGTATTTACAGACTTTGAAAGAATATCTTATGTACTAAGTTCTTTCACGACTGATTATCGGCATTTTTAGACATAATTGAGAATTATTTCAGATTCCATAGAGCCTTGCTTTACCTAGATTGAGTCTATATTTACGAAAATGTATTAATCTTGGTTTATTATTCAGGTCTGCAACATAGTCGCCGGTCAACGTTGTATCAAGAAATTAACAGACATGCAAACGTCGACGATGATTAAGGCGACTGCACGCTCAGCCCCTGATCGTGAAAGGGAGATCAACAACCTAGTCAGACGTGCAGACTTCAACAACGATTCATATGTTCAAGAATTTGGTCTAACAATATCTAACAACATGATGGAAGTCAGGGGTCGCGTTTTACCACCACCAAAACTCCAGTATGGTGGACGCGTTAGTTCACTCAGTGGACAGGTGAGACTATACGATAAATATCGACTGCGATTTTTCCTAAAAGCTGCTGAATCTTGTCAAAATACAAAAGTAATACGGCGGTATTAAAGACTAACAGAAATCATAGAATAAGTTCTCTTTTTCTTTGCTCAGACGAAGCAGCAGGCGTTACCGAACCAGGGTGTCTGGGATATGCGTGGAAAGCAGTTTTTCACTGGAGTTGAGATACGGGTTTGGGCAATAGCATGCTTCGCACCTCAAAGAACGGTCCGGGAGGACGCTCTCCGCACCTTCACTACTCAGTTGCAAAAGATAAGCAACGACGCTGGGATGCCGATAATCGGACAGCCTTGCTTCTGTAAATATGCCAACGGACCAGACCAAGTTGAGCCCATGTTTAGATACCTTAAAACAACATTCCAGGCTTTGCAACTTGTCTGCGTCGTACTCCCGGGAAAAACCCCAGTCTATGGTTCGTTTATTTGAATATTTGACTGCATTTAGATTCAATAAAAGCTAGAATTATCCCATTCATATTTTTATTTACTCTCTGTGTGCAGCTGAAGTGAAACGAGTTGGAGATACGTTGTTGGGGATGGCGACGCAGTGTGTTCAGGCAAAGAACGTGAACAAAACGTCTCCTCAGACACTGTCCAATCTTTGTTTAAAGATAAATGTTAAACTGGGTGGAATAAACAGCATTTTAGTGCCAAGTATTAGACCTAAGGTATTCAATGAGCCCGTAATATTCCTCGGGGCTGATGTCACACACCCACCTGCTGGCGATAATAAGAAACCAAGCATCGCTGCTGTTGTCGGTAGCATGGATGCTCATCCTTCTAGATACGCAGCTACTGTCAGGGTTCAACAACATAGGCAGGAAATTATTCAGGAACTTAGCTCTATGGTCAGGTAAGTCCAACCGAAGACACATTCAATTGTGGATTTTTTTATTACAGCTAATCAATGCTTCTCTTAAATGAAATTAGGATATTACTTTGAGATTTGGTAACAAAACTTGAAAATTTTGAATTGAAACATCAAAAGACTTGGAAATCTGATAGCAATACTCACTAAAACTTGGGAATTTGATACTAAAATTGAAATTCGTCGGCGAAATGTACTAATACTCTGGAATTTCGAGTAAAAATGTACCAAAGTACTTGAAATTTTGAAGAGAAACTTGTATAAAATGATTTGTCTTCTTATTTCTTTCAGAGAGCTTTTGATAATGTTCTACAAAAGTACAGGTGGTTATAAGCCCCATAGGATAATATTGTACAGAGACGGTGTATCCGAAGGGCAATTCCTCCACGTTCTTCAACACGAATTGACTGCGATTAGAGAAGCATGTATTAAACTTGAGGCTGATTATAAGCCTGGTATAACGTTTATCGTTGTGCAAAAGAGACATCACACGAGGTTGTTCTGCGCTGACAAAAAGGAACAGAGCGGCAAAAGCGGGAATATTCCTGCTGGAACTACAGTCGATGTCTGCATCACGCATCCCACTGAATTTGACTTCTATCTATGCAGTCATCAGGGCATACAGGTAGATAATTGATTTTTATAAATTTATCCATAATCTTTGACCAACGTTACGATTTTTGTAGAAAGCTGCGAAGAAAACCATTCGATTTAATACAAGATTAGAGGAAAAAAAAGTGTAATTTGATAGAAAGTCTTTTAAAAGTTGATGTTTTATACTAGGAACTTAGCATATCTCTGGAATTTCAAACAAAAACTTGAACAACATTTAAGATAGCATAGAAAAATCTTCTAAAATCTTATTTCTCCTTTTTTTTTCCTTATTCACAGAGGAACAACTAGAGAAACAAATAGATCATTTACTGCATGGCTTAACGATCTTTATTCCATCTGCGAACACCTTTCTCAACCCCGTAAAAATACTATACTTTATTTGTTTTTCAGGGTACGTCAAGGCCATCCCATTATCACGTATTGTGGGACGACAATCACTTCGAAAGTGACGAGCTACAATGTCTAACATACCAGCTTTGCCATACATACGTCAGGTGTACGCGGTCCGTCAGTATTCCTGCACCTGCTTACTACGCACATCTTGTTGCATTCAGGGCGAGGTACCATTTAGTAGAAAAGGAACATGACAGGTGAGTTTGATTGAAAGAATTGATTTCGTAGCAGTGATTTGGAGCAAAAAAATTAAATAAATATGTATTTTTTCATGGATTAAAAATTGGTATAAATTTGATCTGAGAAGCTAAAAGTCTTGTTAATTAATTGCATCCTTTTTAATAATTTGTTTGTTATTTATTTCAGTGGTGAAGGTTCTCACCAGTCTGGTTGCAGCGAAGACAGAACGCCGGGAGCAATGGCGCGAGCAATAACAGTTCACGCAGACACAAAGCGAGTTATGTACTTTGCATAATTAGTTATTATACAAAACTAGAACCTCATGATACATGAAGGAAGAAAACAAAACCAAACCCGTGACACAAGCGCGGTAGTCACTGCTCTCGCCATATCTATTGAAAAAAAAAAAAAAACAGTCTTAAAACTGTTAAGTAATGAAAATAAGAAAGAAGCGTTTTAAGCTACTTAAAAAAAAAATAAAAAAATGAGGAATCAACGTTGAATACAAATCCTACGCTCGGGTGGCTAATTCTTTTTTTTTTTTTTGTTTATTATTTCTCATATTTTATATATGATAGCTATATGGTATATTATTATTATTATTATTATCATTATTTCTTCTTTGATCGCCCTCGGCTTTTTTTTTTTTTTTTATTCTACCAGCTTTTCGAAAAATGAATTGAAGCATTCGGAGATCGTCTTTGTGCGTTGAAGAGAAAGACATAAAAATAAGCGGAGAAAAAACGATCAATGTCGCTTTCATGATGATTAATTTTTTTTTCTTCTAAATACCACAAGGGAAGATCTCCGTTAATACGATTGTATTTTAAAACCATAGAAGAAGAAGAAGAAGAGAATCAGAATAAGAATAAGATAATAAGAGAATAAGAATAAGAAGGGATGAAATTTTTTTTTCTTTCGAAAGATAAAGATATGAAGTATTATCTTCTTTCGCAAAGGTGCTTTATAGGAGTGAGTTTTCGCGTTTAATACGATGACTATGATCATGTTTTTTTAATTAGAAATTTTATAAATAGGAAGTTTTGCAGCTCGTGAATAAATGTTCCGAATATCAAAGGTTTAAAACTTGATAATAATGAGAGAAAAAAAAAACAAACAAACAAATTTTGTGGGTATTGGTGGAACGTCAAATGACGAATATATCCATCCATCTATACATCTATCTATTGCGTTATCGTTTTTATCATCAATTTAATTAATTGACGGCTGCAAAAGCAAACTTACGCTTATTTTTAAACGAGACAAATTATTATTATTATTATTATTATTATTATTATTATTATTATTATTATTATTATTACTTTAATTATTGAACATTCTCTGCAAAAGATATATATACATATATTAATATCTGTACTATAATAATCACAACGGAGCTATAAATCTCTCACATAGGGCCTCCCCTCTTAAGATAAACACATGCATACAATTTACCTTATTATTATTAATAATAGGATAGCTAAGCTCGGATTAAACAATATAGTCTTTCAATAAATCTAAAGAGACGAAGGAATTTGAAACAAAAATAATATACGTAGAGACAGACCGCAGCTTCTTCTTTCAAATCTCGTTATAAAAGATACGAAAATTACTTTCATCATCTGTTTGAGACCGGAGAAAAAAAAAACAAAGATTATGAGAAAATTAACGATCCGATATCTATACAACTAACTGCAGCAGACTAAGGCCTGGAATAAGATATATGATGAATAAATAAATGAATAAATAAATAGGTAAATAAATAAATGAATAAATAAATGTGTACGATATAGAGATAAATCACGAATCGCCGTAACTCGCTCTTAATAATATACATATATACATACATAATTCAAAGCAGAAGAAGCAAAAAAAAAGTAGAGATACATAACATAATAGGCAAGATTTAGGAGAGTGATTGAATAACTTGAGATTACAATATACATCGTAATGGAAATAAATGAAAAAAAAAAGTACCTAATGTCTTGTATTATAATCACGAAAGAAAGAAAAAAATAAGGAAACAACATAAAATATAATTAAAAAAGTATAGAGACAGCTGTTGGCCAATCGCTCCTATCTTTTATATAATATTAATTTGTATAAAATATATCGTCGGCCTGGATTTTAATTCTTAAAATTTATATGTTCATGTAATATAACGATGATTGGAATCGTTGAAGCTAAGTGTTGGCGTTAGAGATCCGGGCCAACGATAGCGCCGCATCAATGCAAGATCAATAAACTAGTATAATCTCTTAAATAACTAGTAAGAAAATAATGTAACATTGAATGAAATGAGATGAGATAACAGGAGGGACACAAAAAAAAAAAATAAAAAAAAATAAATAAATAAATGAATAAATCGAAGACGTTATTACAAAACGTAAAGTTTTTGATTAATATATAATGATGATTGGTTTTAAAAGAAAATCTTAAATATTAGAGATGAAAACGCTTAGAATAGTGTTTTAACGAACATTATATAGTGAACTGGAGAGAAACCGGAACGTTAATTGATACGATATTTAATAACTTCCTCTTTTTTTTCTTGTCTTCGAACATGAAGTAAGAAAGAATGAAAGAGAAATAGAAAGAAAAATGAATACAACAACTATATTTAGGTAATATTATTTATACAATTATACATAATAATTATTATTATTTTCCGAACAATAATTATAATTAATATAATTAATTAATTAATCAATTAATCAATCAGCCAGCACAATAATCACTCGCCCAACCACCCCCTCTGTATACATATAACATATAATTATAGCATAGTTATTTAAAAAGTTGAAAAGAATTTTTGAAAATTAAACATGAATGAAAATTATGATGAAAATAAAATTAAATTGAATAAAACAAACAAACAAAAAAAAAAAACAGATAAACAGACTCTCCTGCTTGACTCTGAGGTATCGGTGGAGGGCAGTCCTCACTTTTTCGCTACTTAACTTATACGTGATACATATGTAGCTAAAAAAAAAAGAAAAAATAATAATTATACAAAATTCCATAAATTGGTAATATTTTTCTTATATGTATATGTTATACTATATCATATATAT